>CM053787.1:954514349-954724349 GCA_028749045.1 Cupressus sempervirens | reverse complement strand
ACGATTGCATCAATGGATTCTAGGAAGCATTGCTCCTATTTTCATTGCTTTCCTACCAATTTCTTCGAAGGTTAACTCATAGCATGTTGTGTTCTATAGCTTATGTCCATTTAGGAGTTTCAATTTCAAGTCATTTGATTTCATGTTATTTTATTTTCTAACCCCCTTTTAGAATAGGAATGCATTTTAGTTGCATTGGTAGTTGCATGCATTGAAAAACAAAAAATACAAAAATATTGTTCTTTTGGTGTGATATTTTGAGATAGCGAATAGATTCACTTCAATTCTGAGAAAAAAAGGTGTTTAGAACCAGCAAAGGCCTTCTTGTGAACACTCACATTTATCTTCTACTAAGTGGATTTTGGTACATCACAACACAAATACTGAACCTTGGAGCAGATCCTTAAAAAGATTTTCTTTTCAAGAGAGGAATTATGCAATGGATTCCTGCCATTGACCTCATGCAAAATGAACGCCCAATAGTTGGTTGATGAGTTTAGTTTGCCATCAATGCCAAAGAGGGAGATTTTTTAAAACAAATTGATACAAGTATGATAAATGTGTTTGAATCATTATTTTTTCACTTGTGTCAAACTTTCTATTTGCTGGTAAGACAACTACTTATATGATTTAAGTACTATCATTTATTTTATTAATGAAAAGGATTTGATCAAGTGATGTATATTCAATAGAACCTAGAGGAAAGATTGAGTTATGATATGAAAAGGAGGAAAATAATTAGTTAATATAGTGATATCATAGTGCATTGATAATCTATTTAAGGTTGCAAAGATTGATTGCACTAAAAAAGTTCATAAGAGCAAGTCAAACTAGAGTTTGTCTACCCAGCTTGACTAAGTGGATAGTAGGTGCCAAGAAGAGTTAGTGAAAACTAAGCAGAAAATATGTTGGAGCTGAGTAAAAGTCTATTTTAGTGTATGGAAAGTAAAATAGTTGATGTTGAGTAAAGTTTACTTGACACCAAGCACTAGTAAAATTTAGTTTATGCTGAGTGATTTTATAGAGGATGCCTAGCAATGCAATATGTGTCAAGCATTAGAAACTAGTTAATCCTGAATGTCAACATTATTTGAAAGATCATGAACTTGATAGATCTAAGCTAACAAGTTTGTTTTCTTGGATTGTGTAAACCATGTGGAAGATAAGATTGATGAGCCAGTGACACAAAATTCATGGTAAATCATTTTGAGGTGAATTCAAAGAGGACTGAAGGAGAAGATTATAGAAAGGGATGAAATAAAATAAGGGGTAGATTCATTCAATCCTACCTAATATTTCCTAATCCTAAATTGGACTATGAAAAATGAACAACAAAATATCTTAATTCTCTATTTATAGGGATGGTTGGTAAGAAGCAAAGGATGTCATGTGCAAGAACCTAAGTAAGATAGGGAGTCTAAGGTATTCCTTCATTTAGTGACCTAGGCAGAGAGTATGCATTGGTAGGTTAAGCAAGAAGGCTTAAGGATATGGATGCTTAAAGGGTGGACAAGCTATCAAAGCTTAAGTGTGTGAAAGCCAAGCAAAATGGAGGACTGATATAGTGATTTGTAATCTACAAATGGAGTTGTAAGTTGTTATCAGATCAAGTCTTATTGTTACTCTCTAATAAGTTACTATTAGATAAAATCTTACTATTACTCTATAATAATTGTATTAGTCTATGGTAAATCCTTTGGATTAAGGTTGACCTAATAGTCGTTTGTAAATACTTTAACTAGGTGACATTCCAAGTGAACGGTCTAAAGTACTCTAACAATGCTTACTCTTAATAGGGTGATTGAAATCCTTTAACCAAGTCACATTTAATAGTGTGCATTGTAACCTTTAACAGGGTTGGCCTTTTATAGGGCATCGCCTTAGAAAACTAAGAAAGAATAGCATGCTACTAGCTATTTTTCCCAAATTGGGTTTCCACATAAATCATTGTGTCAAGTGTATTATTGAATATATTATGTTTCATGTTTACTTTTCTACAAATTGATTTGATAGTAACCTAGAATTTTTAAGTGATTGCATAATCTTATGGATGCATGCATGATAATAAATGTTTTATGGGTTCACTATGTTATGAATTTTTTTAATAGTACATCTAGACTTTAGATAACTGATTCACCCCCACTCTCGGTTATTCTAAAGAATTCCACTGATATGGTATGATTTTTTCCCAATTATGGGAAACTTTAAAACTATAGGGTTATCCATAGGGCTAGTGAAATATAGAAATACCTTAGGTATCCTAGGGTTGTCTCTTAATAACATGATCCTAAATCTAGATGCAAATTATCCATCAAACCATACAAAACTAGCATCCTCTACATCCCAAGTCATATGTGAACTCCACAATTGAACTACTGGAGATTTTGTATCATATTCTCTTGTTCACACCATTTCCATTCCAAAGAATGTAACCCCCTTATACAGAAACCTATGCATCA
The DNA here is from genome assembly GCA_028749045.1 of Cupressus sempervirens. Taxonomy (NCBI): domain Eukaryota; kingdom Viridiplantae; phylum Streptophyta; class Pinopsida; order Cupressales; family Cupressaceae; genus Cupressus; species Cupressus sempervirens. The sequence goes on along the minus strand of CM053787.1, from coordinate 954,721,890 downwards.
AAAATGAATAAAAACCAAAGGTTTTCTCATATTTTTCCTTTGTAATTCCAATTAGACCTATGTGAATTTCATCTACTAAAAAAGATACAAAATTAAAAATAATATACACACCAAAGTAAGATATCTATACCATCATATACATAAACTTTATGGGTAAAAACTCTTTCTCTTCTTCCCTAAGGACATTGCACTAAGTCATATAGATATTTATGGCCCTAGAATTCAAAAACAATTTCTTAAAAGGCTCTTTAGTTTATGTTGTAACAAAAGATAGATTTCCAATTGCTGCCAAGTGTCCTCTTAATGCCCCTTGCCTAATTTGATCCTTAAAAGACAAATGCTCCTTCTCTAACCCCTGAAAGTCAATGACCTCATGATAATATGTGGTCAGCTCCATTCCCAAAACTTCTTCTATTTCTTCTACAATGATTTTAGTCAAACATTCCCCATCTATTCTCCTCACCATCCTAGTTATTGGATATAATTTGGGGATACAATAGTGGGGAGGTCTGAATCCTTAAAAAATCTAGGAACCACTAACTTACCTAAGTGAAAATTCCAAATATTTTTGTGGGGGGCAAATAATTTCCTCTCTCAAAACTACTTCCTAAATAATTTTTACCCTGTTTTAGAAATTATGGCATCCTTAGTCCAATTCCCTTTGTCAAATAGACTGTCTATAATTTGAAGTCTAGGGTTTACAACAATTAATTTCTTTATTTGGGTAGATCCATTAGTAGAATTACTTAATTTCTCTAGAAAATTACCATGAGTATGTCAACTAGCATATTCAACTTTCCTATATAAACCATTTTTTTGAGACATACTAAAAACAACAATGAGGAGAGATAAGGCTTATATGTAGATGTAGATACTTACTTGGTAGGATGAAAAACCTTGACTATTTGTACTACATTCCTTGTGTTAGTCCACATGGGGAGCTTTAATTCCCATAAATGGGTTGCAGAGAAAAAACAAAGTGGCATTCCCCTTTGAATTTGAAAATAGGTCATTGATTTATGAAAATCTGATGATCAAGAAATGAAATGCATTTTGACTTATCTTCAACCTCTCTAGTTGGAAATGAATCTAATTGAATTTTACCACATGTAACCTTTTCCTCCTTAGCAAAAAATTGTACATTATTCATTTATGCATCCAGACATGTGTCAAGTTCTCTCTATATAGCCAAGGATAAAAGTTGAGCAACTTCCCTTGGCGACATGATGAAAACCCTCTATTTCATGTACATAGAAAAATCAAGGATGATGCTATGGAACTTCTCTAAATGTGGCCCACTATGCGACATGTAAATCTCTTGCTATGTCACTAAGGATAAAAGTCAAGAAACTCTTGTTGATGACAAAATGATGATGATTGATTAATTTTTAATTGGACAATAGAAAACATGAAAAACACATTATAAACAAGGTGGACCTATCAGACACATATCTTCATGTCACTATGTTGCCAAGGATAAAAATCTTGTAACTTCCTTTGGTGACAATGCGACCATTGTCAATCTTGAAAAGATTGACAGTGTGGACCGACATCTTGTTTCTATCAAAGTATATGCCATGTGGCAAATGGAAAATTGACATCTACCACCCCTATGATGATATGGATCATGTGGCAATTTTTTCATTGACTAGTCCCACCATATTCGACCCTTCTAAATCTCATAATGTCACTTTGTGTAAAAGGTCATTCAATTGTAGATAACAACATAGAAAATGCCCTAAGATCAATCTAAGACCAATGGTGAAAATTAGTATATTGAAAGACTGGCACCTTAAGGAAAAGGATTAATGGGGCATGTACATCTATTATATCATTCTAACATACTCATTAGCCTCAATGGAAAAATGCCCACATGGCCACATGTTGAGTTCTTGCTATGTCATGATGAATATAGAACTATCAACTTTCTATGACAACAAAGCAAGGTTCATTGATTTACCCACTAATCAATGGTGTAAAATTTTCTATTGAACACTTGTGCTTCTGATTGGGTCTCACAGACATGTATCTCCCTATTGCTATGTCACCACGGGTAAAGACCTCATAGCTTCCTTTGGTGACAAAGTGACAACCCTTGATCTTAAGAAAGATCAAGGGTCACAATGATTTAGCTAATTTTTCAAACATAAAATGTAACTTGCATGAATATTAAAATAATATCTTGGGTTAAGATTATTATGGAGATTTAGGGTAATGTTAAGCAATGCAAATAAATTTGAAAGGTACTTGAGGAGAAATAAAAAGGGGCATTCAAAATATTTTTTCCTGTGCACCTTTTCTAAAAGAGCATACTATGTGAACATGATTGAAAGGATTTATGGGGTAAAACTTAATACTGGAAAAACATAAAAACAAAAATTAGGGATTTTCTAGGGTCAAAAAAAAAATAAAAACACAAAAACCATAATTTTTGTAAAGGAATTGGACTGTTCACTAAGGATGCATTAGGACAATTTTATGGGAAAAACTAGACCAATAGGGTTAAGGGTGGATGTACTATTCAAGAGGTTGTTGAATGTTCATAACTCTTCCGAGGAAACAAGAAAGTGGACAGCAAACATCTCTCACAACAACTCAGGTATGACAGATGTAACTATTGAAGATAAATTTTCTTTTTCTCTCCCTTCCCATCTTTATGAACTAGATATTATGAAAACCATTGCATTGGAGGATGTAAGGAAAGAAGAAAGTGCAAATCTAAATCAAATTGAAGAGGGGTCATTAATAGTTGAGTTTTCTCCTCCATGTTTTGTGTTTATTCATGCTAATTTCATTCTTGAAGATAATGAAGATGCAATAGAGGATAGGGAGCATGCATATCACTACAAACCTAAGGGAAATTTGGGTCTTGAATTTAATGAATTGGGTACCCACCCAACAACAAAGTTTATGTAGCAGATGATTTTCTCTACCTTTTTGATAAAGCCCAATTATGTGAGAGGGTAGTTGAAGTGTCTAGTACCAATGAATCTTGTCCTAATAAGGAGGTGCATGACTATCTTCCTCTCCCAAAAGATTATGAAAAATAGACTATTAAAGAACCTAAAGAAGATGAGGTAATATATAATGAGAAATGGTTGTTTGGATTTGAGTAGGTTTCTAGCCAAATCCTACATACTACTTGGAGAGTTGGAGTTGCCACATTCTTGGTGCTACTATAAGTAGGGATCCTACTTAGAGATCAAAATCAATTGAGGAGAAGGGTCCCTATGTCAGTCAATCAATAATTGGATTTACTTTAGTATCTTTTGCTACTTGTTCTCAAGGTGAGATTCATCTCACCTCTGTAAATATGTTATGTTAGGTATGTGTTTAGTGCATTTGTCTTTCCTTTCTTTCCTACTTTCAATGTGCTTTCTTGTATTTGTGTTGGCTTCCTTGCTTCCCCACCACACAAATCCATAGCATCTCTTTGTTCTATTTAAGACTCTTGAACCTAGTGGACTAGGTAGTAATCTTACATATTTGGTCTTTCTTATAATAAAGGAAGTAGGCATCTTGTTGATGTGTTTTTACTAAGCTTTTGTGAAACTAGAGATTGCTAGGTTCCTATCTAGGCACTAGAATGCCTAGTTCGCCTATCAAATCTATTAAGATTAAAACCTAAAAAGAAATAAAAATTACATGCAAATATAAAAAATATTAGAAAATAATAGATCGCACAGAAAAGAACACAAGACACCAAGATTTAACATCGCATATGGTTTAACATATATATGTAGTTTTTAATATTGTTTTGGGATTAGCATATGGAAAATTCATTATTGCTTGCTTTTTATTAATTTGTATTATTGTAGTATGTTGATGTCAGGAACATTTCTTCCAATTGCATTTGGGTAGAAACTATTATACATGATTGCTTTATTATTTATGCATTAGAGAATACAAGTATGTTAACAAGGGATCTCAAACACACATCAAGTAGTGCATATTTACTATATAGCTGATGGATGGAAATGGGGGTTGAATAAATATCAACTACTAAATTCCTTATGTATTTTACCATTCAATATAGTTTCCAAACACACATAGCTAGAAAGGAGTATGTGGGTATCAACATTGTTAATAAAGGTTGTCTTCCATTCCACGCTGTCCATTTGTGAAGATATTGTTAGGATTAAACCTCAGACAGAAATAACAATTACATGCATATATAAAAAATATCAAAAAATAATAGATCACATAAAAAGAGCACAAGACACCAATATTTAACTTGGTTCACCCAATCCCTAGGCTATGTCCAACAAACAACAAGTCAAATATTATTACAATCTAGTGATTACAACATGATTATAATATGTAATCTCTTATAGCTCAATACCTCTATAAGAACCATTTTTGCATCACACCTTATAAAAATATCCCTAACCCCAAGCCCTTTTAAACAAGTATTTTTGCCACTTTAGGGATAAAATTAGTTACAACATGTTGACCATAAATTAACAAATATTAGCCAATTGGCGAATAGTAGCCCAAAAAAAATTTTGACTGATGCCCCAAACCCTAAAGAATTAATGAAGTATGTACAATAATTCTCTAATTAGTCACCAAAAAGTAACAATCTCTCATTTGGGGATTGATCAGACTCCATACTAGACAAGAATCTCCCACTTGGAGACTGATCCTATAACAATGTTGTTAACACATTGGGCTACCACTAGATCAAACCACACTGGACTTTGTTGTTCTTTTATTCTTCTTAGTCTAGAAGACCAACCAAAGCTAAAGAGAAATTTAGCTTCTCCCTTCTCACTACCTTTGTAAACATGTTTGCTAGATTGTTATCTGTATGTATCTTGTATAGCTTTAACCATCCATCATCCAAAATTGATAGAATGAAATGGTATCATAACTGAATGTGTGTTGTCTTTGACCAAAAAGTTGAATTCTTTCCAAGAATGGTTGGTACTCTAACTATCTATAAATAAATAATTATTCCTCTATGTCCCAATTCTTCCAAGAAGAACTAAAGCCATATCATTTCCTTGGTTGTCATTATAGAAACAACATACTCTACCTTTATAGTGGATAAAGCACTAACCTTCTGTAACATAGAAACCTAGCTCATAGTTGCCCCATCAATTGTAAATACATAACCTATAGTACTCTGCCTAGCATCAATATCCCTTGGCAAATTGGAGTCAACATATCCCTATAAATCAGTAGTAGGGCCCCCAAAATGTAAACACTCACTAGATGTTCCTCTCAAATATCTTCGAATCCATTTTACTACATTCCAATGCTCAATTCCTAGATGACTCATATACATGCTAATGACTCCCACTCCATGTGCAATATCTATCCTAGTACATACCATAACATACATCAAGCTTCTTATAGTTGGAGCACAGGGTGCCTTGGACATCTTATCCTCCTCTTCTTGTGTCTTTGGACACATCTCCTTTGTCAACTTTAAATGACCAAGTAAAGGTGTGCTAGTAACTTTAGCATTATCCAAAGAGAAACATGTAGAAGTTGTGAAAACCAACTTCATAGTTCACCAAGAACACCTACATGTAACTAACCTATTATTGAAGAGAAATGAAAGAAGGAAAAAGTGTAGCTTGGAAATCTCAATAGTGTGAGAGCCAAAATATATTCCAAGATAATGAAAAAGAAAATAAAAGAATACAAATTTAAAGGTGAACGAAACCCTAAAGCCTAAGAAAGCTAGGTTGCAGATTACTAATTAATATAAGAATTAATTATTAAGGCACTTAAGAGAAAGCTTAAGCACTAAAGAGTAATAACTTAACTAATCAAATCAAAATGATTTAAGTAGTAAGAATTAAAATATTACGTTAACACCAGCTTCTCCCCCCCCCAAGCTAAGAGAGGGGGATAAGCTAACCTAACACAGTAATGAAAGTAGGAAATGGGTCCCAGTAAAAAGGCCTGATCAGGTACCAAATACAAGGAAATCTGTATAAACTAGAGGCAAAGGAGAAAACCTAGTAGGAAAAAATCCTCTCCAAAAAGAGATGAAAAAAAAAAACAAAAAGAAATGGCTCAAGAGACTCCCTCAAAACCATAAGTACAACCAACCCCCCCATGAGATAGAGAAGATACACCAAAGTCCCTCCAAAATGATGGAGCTCCTATAGAAATGAGAAAACTAATGGAACTCCAATGAAAAAGTAAAAAGGGCATAGAAAAAGGAAACCCCTAAATGAGAGGTGAAACTAGAAGGCCTAATTGATGCTCAAAGGAGAAAGCATGAGGATCCTGAAAGGGAATCCCTAATGTAGGTGTGTTGAGACTATCATAGAAGAGGATATGAAAGTCCTCTCTAAAATCCTCAACAAGTGCACTTGGAGGCTCAATGAATGGAGTTTGAGGGTCAGGAAGATGTGGTGTAGTAGTTAGAATAGTGATCTCTAGAACAATACAAAGGTTCAAGTGTCCTAACTGCACCACATGATGCTCTTGTGAAAGAGAAGAGTTGTGCTCTGATAATGGAGATGGTGGACCAAAGTGTGAGAAGGTGTAAAGATGGGTGGTATGATCAACTATCCTTGCAACATTAAGGCCTCTTATTGCATTATCTCAAATGAAGACTAAATTTACAATGAACTCAACTATCTTCCCTGATCCACCATGTGTAATCTAATAAATTGAGAGAAGGTTTGTAGATAGAAATGGAGATTACAATACATAATTGAATGTACCACCCTGAATGCCAACTAAACCTTTCTCACAAACTATTAGGATAGTGTTATTTCCCATGAGAATATGAGAAATGGAAGAAGCCTCAATAATGGAGAAGACCCCTTGAGAAGATGCCATATGGTGAGAAGTGCCTAAATCAAGTATCCAAGGGACCTAAGAAGGGGATGCAATGGATGCCCATAATGAATGAACCTATCCAAAATTTGATGTAGATGATGAACAAATGGAAGAATACTAAAAGATAGATGCTTGTGAGGTAGAAGAGGATCGAGAGGAAACAATTCTCTTTTGAGGAAGAGCTTACAAATTTGTAATCTATTTCTCATATCCATCAAATCTTTTCTGAAAATAATGTGACTTATCATGAGTTCCCTTCTAAAAATAGGAATAGGTAAGAGTCTCAGTCTTCTTTTTCTCCTTCTTAAAAGAAGATGGTGGACTAGTAGAGTGCTGAGAAGAGGAATCTAATATTTGCTTTAGCTTTGACTTTCATGTATACTGAGGTGACTTGGCAAGCAATGCCCGTGAGTGTGAACCTATAAGTGAATCCATCTAAGTGAGCTTGGACTGCTCACAAGTTAACTTGTCAAAAAAATTCTCAAAAGAGGGCAAAAAATGTCATGCACCTAGACCTTCCATAGTGGAGTAGAAGATAGAAGTGAAAATTTGATAAGGACCTTGAAGCTTTGAAAGCATCACAAACATACACTCATCTTCTAACTTTGTCTTTCTAGCAACCAAGGAGGTGAACTCTACATCTATCTATAGAACCTTGAACTGATTCATTATGCCAAACAAGGTGGAAAACTTGTCCCACATAGCCCTAGGTGTAGTCAAACCATCCAAGGGAAATAGTAACCCATTTAAAATATTCATTGCAATGAGGCCCATTTCCTCATCCATCTTATCTTGCCACATAAGAACCTCATAACGCATCTATAGAACTCTTTCAGCCACTTCCAAGCATGACCATAACCCCTTTTCCATAAGCAATATGGTCATCTTTTATTTCCAAGTATGGTAGTTTTGAGGTGTAAGGAAGGCGACAAAAGAGACCGCTATTGAGAGAAGAAGATGAAAGTGTAGACACCTAAATCAGATTACATCACTAGGTAATTGTATTTAGTTATCTCCTAGGACATTATTCATTAAATAATTACTATTTAATTAACTAATCATCATCTCCTACTTAATTTATTTATTTAATTAACTATAGTCCAATTGATAAAATCAAAGGATAACCCAAAATCAATTTATCAATTAAATCCCTATTCCTCTATTAAATTAAATAAATTCTCAAATCTATTTAATCTAATCCCATATCCCTATTTTATTAAATAAATCATTTAATAAAATATCTAAAAACCCTTAAACAACCCTAAGACAAAACCTTTACTCCTAATCCAACCCATTCACCCATACTAACCTCACTTAGCCACCTAACTAACCCATCCCCTCAAAGCTAAATCACGTAACCCCTAACCCCCTTTCTAAGATAATCCTAATCCCCCTCCTAAATATGTGCAGAACCTTAAGCAAGGGTTAAGACTTGTTAACCCAAGCTAAAGTCAAAATATCTCCTCCCCTCACCCTCCAATATTTATGACTCTTACATGCCTCTTACATACTCAACCTCCCTCTTTACTCCCTTGACCAACCCTTATCATATCCTCTCACACTCATTCTCCTTGTCACAAGTGTCACTTCCCTATTAGCTCTAAACAAGCAAAATCCATGTGCCCCCTTTTTGAGTGCATCTTGACCCTCCCTCATCATTTTGTCATCCTTGCATCCTGACCATCCATCTCTCTACCCCTTAGCCTATAAATGGAACCCTCTACCTTCACAAATATGATCCACCTTTCATGCAATGTTATTATGCTATTTTGAGAGCCTAAAAACTACCAAAACACCATCATAATGCTGAAATCCCTCCATACCTCCATTTTTGAATCCATCTTCCATGCACACATCCCCTCCCATCAGGGACATAGCTTTGTCATCATGAGAATCTCTTGAGGAGTTCACCATTCTTGGTTTACTTTCCTCTATATTGTCTTCTTTGGTCCTATCTCAAGTGTTAGCTTGTTTAGTTGTGTTAATACTCTCATTTAATAGTTAGTATTCAAGTTACATTACTAGATTAGGTGATACATTTTGGTACACCTAGTGGGACCCTGCATTTGGGTCACTATAATCATGCTTTTTGTGTTTTTTATGCTAAACTAACCAAAATGAAATTTTTTTCTTGTGGGTGCATGTAGGTGTTTTGCTAATATTTTTGTAGGTACACAAGTCACTCATTGGAAATTGTGCTCCTAGCCATATAATCAATTTTTTCTTTAGAGCACTTCAAAACTCACTTTGTTCATGATCTTGCCACAATGGGAATGCAAACCCATGACCATAGGATTATAGAAATAAACTAGTGGGAACACAAACCTACTAAAGTGAGATTGTGGTTTGCCATTAAACCCTCATCAGTACGTGTCATAAGAATACCCCCATCAATCTTGCTGACCAATCCTCCCAGGGGAACACAAGTTTTAATCAATGAGATCTTTGTAAAAACTTGTTAAAATGTTTGTCCAAAATAACAGAGCCTAGAAAAGTAGTTTTATCCTTTCATCAACAACCTTGTCAATCCATCTGTTCGTAGGAATGTGTTCCATAAACTTTTGGGATCACTATTTTGCGAGATCTCATTGTTCCCATGACCCAGTTTTTTGCTATTTTCACCAGTCTCTATATTGTAATCTTGCTAACTCTCACCTACCTTCCCACATCATGGGATTGCTATCACCTACATGTAGGATTGCTCTTTTTCCCACAAGATTGTTATCCTAAACCCATGGGATCATTGTTCAAATTTTGACTTTTGGTGGTTATGTAGGATAGGGGTGATTCTAAGCATTTTTATGCTTATAAAAATGAACAAAAAATGTTAAATAATTTTTTTTCCATAGTTAGGCTTTGATTTTGGTGATTTTTTTGGTGGCTAATCAAATTGATTTTTTATAGCATTGTAGGTTGGAGCGTCTTAAAAACCTAACCATGTTGTTTGTAGGTTTTTCTTAAAACGAACTTGCATGTTTAAACATATCTCTCAGTGAATGAATGTCACTCAAATCAATCTTGAATTCCATGGAATAAAATCATTTTTTTCATAGGAATGCATGCTTAAAACAACAAATACAATCTTGAATGCCAAGGATCATATAATCATTGTTGTACCTCACACTTCAAATTTGGACATAAAACACTTTAACTTAATCTTGAGTGCCTAAAAATCAATGAACATTGCATAATTTTGACACACTTCAATGATGCTCAAATTGCTTATGTTGATGAACTCTCAATTTCATTATGTTAACAATGATGTAAAGTTGGAAAGAACATTGTATGTCATAAACATGAGTATCTTCAATCATAGCTTACAAAATCTAAATCATCAATTGGAAAAGAATGAGTGTTTTTAAAACCTAAGATCATTTATGTGGTCTTGTTTTTACACTTTTTAGGAGGCGTGCTTAGGGATTTCATCACCCCTTGGGATGACCTCAACTCTAGCATTTTGGTAGAGTATACATATTGAGAGGTGAATCAAAAAATACCTCTCTTGGAAGCATAATCTTGTCACTCTTGGCTAAGCCCCAAGGAACTTTATACCTTTGGAAAGTGAAGGTGGAGATTTGAGTTACCATTTCCTTTGAGCTATGTGGCATTATTTTCTTTCATCTATAGATTTGGGCCTCACATACCTTGCATATATTGAGGACACCTCTAGCTAATCTTGTATATTCTAAAAAAAAATCTTATAGGACTATTGGTGTGTTTGATGTTCTTGAGTGTTCAACACCCTCCCCATGTTTTAGAAAATATCAAATATTTTTGGTAAAGAGATCACTTGTCTATCCTTTTAAATAGTTGTTAGCAAGTTCATTTGCAAGAACCCAACCATTGGTCAATCCTTCAACCCAAATGAAAGGCATACTTAGCACAGTCACTACCTCATCTGACATTCATCCAAGCTTCCAAGGTTTCCTCTAGTACAATAATTCCTAAGTTTTTCCATCAAGTCTTCATTTTCTCCCCATGTCTTAACTATTTAACATTCCATCCCTACCCAACTCATCATCAAAATCCAAATCTAACCTTACCAACTTATCCTAATCTACATTTTTGTATTCATCCTTCATCCCCAAAACTTCATGTCACAATCCTTATGATGAGTTTGGTCATCCCACCTTTTCCCCCACTCCATCCTATTCCAATGATGATGAAGATTTGGTTGATTATGATGGGTATATTGAAAGCCTTAGAGATATTGTTCCCAACACCCTCCACAATCCAAACATTCCTCCTAGCTACTCCATCATTCTTCCATGCATACCCACTAGCACTCCTTACCATGCCTTTGACAAGGGAAATTGATTATTATCCTCATCCTTACCTCCTTCCTATATTGTTCCTCCATATTCCTCTTATACATCAGTCATATCTCCATCTTCCTCTACCTTCATCTCCCAATCTCCACCATTCCAAAACAATTCCAGTAGATGCATTCCTAGTCCAAATACACCATCCCAATCTCCTCCAAACCACTTTCCAAATCCTCCAACTAGTCCTAATCATACAATACATCACCCTAATCCCCTTACTCTTCCTAGTCCAACACACTCATCTCCAAGGAATTTTATGAGAAAGCCCAAAGCAAATCCATCTCCTATACCCATCATTCCTCTTACATCATCCAATCACTACCATCCCTATCTCATCCACCCCACATATCAAATCCCTTCCATATCCTATCTCCCATCCATCAAATCCCTCCAAATCCCATCTACCTCTCACCCTCCTAGCCTTACCCAAATCCCATCTACTAAACCTCACGACTCTGTCCCTATCAACCCATCGCCATTATAGAACCTCCTCCCCATCCATCCACCTCACTTAACAAAACCATCCATACTTCTCATATCATACCATCCACTCCCATCCATTCCTATCAAGATCTTGTCCAAAAGCATGTTGAAATATCCCATGACACAAACAAAGAACCCACTATCCCACTTATTCCCCTACATGATCCACTTTTACCATTCACTCCATCCAAAGAGTAGTCACTATCCCCTCCATATCCAAATCCTACCATCATACCTACTTCATCTCAAGATCCATTTCCATCAACCCATCCAAATTAATATCCTATCCTTCCATCCCCTCTACTTCAGGATCATACATACCCTATAATCCATGATGATAGATCCATAGAGGAGGATCTAACTATCATATCTAAATCTTTGACTCCTTTAGCTAGTAATGGACTCACATCTTGTGTTCCAAATAATGAACATCATATTAAAGAAAGAAATAAAATTGTATCTCTAGATGTTGGTGTCCCCTCTATCCCTGCATCATCCCAAGCCCTTCCATTTTCACCCCAAAGTTCCCATCCATCCTATTCCACACATATTTTGGGCCCTTATCCTATTACTTATTTCCAACCATCCATTTTGAGTATGTATGTCCCTTATCTAAATTCCCCATCCTTTCCATCCATTTTGGGTCCTTATATACCTCATCCAAATCCTTTATCTCCTCCATCTATCTTGGGACCTACTCCTTCCTTGTTTCCATCTATTTTGGGCCCATATCCTTCATTCCCTCCTTCCATTTTCTGCAATTATATGCCTACATATCCTATATTCCAATCCATCATTCCATCCCTTCAAATCCACCTGCTAGATCATCAAAGGCACTCCTTGAATCATTTCCAGCCTTCAAATCCTATCACTCCATCCCTAAACACTCCATATATGTCATACTCTTGTTCCCATACCATGGCTAATAAAAGCATATTGGATGCCAAAATAGAAAAGCATAAATCCACAAATCCACAAAAATCAGAATTTTGACATGTCCCTTCTAAAATACATGTTCCAAAAGAGAATTATTTAATCCAACTCAAAGAAAAAGTCAAGAGGCCACAAAGGCTCAAGCTGCAAAAGTCAAAAATCATGTGGACACCTAGGATGCTCATGAAAAAAACATACATCTCAAAGAAAAAACTCAATTGGCATCCATTCATGCTACTCAAAAAGCCTCATCCATTCATACTCTATCCCAATCTCCATATATACATCCTTCATCCCCCCAACCCACTCTTAGTCCCTATGCTTCTTATCCTAGATTTCCAATCCTCCATCTTCCAACTTTACTATTAGTCCTTATATTTCTCTTCTGCTATTTTCTCCTTAACCTCATTCAACATGATCTTTCCCACTACTTCATCACCTCTCAAGGTTAGTGCCAATGGCGATCTTTCCATTTTCCTCATTCATTTACTCATAAGTCTTATGTCTTCCCATCCCTTATCACCCAACTCCCACCCACCATACTAGCCCTTTAATCCAATATTTTTCTCCCCATCCAACCAACATCTATGAGTAAAAATTCATTAAATTTTTTTTTTAAAATGATCCTCTGGTGAAAACTTGGCAATTCAAGTGCCATGGATAAGTACCATGATGAAAACTTGGCAAAAAGAGTCATGCATAATCCCTCCATCCAAATGCTCTACACACTTGGGGGCACTTTCCATCACCCATCATACCAATCTCACCCCACCATACCAACCACATCTTATCTATTTCACCCACCATCCTCCTCTAGATCTTGATAACAATAAAGTCCACCACTAGATACATGCTTTTGGTCATCCTTTTGACATCCATTTCCCCTCAAATTTTGTATCGACCTATCCTTTATCCACCCCTTCTTTTGTCCTTATAATCCCTCCATCACCCTCATCTACCAACTGTAATTATCCCCTATCTTCCCTGCTCATCCACCTTTCCTATCCTTAGCTTCCAACTACCTTATTGTCCTCTTGCCATCCACCCCTCTATCCTATCACACTCCTCATAAAAAAATCCTCCTATCTTCCATCTATCTCCCTTATCCTCTTGTTGACCATTCTTCCATCCTATCCCAACCCCTTATAAAAACTCCTCTTGAATAACTTTATAACTACGGGCACTATATTACTTGGAGACCATGTTGTGTCCATCTTACCCCCCCATGCTAGCCATATTTTCATCTGGTCATCTCCAAATTGGTCATACCTTTTTCTTCCTATCCTTGCACTTCTCACCATCTCTTCATCTTTCCATCACCTGGTACATCCCTTGTCATTGGTATCTAACACTAGGCTATCCCCATATACCCCAATGTCATCCATTCATATCCTAATGCTCCTTGAAATCTACCATCCCTTGCATAATCCCCTTGCACATCTTTTAACTTATCCCATCACCTTCTTAATCTTCTAGCCAACCTTGTTGTACTCCTTGGTCATGCCCTAATCATCATCATTAGGATCCATCCTTCCCACCCATTATCTTCTAGTATATCATTCCCTTATCCATATCACCCCACCCACCATCAATCCATTTTCTCTTGCTATGTCCTCATCCTAAGCTCCTTACTCCCACCACATTAAGCTTTTCACAAAATATCTTCTCATCTTGATCTTTTCATCCCCTTTATCTCATCATCCCAAGGTTTTCCTTTATATCCTTATCCCATGTTTTTCCTCTATCTCCTTATCCCACACTTTTCCTCTATCTTCTCATCTTGATGTTTTTATCCACTAATCTCCTCATCCCAAATCTTTCCTCCACTATCTCTTCATCTTTATCTATCTTACTACTATCCTATCATGTTGAGTTTTTGTCTGATAATCCCTTGTATATACTTTGGTCTATCTACTATATATTCCTTATACATTAGTCCTTAGCTTGGTCCCATTGTACATCTCTCATCTCTTTGTGTCAGTTCATGCTTGACCACACATTGCAATTATCTTGGTTAGGTGATTAGCAAATCCTAATACAAGATCCCTTGTCATCATAATGTTGTCCTAAAAAGTTCTAATTACCTGAGTTATCTTAGTCCTCGATATTACTAATAGATCATTGCAAGATGCATCCTTCCTTTTATCTGATCTTGGTCCATCATTATCCAATCCTATTGATCTCATTGGAAAAAGGATACTTTTTCATGGATTCACATTTTCTTCCAATCATCTCTTCCAAGCAATTTGGGTTGTGTTGGTGTTTTGAAAAACTACTAAGCAAAAAAATGCTCAATACCAAAATGACATCACTCATACAATCTAAGGACTAGCCAATTCCTATCAACAATTATAAGTGCAAACCATGTGGACCCAACTTCAACAAAACCAAGGGTGGTTTTCTACCCTCTAGGCTCTACAAAACCAAGGTGGGTATACCTAGGGATGATTCAAGATTAGGAAACACTATATGAGAATTATTTTAGTTTCATTCTAATTCTCATCTCAAATCCTCAAATACATGCATAATTCTTGACAATTTGATAAACACATCCCATATAATAGATTTGGCCAAAATTCTTCTATAGATCTGCACGTGTTCTCAGAAATAGTGGCTAACTAAAGCTAAAACATTCCATGCAAACAAGTACAGGCCAACTTTGAAAATATTTAGGAAATAAAAGTAAAATTGATTATAATTCTGCATTTGAAAACCATTTGTGAAACATTTCTCTTCCAGCTAAATCAATTTGACCAGTGCCTAATCCATTGGGGTTCAGAGTCTACTACAAATCCTTAGATCTAATTTGTTACCTTACAACAAATGTTATCATCAATTGTTATCAGAATTCATCATTAAAAAATCATTTCCACTACTACAAAAACCTTATCAAATTCATGAAAGCTTTTACTTAATCCATTGAACTAATAGCAGTGATGAACATATATACAATATAACTAGATTGCATTCAATTGCATAAGCCTTTACTCATAAAATATCAAGATAACCAAGTAACCAAAAGGAAACAAAATTTAGAAAGAACTTATATGGGGATAGCTCATACTTTGTATTCATTTTCTTTGAAAATTGTATACATTTACAATAAACTCAGAATGACCTTAGGAAGAAACATAGAGATCATTCTATTATTCATGTATTTCTTAGGAACAAATAGAGAAAATACATCATAAACTTGCTCCAAACATTGGACCAAAAAAAACTAAGTATATCACTTAGAAAAATATAATTTGAACCCTTTCTCTTGCCCTAGAATCTCACTTATATAGTGTGAGATGCAACAAGCTTTAGGCTAAGAGAAATTGATATATTTCCTTCAAAAACTTTTACATACACCCATCACAACAAGACAAAACTGTGAATAATAGAAAGACTAGTACATCGACCATTCCTTTGTGGGCCCTTTTTTTTTATTCCCTTTGGAAAGAAAAAATGTTATGATCAAATTCATTTTAGCACTTTGGTTCCTCGAGATAGGTGGCCATCAAATGTGACAATGATGAGTCATCTCCTGCTACTTGAGGATCCACTTTGTCTTTATCATCAGTGGCAAAGGTGGCTTCTACTTTTGTACCCTCTTCTTTATCATCATCCTCCACCTCATCACCTCCTTATGTCTTTTCTATAGACATAAGATATTCCTTCCACTTATATTCATCATCCTCTAGCCAATCAAAATTAAGGACTTCTCTTTGTACAATTATTAAAGAATTTGTAATTGCATCTATATCAACAAAATATTTTCTAATGGAGCAATAGAATATCTACACTTTTACCAACTCCTCATCTATCATTGCCTATAAAAAATGTTCAATTTCATTTATAACTTTATTTATCCTTTCACAAAAAATCTCATCCAACTCCCTTTTCCATTCATCCTTTTCCTTTACTTTATCAACAGTCTTTAGTGCGCAAGAGAATAAATCAAAATTTTCTACAATATACTTGGAAAAACAAATAGTCAGTCTCTTTTGAAAAATAGTTTTTCTTATCATCAAATCCTTTCAATTTATTCAATAAGTCAATTTTTTTTTAAATTTGATGATAGGGCAGCTAGATGATGGATATACACATAGTAGTGATATCTTCATTTCTTTCTGTCCACTTCTACAGAAGGGGTCTGAATACAGCTTCATCTCTCTTCAGTTCATCCCTGATGGATGCAATCTTTGCCAATAAATCAAAACATGATGACCACTCAATTCTATCTACTAAATACATTATACCCTACCTTATTTTCTCCTTGAACTGATTATTTAGTTCTACATGCAATGCATACAACTTATTCTTTTCTTCTTCAAAATCTTCTGCAGTGTAGAACTATGGCATTTCGAGGGTATCTGGTACCTCAATAATTGGAGTGGACTTGAAAGGTTCAATAGGTGGCCTAGGAGGGTATACAATCCTGGGTTTGCTAGATTCTCCTACTTTTCTTTTCCGAAGGATCTTCTCCATTTGAGATACTTTATTTTCCAATGACTCTATCTCCATACCCCTTTCCTCATATGCTTTCAAAACTTCTTCAAACCTAGCATTGAGTCGGGAAAATCTATCTTCTTCTTGGTTAGATACAAAACTACCAAATTTTAACATTTCTGAGGCCATTCCTATTATCTATTTTTTTCCTACCTCACTAGCCCTAAAAACTATCAATGCACTAGTATGCTCTGTAGTGATTGACCAAATAACAAGGGCTTGGTGGTCATCACTAAATTTGACTCCTCTATGAGCCTTTAATACCTCTACTTTAGTTTTAAATTATACTTCCCTTTTCTTCCTAATTGAATCAAAAACCATGGTGTTCACTATATCCCATTCTGGAAAAATAAGGACTCCTGACTATTTAATTACTTGCCTACAGGCCTCAAGGGTAAATTGACAAAAATCTTTCAAAAATTTAGACTTTACCTCCTCCTTAAGAGCATAATCTGACTTATCAAGTTGTTCTACCTTTATTTTTTCACAAATCTTCTCAAAATTTCCTATATTTAGTCTCCATAAAAATTGTGCAAATTCTCTAGACTTCACAAAATTTTCATCATTAATAAACCTCTCAGAGGCTTGGGCAACTATAGGGTCAATTTCCTTACCTTGGAAAATCAGCAATAGTTAAATCCAAGGAAGGTGTAGGTGGCTCTTGAGGCTCTCCAATCTCCAAATCTGTGGAGATAACAATCACATCCCCTTCTCCACCAATTTGTCTAAGTTATTCTCTCAGAGATGTTTCATCATCAATTCTAATTGGAGACTGGCTTAGGGAATATTATTCCACTTGGGAAGAAGACCCTTTCTCTAACTTTTGTCTTTTTGGAGCACTGGCTACAGGTGGGCTTCCTAGCCTTGGTCTCTATTGAGGGAAAGCTTGTTGCACATTCTGGACCATTACATATCCTACCCTTTTTTGTAAAGTGTATTGACCAAGAGCTAGCATATTTCTACTCCTTATCCTTCTTTGTACCTCTACAACCTTGTCTAGATATGTCTCAACATATATGGCTTTCTTTTCATTCATGGTTTGGATTATTTTAGCAAAATTATTCATTAATTCTTGCATCTTAGCTCTCCGATATTTCTTATCTTTCAATGGGTCATACTGGGGGTCAAAAGAATTAATGAATTATAAAGTTTTACTGAAGACTATCCATTTTTCTTTCCTCAATTCATGTTCTTGCAAAGTGAAAACATTTCTGATTATATCTTTTGGATAAATAACTTTTTGTACCATGCGAGAAGCTTTCACCCTCTCTCTTAAGAGGTCATATAATCCTTTAGGATCAATAAATATGGCATGAGATTCTACCATGTCATATCTATCTAAAAACAAATTAAGGTGCTTCCACTCTTTCCTGACAAAAAAAAATCATGCACTACAATAACAATTGGAAAGAAGGTACCCTTCTTGGAAAATTCCCTCTCATCTATAGTGCTTATCTACCATAGGAGCTTGGCTATCCCTATCTTCAAGGGCACATGGAAAGGTAGCACATGAGACCTTCCCAAAAAGCCATATACTCTTATTACTATTGAGACATTGCAAGGGATTATATCCCCCCAATTATGACTAACCAATAATCCTTGTGACTAGTCCTTGGGTCTAACCAATTCTAATAATTCTTGTGGAATTCTGGGGCTGTCCCCTTTCAAAATAAACCTAAGCTTTGATGCAAAGTATCTATCAAATCTCACATAATTGGCATCTGTAGCTTCTGAAGTCATATCTACACTCCATAACTGCACTGGATTCCTCTCTCCATCCTTGATTGTTTCTAGCTCCATACCCTTGGAGAAAAAGGTGAATCCCTCATAAAAGCATACACGCATAAGAAATGAATACCAACGGAATGGTTTGTTCACTTTTCCCCTTGCTATTCCCAGTAAACCATTGTGAATCTCCTTTGAAAGGAAAGTAGAAAAATCAAGAATAGTACTCATTCCAAATTGAATATTTTGAGCCATTATGAGAACAATTGAGCCTGGGATTTGCTCAGCTTCATCCATCGTAAAAATTTTACAAAGAGAAGTATATAATGCCTGAGCCCTGGGGTTAAAATGTCTTTTCAATAATGGCTTGGGTGTGTTAGCAGTAATCACAGACAAGGTTCCAACTTTATTAGCATGCTCCTACAATGGCCCTATCCTCAAGTATTCCAGAATAGCTTAGGGAAAACCGTAAAAAGATTGATTCTAGAATGATTTTTCACCCATCCCATAATAGGATCATATTTCTTTTCCAGGTCAATCAATAGATCACTATCAAAGAAAACTGAAGGGATTGTTAATTTTCCAAAGTCAAATTCTTAGAAATTTCTCATGAGGGTATCTAAATTCCATTCTGAGAACCATTTCTTAAACAATTGCAAACCACTGATAGAGACTTGGGTGTCTCTTACCCAATTTTCCCTATCATAGAAACCCTCAACCACAACTACCCTAGGGTTCTTAGGAATGAGTTCCCTCCCTTTAGTTATTTCATTTACTGATAAGGGAAATTGTTCTAGGAAATCATCATGCATAGCCCTTTTTAAATAATTAGTTTTTCCAAAAAATTCCTTTCATGAAGGCATTTTAAAATTTCACTCTTACAATAGCAAATTCTTGATTTTTACAGGTTACAAATTACTTACCAGCTAAATTTTCCCTTCTTTCCCTATAATTTTCTCTGCAAATTCGCTGAAATCCTTGAGAAATTTTGTGCCCTTGCTCTGGAAATCCTTTTTTCTTTGACAAAATCTGTGATTTTATGCTTCAATAATGGCAATTTTTCATATTATACAATTGCATTAAGGTCAGACAAAGGAAACTTTGAGTCATATTGATTCCTGCAATCGTTAGTTTCATGTTATATTTTAAATTTGAATTTGACCTATCAATCTCTCAAAGATCAAATGGCTTTATTTCAAAAGTAAAATGCCTTCTAAAAATTCAAGCCCCAAGCCATGTGTCAAAAGCGCACATGCCCACATTACTTAAAATTGCTGCAACTTCTTATTGTAGGCATGTGCTATCCTTCGATCTTTCCCAGATCGACGATGGGCTAAAATCTTTTTCTCTAACGGCCCACTTGGCTGACTTAAGCAATCAAATATCATCCTATTACAATGTATTTTGATAGATTTGAACTTTCAGCACCCATGACATCACTACTTTCAACTTGGCATACCTGTCATGTTCCACCAATGAGTGCATTTTACTCCATCTGACCTTTCTAGCATGGTATGACTCAACACTCCCTTTAAGTCTTGGTCCCACCATGCCCACTTGCCCACATTATTTAAATGTCAAGAAATTCCATATTACGAGGAAGAGCTAACCCTAGATCTTATTTAGATTGACGACGATCACAAAACTTATGTGATTGTAACATCTAGTCAGATAGTCAGACCAATGAGATGCTTTCTCTATACTCTAGCTCATCTGACAAGTACCAAACAAGACAAGTTGTTATTATCTTTTGAGCAAGGAAAGCCCATGATTTCATACTATTCCATGAGTTGCATTTATGCTTTCCTACATTACTTAAAATTCTTGCAACTTCTTGTGGGGAAGCGCCGCTCATTGATCAAGACAAGATCAATGATCAGATCAATTCACATTTGAACAAATTCAAGTCAGCTATACTAATCAATAGGAAACCTTCATATGATTTTGCACCTTCTAACAACTTTTCATGCTAGTGAGTCCCATATTTTCTTTTGAGCGAGTAGGTGCTTGACATCATCTTTTCTACGTGTCAAAATGGCACATTCTCGCTTTTCTTATCTAATCAGCATCTTCAAATTGTGGGCTTGTGCCAGTCATCTATCTTCGAAAGATCAATTGTGGTAATGCTAAGAATATACAAACCTTTCAAGGTGGAAAAAGTGACATTACCATGGACACGTGTTGGCATGGTGCATTCTCGCTTTGTTTAAACTTCACTCAAGTTCTTTATCCAGTAAAGCGCCCTTCGTTGATCAAGACAGGATCAATGGTGTGAAACAAATCTAGCATTTTATGCTCACACCATCCACTTGGGCCAATGAAATGACTACTTTCAATCCATGTGCTCTATTTCACTTGACTATTGTACTAATTTGTGAAACTTTCCATCCTAACATCATAAGCATTTCCAACTAAGCATGAGCGGTAGACCACATGGCATGACCCAGCATTCTTCTATAGTTCGGCACTACTATGACACACATCACAAAGGTGCATACCTGCATTCTTTAAATCTCTAGCATCTTCATAGTGAGGGATTGCACTAACCCTCGATCTTTGAAAGATTTATGGCTAATGAGGCTTCACTTCCATTTGGCAAAAAAAAAAATTCAGTGGCACATCTAGCAGTACAGGTCATCGATCATTTTACAACATGGCACACTGCAACATAAATTTAAAATTTCTCAACCCTACCTCACCACATGTCCAAAAACTGCTTGCCTACATTATTTAACATTCATGCATTTTATTGTTGTGCACATGTGATGGTCATTGATTTGATCAAGATCAACGATTAGGAGCTCTGAGCTATAAAATAAAACCTTGATTAAAGAACAGGCCAATGATTTTGCAAGGATCTCAAAACATGCATAGGGAACACTAACAGTTCTACAAAAGGTCTAACTAACTCTAATAGCCATGAACTTTCTTTGATGCATTGAAGTTGAAACGTCAATAGGAGTTGTATGTCGAAAAGGTGCTTCCCCGCAATATTTAAAGACCTTGCATCTCTGAATTGCAAGAATGTGATGGTCATTGATTCGATCAAGATCAATGGTCACACAAAGTTTGTTATTACATTAGACCTTTTCAAAATAAGATAATGCAATTTAAGCAAAATTTATAGGGTTTTGTTACCTCTAGTTTTACTGCCAAGGATTTAAATTTGAATGCATGGCTCGTGCAATGGTTAGTCTCGAATTAGTATTTAATGCTACGACTCGCGAGTTTCTGGCCGTCAGATCTAAGCGGTACCGACGGTTGGCGCCATCGCGCTATAAAGGAAATGCACGATATTTATGATAGTGCGATGATGCCCTGTCGACATGTTGTAAGGGTAGTTCTGGCATTTGGCGGGTCAGAAAATTTCTTTGATGCCTTGGCGCTATGTCGCTATCGCATATCAGCTAGAAAATCTCCATAGCGACATAGCGCCCAGCAGAAATATTCACAGTGTCAAGTTCCAATGACCGACAGAATCAGGTGTCACAGTGACAAATCAAAAGGAATCATGTGTGCCAGGTCGAAGTTTCTATTGGCATAGCTAATGCAGTTGAGGTTTATGATCACCACCATCGGATCAGCTCGGATCAACGGTAAGCGCCATCTCGCTATGGCAGAGATGCATGGATTTTATCATGGCAACATAGCGACCATCCACCACGTGGATCGACAAGGGCCAGGTCTCACCAAGGATTGCTAGGTGTCATTCAGGGTCTGGTCGCAAGTCGCAGAGTATGGCAGGTCAGAGGTTTCATGGCAGCAAGAAGACAGGTTCATGGCCTGGAGGTTTAAAAAACACGACGAGGCGCTATGGTTCCAACAAAAAACCAATGCATTTTTCGATGGCGACATAGCGCCCAAACGAAAAGTTCACCATGGCGAGGAAGGATCAGGCAGATGGGTCCCATCGGTACTCTGCAACGCAATTTGTTAGCCCAGTGTCAAGATAGCGAATCAAATGGGGACACGTGTAAATCTCAAGGCATGCTGTCAGTGGGCGCTATGGTGCTATGGGAATTTGGTCTCAATTTCTACATAGCGACATGGCGCTATGGTAATTTGGTCTTGATTTCTACATAGCGACATGGCGCCTAGCTGACACGTGGTCGCTCTGTGGATTAGGTCTTAGGTTGCCAGCTGATGTTTCATCAAACCAAACAGGGAAGTGCCATGTGTATGAGTTAGTGCACAGCGTACAGCGGGCCCAGTAGTTCCAGAAGAAATGGCAAGTCTTCACGATCGTCTGATCCGCAGGGATCTACGACTAGCACTATCTCGCTATCAAGAACTGCTCGGGAGCTAACATTGGCGACATAGCGCCCGTGCACCACGTGTTGTGGCAGGGCCACATTCCATGCTGCTGGTGTAGTTAGATTTAAGTGACCAACAGACCAACGAAGAGATGCCACGTATCAACGGGCCTGGTGAATCATAAGAAAAGGAGGGTCATAGGAGGGAGAGTTTTGTGACTATTAGATTGGAAAGGACCGATGGCAGGTGCCATCTCGCCATGGCAAAGCTGCGGGTTTTTTAGCATAGCGACTTGGCGCCCTTTTGCCACGTGTCAGTGGGGTCGAGTCTCACCAGGATGGGTCGCTGAGGAGGTGCCAAACAGGATGGGCCCAGTCACGGATTGGAGGGTCCACGACGATTCAAGAATTGCCACATATGCCAGGTCAGGGCACAGACATGTCATAGGACCAATTTCTTGATGCAACCAGCATGTTGTAGAGGTGGGTTCTACATCGTTAGATCTACAGGGATTAGCGGTAGGTGCTATCTCGCCATGGAGAAACTGCATGAATTTTATGATAGCGAATTAGCACCCGTGTGCCATGTGTCCTGGTGGAACCATGTTTCATATAGCTGGTGCAGTAAGGACTAAGCGATCGTCAGACCAATGGGGAAGTGCCACATGTGCCACGGGCCCAGTGATTTACAAGGGAAGAGGTTGCAAAATGATGAGTCTCCATGATCATTGGATCGAGGCTGATCGACGGTAGGTGCCATCGCGCTATGGCAGAGTTGTGCAAGGGTTATGTTGGCAACACAGCATCTTGTCGACATGCATCCTGTCGGTGCAGTCTAGGATGGCGATTGGCGGTTAGTGTAACCGTCACCATCATGATAGTATTCAGGGCAGCACAATTAGTCCAATGAAGGGTGGTCGACTGTGGGAGGACCTCCAGGTGGCAAAATAAAGAAATGCAATTGGCCCGCGTGGCCTAGTTGACGCATAGGGAGCCTAGTTGACCTTTTGACCTCGACAAATTCATGAACCAGGAGGTGAGGATAATCAATTTTGTTGTGCGATCTGATCTCCATGATCAATCTTGACCTACCAGAATAAATGTAAAACACAGAATGACACTCCACCCACCCATTGATCCATCTACCAGGTCGGAGCGCAGTTATGAGGCCGTTTTCAGTCTTCTCAGGACATTATTGGTGAAAGAGATAAAATTTTCTTGATTTTTTTTCCATGATTGTTTTCCATGGTACTCAATGGCAGGTAGTTGCAGGGTCATTTCAGCCAAAAAGATCTCAGTTACACCTGAACTATAAAGGCAGATTTTGTACATTTTGTAAGGGTCGACTCTTCCTGATTTTCTCTGCTACTGCTTGCAGACTTGCAGTGTAAAAATCCCTTTGTCTCTGAGCTAGATAAGCATCTTGTATCATCTCTTTCAGCCATCAACATGTATGTGCATCGTTTCGCCTCTCATTGATGTATTGTTGAGATCAGTGATCTACATACTGTATCTATCTTTGGCCTATTGAATAATATACAAGCGAAATCTTCTTTTCCTGGTGTTATTTAGTTGGTTTCCTGATTTGTATGTGGTTGTTGATTGATATAAGTCTAAATGAATGTATGACATTGGATGTTACCCTAGTTCTGTAGTGCATATATGGGCAGAAATGAGTCTGAACACTCTGTTTTGGTGCATCACTGCCTTAGATTAGACTAGGTAGATTTGCTTTCCTGCTCTCTTTCTCCCTTTTTTCTTCTGAGAATAGATAGGTGCGCCCTGACAATAAGAGGAACCTGGCCTTCTTCAGAGACTCAACCTCGCAGTTCAAGTCCCACAGCTTGGCGGTTGTTTCCATGTTTCACTAGGTTGTCCTCACGCATAGGCCTCAGACAAGGGTGCAAACCTAAGTGACAACAGTTTTTGGCATGCCCGGTGGGACTCATATCAGAAGATTTCAGGTCTACTGGTGTCAAGAAGAAATAATTCTAGAGATAAATGCTAAAGAAGTAGTGTTGGCTTCAGTTTTCGAGCCTTTAAGAGGCTGGTTCTTCAAGTACTTGGCAACTCCAAACATCAAAAAGTCTGGTTCTAGACCAAGTTTGCAGTAATTCATGCCCAGGACTGAAACAAGGGCATCTTCTAGAGGTAAATTTCAATATCAAGATCTTTCTCTTTCAAATCCTAGGAGAAGAGGGACTAGAACTTCATTATCACCAGTTAGGGGTAGAATAATAGTTGATATACCTGTAAGATCTATCTCTACTCCCCCTACTATTGGAACTTAACCTAGATTTCCATCAACACTCATCAATAGAACACTTGTTTATATGGCATAGCCAAGAGTTCATGCTTTTGCCACCTTTAACGGTGGAATTCCTCTGTTGTTAGCCCAAAGACATGATATACCAGTATCTACACTAAAAAGTGTACCTGATTTTACTGGTGAAACTTCTATTTCCCCTCTAGAGCATATCCAAGAGGTAGCGAATGTTTGCAATATTCATGGTATTACAAAAGATGATGTTGCCGTCAGACTTCTAGCCTCATCTTTAAAAGGAAAAGCATTACAGTGGTATAGAGGCTTAGCTCATGGTTCCATAACTGATTGGGATTGACTAGGAGCAGGATTATGCAAACATTTTGAGGATAAGAGTGACCATTTGTCACTACTAGAGCAGCTGACTACAATAAAAAGAGCCCCCCATGAATGTATGACTGATTTTAATTACAAATTCCAAAAGACATGGGATAGAATACCTACTATAGTGAAACCTACCCCTGGTAATTCCTTCTTGCATTACCTTAGAGCTTTCAACAGTGACATTGCCACCACAATCCAAACTATGGGAGGAGATACATTACCGAATGCTTATGAGACAGCTATAAAAGATGAGAATATCCTAATACAAGGTGGGAAGTTGGCTCCAAGGCCTCCTATGCCTTTCTTTCCTAATGTTCCCAACCACCAACTAGCAATAGCCCCTCTTCCTATAATTTCTATGTCACAAGCCCTCACTCCAGTTCCCCAAGCTTCCACATCCTCAAACGGAATAGAGGAACTCAAGGAAATGCTCCAAGGTCTAGTGCTGAATACAGATAAAAGAGAGAGGACTCTGGATAAAAAATTGGAAGAGCAGGGGAAGGAGTTGAAGGACCAAGGGAAGATATTAGAGGATAGTTTTTTTCTAATACAAAAAATGAGTAACAAGGTGGTGGCCTTAGAAAGGCAGCAAGCCCAAAGTGGCAAGCCCCCCCAATTACAACATCAGGCTCTAAGTGGTGGTAGGCCTCTTAATCATTGGAATAGCTCTTTTGATTAGAATAGGCAAAATAGTCATGCTCCTGCTTCAAGCTCAAATCAGAGTAGAGCTTTAGTTCATCAAAATAACTTAGCCCAAGATCAAGACTTTTGTCCTTCATGTAACTATTCTTATACCTACTGCCTATGTCAGAAAGTAGAATCTTATTTGGCCCTAACTGTCCAGGAGTCCGCAGTAAAGCAATCACACAAGGAAGATCATCCCAAGGAGGCCTCATATGTTCAGAGGCAGGGTGATTGCTCTTTTATGAATCACCAGATGGAGGAGCATTGTAATGTAAACTAGGATTCCGTTGCTCATAACACAAGAAGCAAGAGGAGAGCTATGGAACATACTGCCCCCCTTTCTCCTGAGCAGGCCTCAACTTCGAGTGTTATACCTCATACACAAAAAGAAAATGAGCAGACAAACACTTCACAACAGCAAAGGAAAGGTCCAAGAAAGGAGGATGCAAGTGATCCCTATGTTGCTTCATCTCGACCTCTCATAGGTACAGCTCCCAAAGTTTCCACCAAAATTCCTAATGCACCCTTGTGTGTGGTAGAGAAAATGAAGAAAACCAATGTAAGCATTTCCATGTGGGATGCAGTTGCCACCATACCAATGCAGAAAAGGATGCTGCAACAAGAATTGGAAAAGATTGAGCCCAAAGATCAGTCATCTACCATGGAGGGTGACACTAGTTTAGTACAACCATCAGGTGACATGGAGACAAATAAAAAGGTTAGACCTCCTCCATTCTCTGTTTCTCTGATTATAGGGGGCAAGTTAGTCCATAATTGAATGATAGATTCAGGGGCTAGCAGCTCAGTAATGCCTAGGTGTGTTGCTGATGCTTTAGGAATGAAATATGAGCCCATTATTAGGGATGTGTTACAACTAGATGGGAGTACTGTCAAAACCGTAGGCATCCTTAGGAATGTGGAAATGGCCCTACATGCATGCCCTGGTTGTACTGTGATTCAAGACATATCTCTTGCTGAAGTCAAGCCCTATTTTGCCATCTGTCTTTCAAGAGACTTCACTACCTAAATAGGTGGATTCATATCTGCTGATTGGTCTTATATGTCATTTAAGACCAAATATGGGGCCAACGCTTCAATTAGAGCAGAACCTCAAGCCCTTCATCACACTGAACCCTACACTCCCAACTTCATTAATATGAATTGCCCCATTTTGGAGATGGATTAAAATGACATAGTAAATGAGCCTGCCACCTCCATAGTAGAGATTCCTAATTTCTTCTTAGATGAGTGGGCAAATACATGTTAGTTTGAGCCTATGTCGGAAACTCTTGAGACAGGCCTTAGTACATATTGCATAATAGAGAAGGAGGCTCAAGTTCCTGATCTTGTTGGAGCTAATGAGGACATGAGTGGAATATGGAATATGTACTTTGATGGCTCAAGGAATAGAAATGGAGCAGGGGCCAGTGTTATGTTGATCTCTCCTACACAAATAAGATACTACTTCTCTTTTAGGGTCCAATTTAGTTGTACTAATAATGTGGCCGTGTATGAATCCTTGATCCAAGGTCTCCTACTTGCCCAAAAGAGGGGAATTCAAGCCTTGAAAGTATATGGAGACAGTGAGTTGGTAGTGAACCAAGTGAGAAATCAGAATATCACCAAAAATGGCCTGCTCAAGTCTTACAAACACAGAGTCTGGGATTTGCTTGAGGGTTTCCAAGCATTTAATATCCAAAGCATTCCTAGGAAAGAAAACAAATATGCTGATAGACTTGCAGCAGTGGGTGCATCTTATGATGTGCCAGGGAATCTCGAGGAAGAGAGGAAGCAACAAATAAGGGTGGTAGTAAGGCCTTCTATTCCTGATAATAATACTCATTGGTAGGTGTTTGAGTCTGATGAGCAGATTGTGAGTTTCTTGCAGAATGAAGCAGAATTTTTAGAAAGAAATCAGTCAAGACTACAAGATCAGTATGGTGATCAGATCATTCACCTCAGTTCCAACAAGTTGCCTAAGGGTCTCATTACCTTGGAGAGTGTCTTTAATCCTAATGATCAGACAAGAGGCAAAGGAATAAATCTAGCTGCAGAAAAGGATGATCATGCTCCAGTTACTGTTGCTGATGGAAAATCTCTTAACATGGAGAAGGTATGTTATGAGGCTGAGCAAGAAAATTTCATTCATCTATGTCAAGAATTTAATGATGTGTTTGCTTGGTCATATGATGACTTAAAGGGGTTTGACCCTAGTTTTTTTTAGCATACCATAGATTTAGTTGATAGGGTCAAACCAGTAAGGCAAAAATACAGGCCAGTGAATCCCAAGATTGAACCCTTAATGAGGAAGGAACTATCCAAGTTGATTGAAGCTAACATAATTTTTCCTATCAAACACTCATCATGGGTGGCTAACCTTGTCCCTGTAAGGAAGAAGAATGGAGAAATCAGATTATGTGTGGACTTTAGGGATCTTAATCAGGCTTCCCTTAAGGATTACCATCCTCTCCCTTCTATGGAGCAAATTCTGTCCAAGGTCAGTGGGTCAAGGAGGTTCTCTTTTCTTGATGGATTTTCTAGTTATAACCAAGTGTTGGTTAAAGAATCTGACAAATATAAGACAACATTTACTACTAAATGGGGCACCTATGCTTATTTCAAGATGCCATTCGGACTAACAAATGTAGGTGCCACGTTCCAAAAGGCAATGGAGGTAGCTTTCTAAAAATTAATCGACAAGTTTGTCTTAGTATACCTTGATGATATAACTATATATTCCAAGAATGTAAAAGATCACCTTGATCATTTGAGATAGGTATTTCTAAGATGTAGAGAGTTTGGAGTTTCCCTCAACCCAACCAAGTGTGTCTTTGCTACAAGCCAAGGAAAATTACTAGGACACATTGTATCTAAGGATGGGTTGACCATTGATCTTGAAAGAACAAAAGCCATACTTGCCCTTCCCCTCCCTAAACACAAGAAAGGGCTGCAAAGTTTCCTTGGTAGAATAAATTTTGTAAGAAGGTTTATTCCTAATCTTGCCATCATGGTGAAACCCCTCACAGACATGCTTAAGAAAGATATGGTCTTCTCATGGATCAAGGAGGGGAAGGAGAGTTTTGAAGAAATTAAAGCAGCCATAGCCTCAGCCCCCACTCTCATGAACCCAAATTTTGAGAAAGATTTCATCCTCTACACTGTAGGTGGTGAGTCAAGTGTTTCTGCTATCTTGACTCAGACAAATGACAAGAATGAGGAGCAGCCCATAGCCTTCTTTAGTGAAGGACTCAAGGAGTATGAAGATAAGTATAGCTTTGTTGAGAAGCAAGCCCTTGCAGTCATTAGAGCTTTGAAGAAATTTAGACACCTCTTATCCCACAATAGGATCCATTTGTTGTTGCCCCATGTGAGTGTAAAATATTTCTTGTTAAGAAAGGACATCGGTGAAAAGAGAGTTGGATGGATCACTAGGGTAATGGAATATGATGTTGATATTGAAATTACCAAGTTGGTAAGAGGGAGAGGATTATGCAAGGAAATGTTATTAGGTCAAGATTCAGATGAAGGGACTGCTATGGTAATTACAGAGCAGCGGGAGGAAAGAAATGTTAATGCCCCAAGGAGCTGGATGGATGACATGAGGAACTTTCTATCAGGGAATGGATACCCTCAGGGATTGGACAGAGCTAAAAGAAGACAATATAGACTGAAATCCATTCCCTATGTTGTGATTGATGATATCCTATTCAGGAGGGATTTTAATGGTTGAGATGTATTGAAGAAGGTCAGGTTGAAAGGATGATTAAAGAACTTCATGATGGCCCTGATGGTGGCCACTTCTTTGCAAGAACAACCACGATGAAGATCATGAGGGCTAGATATTACTAGCCATCTCTGTTCCATGATTGTTATAGGTATGTGAGAAAATGTGAGAAATGTACCTTTTTCTTAGGTAAACAAAGACTTGTAGCTCTTCCTCTTCACCCCATTCAAGTGGATCAACCCTTCACCCAGTGGGGGTTGGATTTCATAGGCCCCATTAATCCTCCATCTAGGGCAGGTCATAAATGGATCTTCGCTGCTATCGATTATTTCACTAGTTGGACAGAGGCAGTTGCCTTGAAGGATGCTATAGAGCCATCAATTGTTGAATTCTTTGATGGAATTGTATCTAGGTTTGGAGCTTCTTCTACTATCATCTCAGATAATGCTAAATCTTTTTTTGGAACCCAGATTTGTGCATGGGCAATGAGTCACAATATCTATCTGAGCACATCATCAAATTACTACCCGCAGGGTAATGGTTTGGTTGAATCCTCCAATAAGAATCTGATCAAAATCATAAGGAGAATGATAGAAGACAATCAGAGGGTCTGGCATAAAAAATTAAGGACTGCTCTGTGGGCTGATAGGATAACACCCAAGAGATCTATTAGGAATTCACCTTTTGTGCTGGTATATGGTAGGGAGGCCAAACTTCCAATCTCATTGGAATTCCCATCCTTGGAGTTGGCTCATCAGCTTGAATTGGTTGAAAATAGTCCCATGTCAGTGAGAATGGCAGAGTTGATTGAACTGGAAGAAAAGAGAAACAAAGCTATGCAAACCCTAGAGATACACAAATAGTAGATGAAGAGGAGTTTTGATAAGAAGGCAAGGGCCAGAATCTTGAGAGAAGGAGATTTAGTTCTGAAGTGGGACTTAGACAGATCCAAACCAGGAAGGCACTCCAAATTTGATCCACTATGGAGTGGCCCTTATCTGATCTACAGTTGCAAACAGGCCAATGCGTTCCAACTAAGCAGGCCAAATGGTGAAATTCTGCCCATTCTAGTCAATGGGATCAATTTGAAGCCCTGTTTCCGAAGAATTGTGAATCCATGTACATAGTTAGCCTAGCTGCTTCCTATTCATTCCTATTGCAATAAGTGCATGTGCACATGGCTCACTTCTTGAGTCGCCAGTTCTCAAAGTTTTGACAAGTCTCAGGTTGCTGAGGAGGTCCTGTTTTTTGTTTTCAAGTCGCAGGGACAGAGCCAGAGTTCAAGGATTTTTTAATGTTTTGATTTCCTCATTAAGGGTTAGGGTTTCTTGTAGCTCTCGGTTTTGTACCTTCCAGGCCCTCTTTTTCGACTCCATGGCCCAATGGATCATTCTCAGGCACTGGTCATGCATTGAGCAGGCTCATGCCCCATGCGAGTCGCCAGAAGTGTTACCTCTGGTTTTACCGCCAAGGATTTAAATTTGAATGCATGGCTCGTGCAATGGTTAGTGACGAATTAGTATTTAATGCTATGACCCACGATTTTTTGGCCATCAGATCTAAGCGGTATTGACGGTTGGCACCATCGTGTTATAAAGGAAATGCACGATATTTATGATAGTGCGATGATGCTTTGTCGACACGTTGCAGGGGTGGGTCCAGCATTCGGCAGGTCAAAAAAGTTCTTTGATGCCTTGGCGCTATGTCCCTATCGCATATCGGCCAAAAAATCTCCATAGTGACATAGCACCTAGCAGAAATATTCACGATGGCGAGTTCCAATGATCGACAGAATCAGGTGTCATGATGACAAATCAGAAGGAACCACATGTGCCAGGTCAAAGTTTCTATCGGCACGGCTAACACAGTCAGGTTTTATGATCACCACCATCGGATCAGCTAGGATCAACGGTAAGCGCCATCTCGCTATGGCGGAGATGCATGGATTTTATCATGGCGACATAGCGACCATCCACCATGTGGATCGACATGGGCCAGGTCTCACCAAGGATTTCCAAGTGTCATTCAGGGTTTGATCGCAGGTCGCAGAGTATGGTAGGTCAGAGGTTTCATGGTGGTGGGCAGATAGGTTCATGGCTCGGAGGTTTCAAAAACATGGCGAGGTGCTATGGCGCCAA
Source organism: Cupressus sempervirens (assembly GCA_028749045.1). Taxonomy (NCBI): domain Eukaryota; kingdom Viridiplantae; phylum Streptophyta; class Pinopsida; order Cupressales; family Cupressaceae; genus Cupressus; species Cupressus sempervirens. The sequence goes on along the minus strand of CM053787.1, from coordinate 954,689,677 downwards.
CAGAAAACCAATGCATTTTTCGATGGTGACATAGTGCCCAAACGGAAAGTTCACCGTGGCGAGGAAGGATCAGGAAGATGGGTCCCGTCGGTACTCTGCAACGCAATTTGTCAGCCTAGTGTTAAGAGAGAAAATTAAATGGGGACACGTGTAAATCTCAAGGCGCGCTATCAGTGGCCACTATGGCACTATGGGAATTTGGTCTCAATTTTTGCATAGCGACATGGCACCTAGCTGACACGTGGTCGCTCTGCGGATTAGGTCTTGGGTTGCCAGCTGATGTTTTGTCGAGCCAAATAGGGAAGTGCCATGTGTATGAGTCAGTGCACAATGTAGAGTGTGCCCAGTAGTTCCAGAAGAAATGGTGAGTCTTCACGATCGTCGGATCCGCAGGGATCTACGACTGGCGTTGTCTCGCTATCGAGAACTGCTCGGGAGCTAACATCGGTGACATAGCGCCCGTGCACCATGTGTCCTGGTGGGGCCACATTCCATGCTGCCGGTGTAGTTAGATTTAAGTGACCAATAGACCAATGAGGAGATGCCACATATCAACGGGCCCGATGAATCACGAGAAAAGGAGGGTCGCAGGAGGGAGAGTTTTGTGACTGTCAGATTGGAAAGGATCGATGGCAGGTGCCATCTCGCCATGGCAAAGCTGCGGGTTTTTTAGCATAGCGACTTGGCGCCCTTTTGCCATGTGTCGGTGGGGTCAAGTTTCACTAGGATGCATCGCTGAGGAGTAGCCAAACAAGATGGGCCCAGTCGTGTATTGGAGGGTCCACGACAAATCAAGAATTGCCACATATGCCAGGTTAGGGCACGGAGATGTTGTGGGACCAGTTTCTTGACGCAACCAGCACGTTGCAGAGGTGGGTTCTACACCGTCAGATCTATAGGGATTAGCGGCAGGCACTATCTCGCCATGGAGAAACTGCGTAAATATTATGATAGCGAGTTAGCGCCTGTGCGCCACGTGTCTTGGTGGAACCATGTTTCATACAGCTGGCGCAGTAAGGACTAGCAATCATCAGACCAATGGGGAAGTGCCACATGTGCCATGGGCCTAGTGATTTACAAGGGAAGAGGTTGCAGAATGATGAGTCTCCATGATCATTGGATCGAGGCCGATCGACGGTAGGTGCCATCGCGCTATGGTGGAGATGTGCGAGGGTTATGTTGGCGACACAGTGCCTTGTCGACACGCGTCCTATCGGCACAGTCTAGGATGGCGGTTGGCAGTTAGTGTAACCATCACCATCATGATAGTATTCAAGGTGGCATAGTTAGTCCAATGAAGGGTGGTCGACCGCGGGAGGACCTCCAGGTGGCGAAATAAAGAAATGCAATTGGCCTGCGCGGCCTAGTTGATGCATAGGGAGCCCAGTTGACCTTTTGACCTCAACGGATTCATGAACCAGGAGGTGAGGATAATCAATTTTGTCGTGTAATCTGATCTCCATGATCAATCTTGACCTACCAGAATAAATGTAAAACACAGAATGACACTCAACCCACCCGTTGATCCATCTACCAGGTCAGAGCGCAGTTATGACGCCATTTTCAGTCTTCTCAGGACATTATTGGCAAAAGAGATAAAATTTTCTGGAGATTTTTTCCATGATTGTCTTCCATGGTACTCAATGGCAAGTAGTTGCAAGGTCATTTCAGCCAAAAAGATCTCAATTACGCCTGAACTATAAAGGCAGATTTTGTACAATTTGTAAGGGTTGACTCTTCCTGATTTTCTCTGCTACTGCTTGTAGACTTGCAGTGTAAAAATCCCTTTGTCTCTGAGCTAGATAAGCATCCTGTATCATCTCTTTCAGCCATCAATGTGTATGTGCATCATTTCGCCTCTCGTTGATGTATTGTTGAGATCAGTGGTCTACATACTGTATCTATCTTTGGCCTATTGAATAATATACAAGCGAAATCTTCTTTTCCTGGTGTTATTCAGTTGGTTTCCTGATCTGTATGTGGTTGTTGATCGATATAAGTCTAAATAAATGTATGACGTTGGATGTTACCCTAGTTTTGTAGTGCATATATGGGTAGAAATGAGTTTGAACACTCTATTTTGGTGCATCACTGCCTTAGATTAGACCAGGTAGATTTGCTTTCGTGCTTTCTTTCTCCCTTTTTTCTTCTGAGAATAGATAGGTGCACCCTGACAGTAAGAGGAAGCCGGCCTTCTTCGGAGACTCAACCTCGCAGTTCAAGTCCCACAGCTTGGAGGTTGTTTCCATGTTTCACTAGGTTGTCGTCGCGCATAGGCCTCGGAAAAGGGTGCAAACCTAAGTGACAACAGGTTTATCAAAAGATTAGAAGGTCACTCTTTTGTAAATAAACCTTTAGCACAAAAATTTCCCCACCAAAATTTATTTGAAAAAATATTCTCTAAAGTTTTCAAAGGCTAGGCCCAAACAAGTCAAGGCACAAGGTTATTTGGTGAATTTTTTGCCTAGGGTTTTTTTACCAATATTTCAAATTGCTTTGGAGTGCACATTTAGGGTTTTTCACTATTGAATACAACAAACAAGGGTGGTGAAAACCCAGGCCAATAGGTTGTTCCCTCCTCTGAGTTGCCATGAGTTTTTATATCATGGTGTCCTATGAATGGGGTAATTCAAGAGCAAGGTCTTGATCATGTCTTTTTCATCTTCTTTTCTGCTTGTGAATCAATCAAATATGACCCTTGCATATTACAAACCTGTGATTACTTGTGGTTACATAGTGCACTTGGGAAATATCCTTTTCTTATGGGTTATCTAGTATCATTTCCACTCTGATTCTTCTGGGCTTCATGTGTAATGCTGGTGCAATCCTTACATGTTTGTTTCATGTCAGTCCCATGTAATATTGGTACAAAGTCCTTGATGTTCTTAGTAACCTTGGCATATCCCCAATATTCCTATATCAAAATCAGTGCTCAACAATATGGTGGTGCTCCCCTTTGGAATGCCCCCATGCTCAAGCTTCAACTAGATTCCTTCACACATCCATTATATCCAAGCATCCCAAACATTGTATCCTATCCAAGCATCCCAAACATCCCATCCTATCCAAGCACCCATCCAACCAATCCTACCATCATGATCCAAGAAATTGATCAATCCCATGGTATCCAATCCTACATCAATCATAATCATCACTCCCGCATCAATCATAATCATCACTCATGTATCAATCATAGTCATAGCTCCTAAATCAATCATAAGAATAACACTTGAATCAATCATAATCCTAGCTTCTACATCCATCATAGTTTTAGTCATCCCCAATCATAATCCTAGAATCATACTCTTCCCAACCTTACCATCTTCCAAATCACTTCCCTAGGCTTAATTTCAAAAAACCAATCACCCTCCCCCCTCCCTCTTAACCCATGTTCTTAACCATCTCTTATCCTTGCGCACGAGGTTTTCATTTGTATCATGATCCCATAGTGAGAGTATGAGCTTCCTTTACTCCCCTCTCTTAGCCACTCTTTATCCTCCCAGTTTCCCTAGATTCTTGCACTTTTCAAAAAGCTATCAGGCCTCACCCTCTCTCCCTGCCACCTTCTTGAGGGGCCATCATGCAGTCCATTCTCTCCTCTTCTACTCAAATATGGCACAACCATGTTTCTTTCAAAGTCTTCTTCATGTTGTTTATATTCGAACTTCTTTGAAATAGTGTTGTTTCAACACTATGTCAAAGAGGGGCAAAATGTAGACACCTAAATCAAATTACATCACTAGGTAATCATATTTAGTTATTTCCTAGCATATTATTGATTAAATATTTACTATTTAATTAATTAATTGTCATCCCCTAGTTAACTAATATATTTAATTAACTATAGTGCAATTGATAAAATCAAAGGATAACCCAATATTAATTTATCAATTAAATCCCTATTCCTCTATTAAATTAAATAAATTCTCAAATCTATTTAATTTAATCCCATATCTCTATTTTATAAAATAAATCATTTAATAGAATATCTTAAAACCCTTAAAACATCCCTAAGACCAAACCTTTACTCCTAATCCAACCAATTCACACATACAAACCTTACTTAGCCATCTAAAGAACCCATCTCATCAAAGTTAAATCACTTTCCCCCTAACCCCCTTTCTAAGCTAATCCTAATCCCCCTCTTAAATATGTGCACAACCTTAAGCAAGGGTTAAGACTTGCTAACCCAAGCTAAAATCAAACTATCTCCTTCCCTCACCCTCCAACATTTATGACTCTTACATCCTCCTTTATGACTCTTATATGCCTCTTACATACTCAACCTCCCTCTTTACTCCCTTGACCAACCCTTATCCTATCCTCTAACACTCATTCTCCTTGTGACAAGTGTCACTTCCCTATTGGCTCTAAACAAGCACAATCAATGTGCCCCTTTTTGAGTGCATCTTGACCCTCCCTCATCATTTTGTCATTCTTGCATCCTAACCATCCATCTCTCTACCCCTTACCCTATAAATGGAACCCTCTCCCTTCAAAAATATGATCCACCTTTCATGAAATGTTATAATACTATTTTGAGAGCCTAAAAAATACCAAAACACCATCATAATGCTGAAATCCCTCCATAACTCCATTGTTGAAACCATCTTTCATGCACACACTTAGTAATCACCCATTCACTTGAAGCTTGAGCATAATTGTGAGCACACATCCCCTCCCATCAGGGCCATAGCTTCATGATCATGAGAAGCTCTTGAGGAGTTTACCATTCTCAGTTTACTTTCCTCTATATTGTTTTCTTCGGTCCTATCTTAAGTGTTATCTTGTTTAGTTGTGTTAATACTCTCATTTAATAGTTAGTATTCATGTTACACTACTAGATTAGGTGATACAGGAAGTAGAAGGGTCATTTTTGAATTAAATGACAAAAATGAAAATTCACCCCCTATAATGTATAAATTTATCCCTCTTAAACCAAAGAGCTAACTAAGGAAAGCACAAAAATTGAGAAGAAAACCTAGATGCTAGATGCAGAGAGGGAGGAAAGTGAAGCCTCTACTTCAGCACAAAAATCAAGAGCAGAAATGGCCTCATAAAAAAATTAAACCTAAGTGATTATCTCTGGCTTGGAACTAGTTTTTTGGTGCTTCTTCTAGATCCAAAAAAATACCTTTGTATGCTCAAGTTATGGCGAGAAAATGAATTTCTACTCCAAAGAATAAGCTCTCTAGAAAATTAAAATGGTCATCTATCGAAAAAGAATCCAATCACTGGGAAATGATCTCAACACACTAGAAAAATAAGCCAACCTACTAGAAAATGATGTTATCAACCTGAAAAGACTACTGTCAGTAGTTAGAATGTTGATGTCACCCCACTAGGAAATGATGTCACCTATTATTTGTTAGTAGAGTAGTGGGTTGGTGGTGGCAGTGGTCACTAGACTGGGCTATGCCAATGGTGGCAGTCATTAGGTAGTGTTGTGCTAGTGGTAGTGGTGGGATGGTGGCCCACTAATGGCGACTGGGTGTGGGCTGAGCCATTGGTGGCATGTCGGCTATGACAGGGTATAGGCCGAGTGTAGGTGATGCTCTGGTGATAGCAGGGTGGTGTGCTAGTGGCTACTAGGTAGGACACCCAAAATAAAATAAAAAAATGATTTTTTTTTGTTTTTTTCATTTTTTGAGTCTGTACAGCCTTTGGAAGGCCCAAATTTTTTCAGAGGCTACAGTGGCTAAAATTTGCAACTTTGATATGAATTCCTATTATACCATGCCTTTTGTGAGCGATGGTGGCATCCATTTTTGTCCAAAGTGCACCAAAAAAAGGTGCCTCCTCTAGATTGAAGAAGAAAACCTCAAAAAAGCTAGGGTTTTTGTCTTTAAATCACCACTTCAAGATCTCCAAACCAGATAGTAGTAGTGAAGCTCTAATACCATGTAGAAGTTGTGAAAACTAACTTCACAATTTACCAAGAACACTTGCATGCAAATAAATTATTGCTAAAGAGAAAGCAGAGAAGGAAAATGCGCAACTTGAAAATCTCAATGGTGTTAGAGAAAATATATATTCCAAGATAATGAAAAATAAAATACAAGTGTTCAACCTTAAATGTGAACAAAACCCTAAAGCCTAAGAAAGCTAGGTTGCACATTAATACTTAATATAAAAATTAATTATTAATGCACCTTAGAGAAAGCTTAAGCACTAAAGAATAATAACTTAACTAATTAAATCAAAAACATTTAAGTAGTAAGAAAAAAAAATATTACTCTGACAAAATGTTGCAACGCCTTCTCAATATAATTAGCATGAGATAAAGTCAATTTCCTAGTCTTCCTATCTCTACAAATCTTCATACTATGGATTTGTCTTGCTAACCCCAAATCTTTCATAGAAAATGCATGTGCTAACTAAAATTTTATCCCCTTAATATGATCATGTTAGACACAACTAAAAGCATATCATAAACATATAAATATAAAATAATGTGGCTGTCATCATCCAACCTCTTAAATTAAAAACAATGATCTGAGTGACACCTATTGTATCCATGTTGATGCATAAACCTATCAAATATCAGATACCATTCCCGAAGTGCTTGTTTCAACCCATATAATTTTTCTTCAATCTACGCACTAAGTTCTCCTTACCTTTGACCTCAAATCCTATGGTTGTGACATATATATCTTGTCATCCAAATCACCATGAAGGAAGGCTATTTTAACATCAAGCTTCTCCAAATACAAATCTTCAGTGGTGAATTTTTTTAAAATAATGTGAATAAAAGTAATTTTAAGAACAGGAGAAAATATGTCATGAAAATCAATGCCTTTTCTCTGTGCAAATCCTTCTACAACTAACCTAGTGTTAAATATTTTCTTACTTCCATCCTCTTTGTCAACCTATAAATCCATTTATTCTATAAAGCCCTTTTACCTACACGCAACTTGCATAAATTCCATGTCTTATTTTTCAGCAAAGATTCCATTTCTTCTTTCATTGCAGACTCCCACTGAATCTTTGTATCCACCTACACAACTTTATCATAGCATTAGTAAGTAAAATAGAATACAAGGAAGGAGAAAACAATTCTAGAGGCCTACTTAGCCATGTTGACCATCTAACATCCACTGGGGTGTGTGGTAATTTTTCTTGTAGTTATTGCAAATCATGAGGAATTATTGGACCATCATCTTTTTCAGTATCATCCAACACTACATAATCATCTTTTTTATTTTCATGTTGTTGCAAGATATCTTTGTACAACAATTTCTCATTGAATATGACATCACTACTTCATACAATTTTACAATTTTTAAAATCCAAAAGCCAATAACTAAATTTATTAATGTCATATCCAACAAATGCACATTTCTTTGACTTACCTTCTCACTTGGTTCTATTTTTAGAATCTATATAAGAAAATTCTTCACAACTGAAGGTTTTGAGAAAAGAATAATTCACCTTCTTACCAGTCCATGCTTCCTCTATAATAACACAACCCAAAAGATAATAGGGACCTTTATTAATTAAATATACAATAGTATTGATAGCCTCCACCCACATGTGTAAGTGAATCCTATCATGAAACCTGATTCTCCTTGCACACTCTTTTATAGTCTTATTCATGTGATTAGCCACTCCATTCTCATGTGGAGTCCTTGGAATAGTTTTCAATCTATGATACAATTAGTGGCACAATAATCTTTAAATTCATCACTGCAATACTCAACACCATTATCAAATCTGAGACATTTTAATTTCATACTAGTCTCATTTTCAACCAACCATTTCCATTTCTTAAAAGTTTGAAATACATCAGATTTTTTTCTAAAAAAATAAACCCATACCTTTCTAGTTGTATCATCAATAAATGTAACATAATAATGGGGAACAATATGACTTGTAGAAAGATATAAGGTGCCTACTTCAACACCTCTTGCTACTATAAGGGAACCTTTTGAAACCTTCCAATTTTTATCATCAAAAGTAACTACACAACTGTCATCACTAAGTTTCCTTGTTGAAATTAAATTCCCACTCAGTCATGAAAGCTTTCTTACCTCATGTAGTAGCCAATGATTCCCATCTGTAAATTAATCTTAACTTTTCCTTTTCCATTAATCTAATAGGGTTCATTATCCCCTAAATAAACAAGCCCAAAATCCCCTTAAACATAATAAATGAAATAACTTCTATGAGGTGTAGCATGAAATGAAGCACTGGACTATAAAACCCATGAATCATCAACACGTTCTAAAGAAAGAAGGAAAGCACCCTCTTTAGAATTGTTATTTATTGCATTTTCCTCCTTGTCTTCATCTTGTGCTTCTCCTTCATTTTTCTTTCGAGTCCAACAATATTTTTTTTATGCCCTAGTTTTTTATAGTACTAGAAGTCATTTAGTGCTCTTGATTAAGACCTCTTCCCCTTTTATTTTCCTCTTAATTTCCCATGATTTTGAGAATTGTTTCCTCTGTCAGTTATTTTGCACCTACTTTCTGAATTTAAAGTACTTCTTGGTGTAGATCCACCTAAGCATTTTCTATGCATTTCCCAACTCAAAATAGAACTGATCATATCATCATATTTTAGGGTATTAGATCTAGAAAAAAAATTAGTCACAACTATTACCAAGCCATTCCAGCTTTCAGGCAAAGAACACAAAATCAACAGAGCTCTAATTTCTTAATCAAAATTAATACCAACAAAAGATAACTAAATAGTAATAATATAAACCTCATTTAAATGATCTTCAATAGATCCACGTTCTACCATTTTCATATTAAGTAAACAATTCATGAGAAATACCTTATTTAAAGGAGAGGGCTTTTCATACAATTTTGCTAGGGTTTCCATCCACTCTTTCATGATCTTCACTTTTGTATTATTAAATGTCACTGATGGTACTAGGCATAACTAAATTCTTCTAAGTGTCTTTTTGCCTACAATCTCCCATTCCTTATTTTTAATCAAGTTGTAATCATTGGATTTTAAAAATATTGGAGTTTCTATTTTGTGGATGTAGCCTAGGTTTTGGGTGAGCCACGTTAAATCTTGGTGTCTTGCATTATTTTTTATTTAATCTATTATTTTTTGATATTATTTACATTTTCATGTAATTTTTATTTATGTCTGTGGTTTAATCCTAACAAGTGGCATCAGAGTGGGGTTTTTTTTCAGTTATCCTTTGCAAGAAAGTCTCACGTTTGAGTGGTAGTCTCACAGTTGAGTGGAAGCAATGGTAGACTAGGGTTAGCTAAGGGTTGACAAGTTTAATGGGTAGAACTTTTAGTTATGGAAGATGCAAATGGAGGACTATCTTTATCAGAAGGTTTTATGGAATTTGTTGGAAGGAAAAACCAAGAATTGAGGATCTATGTCAAATGATGACTAGGATCTATTAGACAAAAAGGCACTTGAAAGAATTTGATTATGCCATACACCATTGATGGCATTTACTATTACAAAAGAAAATATGATGGACGAGTTGAAGGAAACCCTAAAGAAATTGTATGAAAAGTGCTCTGCTTCAAACAAGGTATTTCTCATGAAGTGTTTCTTTAATATGAAAATGACAGAAGGTGGATCTATTATGAATCATTTAAATGAGTTTAATACTATTACTAGTCAATTATCTTCTATGGGTATTAATTTTGATGAAGAAATTAGGTCTCTCTTGATTTTGTATTCTTTTCTTGAAAGCTAGAATGGCTTGGTAATGATTGTGAGTAATTTTGTTTCTGGATCTAGTATCCTAAAATATGATTGTGTGATCGATGTTATTTTGAGTGAGGAAACTTGTAGGAAAACCTAAGGTGGATCAACATTAGGAAGTTCTTTGAACACACAAAGAAGAGGTAGAACAACTAAGAGAGGAAGAAACTTTAGAAACTATGGAAAATCAAGAGGAAAGTCAAAGAGGAGGAGGTCTCAATCGAGAGGACCAAATGATTGCTAGTCCTGTAGTAAAACAAGGTATAAAAAGAAAGATTGTCAGACTCAATAGAAAAATGAAGGAGATTAACTAGATGGAGACAAGGAGGAAAATGTGGTAAGTAACAAATTCAAAGAGGATTTTTTTCTTCTATCTTTAGAAAGTCTTGATGATTCTTGGGTTTTAGAATCTAGTGCTTCATTCATGCTACACATCATAGATGTTATTTCATTGATTATGTCCAAGGGGATTTTGGACTTGTTTATTTGGGGGATAATAAACCCTATTAGATTGTTGGAAAGGGAAAAGTTAAGATTAAGTTTCAGAATAGGAATCATTGGCTACAACATGACATAAGGTATGTTCCAAGGCTAAGTAAGAATTTAATTTCAGCAGGGCAACTCAGTGATAAGGGTTGTGTAGTTACTTTTAATAATAAAAAATGGAAGGTTTCCAAAGGTTCCCTTGTAATAGCAAAAGGTGTGAAAATAGGTACCTTATATCTTTGTACAAGTCATATTGTTCCTTCTACTTTAATTGTTTCAGAGAAAAGTGAATGTTCAGGAATAGTTGTTGTAGTTGTGTAGGGAGAACAAATAGCTGCTATAAATTTTGATACAATGCTATGGAAAAACAAAATTGGGAACATGAGTAAGAAAGGTATGAAAGTACTTCATTCAAGCAAAGTTTTACTAGGTTTTAAATGTGTTAATATGGATTTCTGTAAAAGTTGTGTGTATAGAAAACAAAAGAGAGCAAGTTTTGTAAAGACTAGGAAGAAAAATAGAAAAGGAGAAATTAGGGCTTGTGCGTACTAATGTATGGGGACTGGCTTAGGTATCTTCCCTTGGTGTCTCTCATTATTGTATTACATTTGTTGATTATGCAACTAGAAAAGTATTGGTTTATTTCATTAGATAGAAATTTGATATATTTCAAACTTTTAAGAAATGGAAATGATTGGTTGAAAATGAGACTAACAAGAAATTATAATGTCTCATATCTAATAATGGTGGTGAGTATTGCAGTCATGAATTTAAGGATTATTGCTCCACTAATTATATTCATAGATAGAAAAATATTCCAAGGACTCGATAAGAAAATGAGTGGCTAAATGCATGAACAATACTATAATGGAGCATGCAAGAAGCATGAGGTTGCATTTTGGGTTGCCCTTACACATGTGGGTGAAGGCTATCAATAATATTTTATATCTAAGTAATAGAGGTGCCTATACTCCTTTGGGTTGTGGTATTGTAGAGGAAGCATGGACTGGTAAGAAGGTGAGTTATTCTTTTCTCAAAACCTTTAGTTGCGAAGCATTTGCTCATATAGATTCTAAAAATAGAACCAAGCAAGAAGGTAAGTCAAAGAAATGTGTATTTGTTGGATATGGCATTAATGAATTTTTTTTAGAGGCTTTGGGATTTTGAAAATTAAAAAATTAAAAGAAGAAGGGATGTCATATTCAATGAGAAATTATTGTACAAAGATCTATTGCAACAACATGAGAAGAAAGAAGATGCTTATGTAGTCAAGAGATGATATTCTAACAATTCCTCACGATGTTCAACAACCACAATAACAAATACCACACACACTAGTGAATGTTAGATAGTTAATAAGGATGAGTAGATCTCCATAAATATTTTCTCCCTATTTGTATTCTATTTTACTAACAAATGCTAGTGAACCTAAATGTTATGATGAAGCTATTTAGGTGGATGCTAAGATTCAGTGAGAGTCTACAATGAAGGAAGCAATGGACTCTTCACTAAAAAATAAGAGATGGGATTTATGCAAGTTATTTGCAAGTAAAAGGGCTTCATAGAATAAGTTGGTTTATAGGTTGAAACAAGAGGAAGGAGGTAAGACAAGATTTAAAGCTAGGTTAGTTGTAAAAGGATTTGCATAGAAAAAAGGCATCAATTTTGATGAGATATTTTCTCCTACTATTAAAATGACTTCTATCCATACTGTCTTAACTATTGTGGCTACTAAAGATTTATATTTGGAATAAATTGATGTTAAAACAACCTTCCTTCATGATGATTTGAATGAAGAGATGTCTATGGCTCAACCACAAGGATTTGAGGTCAAAGGTAAGGAGAACTTAGTGTGTAGATTAAAGAAGAGTTTATATGGCTTGAAGCAACCACCTTGGCAATGGTATCTAAAATTTGATAGGTTTATGCATGAGAATAGATACAATAGGTTTCATTTAGATCATTGTGTTTATTTCAAGAGTTTGGATGATGACAACTACCTTATTTTATGTTTATATGTTGATGATAAACTTGTAGCTAGGTTTGACATGGATCACATTAAGGGGCTAAAATGCCAATTAGGACATGTATTTTCTATGAAGGATTGGGGGCAGAAAAGAAAATCCTTGGTATGAAGATTTGAAAAGATAGGAAGTATTGGTTTGATTTTTTACAGAATAAAATTCTCCCAATCTAGGGAAAAAATCAGAATTGAGTCAAAATTGTAGCCCTGGTTTTGAGAATTTTGAAGAAAATCAACCCCTATGAACACCCATAAATGCATATGTACTTGGTTGTACCTTTGAGCCCCATGAGGTGTTTAATGTTTCTAACACCTTCCATTCAATATTTCTAAGTGCCCCATCAAGTTAAATTGACATTTCAAGTCATTTCGTGAAGTCCTATTTTGAGTAATTGTCAAATCCACATTTTCACCTGAGTGTCAAACAACGACAGGAGGCTATGTTTGCATTTGAATATCTCATAACCAATAATGTTTCATTACTCTCCACTTTGGGACTGTTTAGTGTCTATACCAAAGAGCCTATGTTTCAAATTTTGAGTCATTTTGAATCCATTTGACTAGGTTTTGAATCCCTCAAAGTTTGTTGTTTATCAATGTCATGGTGATATGAAATGTTTAGAATTCTAGGAAGCCCTGTTTGACGAGTTATAACTTTGACCCAGTTGACCAAAATGCTAAAATTCATTTTTCATTGCATTGTGGAGGTCAAAAATTTGTTATGTTTTAAGTTTTAGCTAATGATGAATCCATTTGATCAATTTTTGAATGCGATTCCAAACACAATTTCTAACTTTTTACTAGTGTCAAGAAAAGAAAATTGGTCAATACCCCTGTTCGGGATGTCATAACTCCTAATCTGTGATAGGTGAGATGAATGTATTGTAACACTATGTTGTCCTCAAAAAATACTTCAAGTGTGCCAATTTTTAAATCATGATGAATCCATTTGCACACTTTCCTAAGTTCATTCCATTTGCAAAAAATATTTTTTTGTTAGTGTTTCCAGTCTGCAAATTCCAAGTAGCCTACTTTGACCCCTCACCATTTGTGTCTAGTTATTCATCATGATCCCAAATCATAGATTCATGCTCTCCTCATGATAGAGAATCAACGCCCCTGTTTTCATTCCCCCAAGTATCTATTTACCCAATTTTCAAAGCCAAATTTGAATAGGTTTTATTACTTTTTGACATGTTTTCTTGTAGGCAGTTCTGAGAGGTCAACTTTGACAGTCAATATCTTGTGACTAAGAATTTTTCATGAGATGAGATTTGGCTGGGTGCAAGAATGTGGAACAAAGAATTAGTGGGTCAAATTTTAGAGCCCAATCAGGTGTTTGGGTCAATTTTTAAAGCCAAGTAAAGGACCCTCTAGCATTAAATTGACAATCTACCAGAAAGTGATAAAATAAGTTTTAAATGATCAGTCAGGGAACAAATTTGATCTAAATCAATTAGAGTTGATCAGTAAGTCAGTTTTGTAGTTCAATCATTTGGAAATGAAAGTTTTTTTAGCTAGACCCACTTTGGGGTCCGACTAATTGCTTTGAAATGATGGATTTATTTGAAATCATAAGAGTTGCTATCTAACAAAAGGAGGATTTATTCCCAGTGTGTGGATTTTTGAGACTTTAGAAATTTGAACGTTTTATTAATCAAGGAGGAGAGAGTGAAATGATCAAGTTTCCATATGAGGGAAGTATCTGGGCTGTGGATGTATGGAATGTTTGGAGATTCCTCTTAAATGATTGGAGTCTTTTCATTTTAATAAGGATTCCAACTAATATATGTCTAAATTATAGAAATGAAGAGAATGAGAGACTTAGAAGACATGTGTATGTTTTACACAAGACAAAGGCTCTATCCTAAGTTGCTAGCTTGTGAGAAAAGCACAGGGAATTGCATGAAGTTATGTAACCACAAACAGTGTCAATTGCACTTCCATCTAAGGACATGGAAGGTCAATTGTAAAAGGCTTTAAATCAATTTCAAAGAGAAGACCCAAAATTTAGAGTTGTTTTAAATTGAGACAGTGGTCAGACAATTATTTTTGCTATGGGAGAGCTCCATTTGGATATTTATGTGGAGCACATTAATAGGGAATATAAGGTTGATATGTAAAAACATTCTTAGAATCTCAATTTGAGTATAATACTTTCTAAAGCTATCTGTAATAGCCTCAAGGTTTGACCTAGTTTATAAATATGGTAGTTGAGCAACAAAAATACATTGATCCTTCTCTTAACCTTTCAAAGCTTGCAGCTCCAACTATTCTTGCTATAGTTTGGCCAGCTTCATACATTGCCTCTTTTTCACATAATCTTTTTCTTTTACTAGCTACCCATATGCTAGCTATCAATGTTATTAGAAATTTTGAAGGAGTAGAAGTAGTTCAAAGGGGAGAGTTTTAAGAAAAAAATGAGCACATAAAAGTAGGGAAGCCATTGTATACGAGGATTAGTAATGCAAAGAACACTAAATATCAAATCAAAAGTATTCACAAAACTAAATAAACGTAACTTCAAGATAGACTAAGATGAGCTCTCAATTGAGAATATGAGCCATTAATGGGCTCTTTCAATGAAAAGCTCTCTTGTTGAGTAGCTTTGTCTAATTAGATAGGATGTATGCTTGATTCTCCAAAGGCTTCAATGGTGTTCTCGATGGATTTTGGCTTGGGTGAATGGATTTGATGTAAAATGGCTTCTCAAAAATGGCATTATGGCTTTACTTCATGATCAAAATGGCATTACTTTGTTCCTATGGGTGATTGTGTTAAAATTGCTTGGGAGAGGATTCCTTAAATATGTAAAGGGCTTGAGGGATCAAGGGCTAGGATGCAAGGATGGGAGATAGCTTATGGAAGGTTTAGATTGAATGAGAGGAGAGCACATGGATTTTTCTTTCTTACAGCCAATTAGGGAGTGACACATGTCACAGGGTCATTGGTTAGAGCAAGAGGGGTTGAGGGGTCAACAACGGAGGCTCAAAGCTCATAAAGACCCTCATAATGGCTTGTAAGAGCAATGAATGGGCTTGTAAGAGTCATTTATGGCTTTGTGGGCTTAAAAAAGTTTTATGGTTGGAATATTTGTGAGAGAGTTGAGATACTTTCACTTGGGTTGGATTAAGAAAGTCTTAAGCTTGACTTAGGAATGTGTAAATGATTAAGGCTTGGATTAGGCTTGGGTTAAGATTAGATTAGGCTTGTTAGAGATGGGCAATTGGATGAAATTTAATGAGGGTGGGTGAAGGAGAAGATATTTGTTGGCTTTGGCTTGGATTAGCAAGTCTTAACCCATGTTTAAGGAATGTGACAAGGTTGGGGGGGGGGGGGGGGATTAGGATTAGGGTCAAAGATAAGGATTGACATCTTCTTGAAGAGTCTAGGCTTTGGATGAGGATGAAGACTTTCTAGAAGAGTCTAGAACTTCCTAGGATGAGGATAAATAAAGTTTTTAGGAAATAAATAAAGTTTTATTTATTTCAAGGGTTTGGGTTGAGGAGATATTTATTAAAATATTTTTAATAAACACGAGGATTAATATTTAATCTTAATTAAATATTTTGAGTTGGGATTAGAAGTAGGAAATGATGGGATTAGCCTTTAATCAAAATTAAAGAAAGATTAGAAGATTTTGAAAGAGGTTAGTGGTCTTAAGGAAATTGGCCAAGTTTTGGGTAGAAAATAAATAAATTATTTATTTTGGGATTTTTGGTCAATTTATTAATTAAATAATTAATAAATAAGGAAATAATGTTTAAAAAAGATTTAAATATTTTTGGGAGGGATTCCTTAATTAAATATTTTTAATTAAGATAAAGGGATTTAATGGCATAAAAATAAATAAATAAATTAAATAATTAATTAATTAATAAATGATGATGTCATCAGGGATTTTTTCAAAAAATAAAAATACTTTATTTTCTAAAAGATTTTAGGTGTCTACATTTTGCCCCTCTTTGACATAGTGTTGAGATAACACTATTTCAAAGAAGTTTGAATATAAACGAGACGAGAAAGATGTTTTAGCAACAAAGTTGCCCCAGTCTTGGATAAGAAGGAGAGACTAGACTATGAGATGCCCCCTCAAGAAGGTGACAGGGAGAGAAAATGATGCTCGACGGCTTCTCAAAAAATATAAGAATCCAGGATAACCAAGGAGACTCAGATTGGCAAAGAGAAGGGGTTGAATTAGCTCAAACTCTCACTATGGGAGAATGATAAAGGAGAATCAGATGCACAAGAGGAAGCAAGCTTAAGACTTTAGGGAAGGTGGAGAATGAAGGAGTGGAGCGCTATAACAAGGAATCCAGGATAGGGAGAAGGATGAGGGGATTATAAAGCTGATACAATAGGATTTCAAAGAGTTAGATTGGAAAAAGATGGGTTTCGAAGATCCCTAAGACTAGGATTGTGGATCTCGAAGGATGAGGCTTGGTGGATTGATTGGATTGGTGGATCCCTAAGACTAGGATTGTGGATCCCTAAAGCTAAAACTAAAGATTGATTCAAAGAGATACTGATGCATAAGCTAGGGTAGGAGAGACAGATGTTGGATATGGATGGGGATAATGGAGATGAAGGGAATCCATTGAAGCTTTTTGAGTAGGGGGATACTTCAAAGAGAAGTACCACCATGTCGTTGAGCACTAGATTTGCTATAGGACTGTTGGTTAATTGCCAAGGTTACCAAGAATATCAAGGCTATGTCACCAACTGTCCAGAGGACTAATGGACTAACTCAAAACAAACACACAAGGATTGTCCCAGCATCACACATGAAACTTGAAGGAAATAATGCGGAACCGACACTAGATAACCCACAAGAAAAAAAGAAACAAATGAAAGACTTGACCAAAATCGTATGCTCAGAGTGCCCCATTCAAAGCATACCATGATATGGAAGATCGTGGCAACCTTCAGGAGGGAAAAAAAATATTTCTTGGAAAAGATACTTCACGACCCAAAAGGGAAGATTCCAAATCAAAAGAAAGTAAAAATCCAAAACAAAACCATTTGCCAATGAGATGGGTAGGACGAGGTACTAACGGACCAAGATCAGACATGAGGAAAGCTATATCCTGCAAGGATCTATTGGAGAGCACCTAAGCTGGTGGATTTGGACGAGTGATGCGTCTGGCAAGCTGAGCTAAGAAGGATAAGACTTTGGTGACAAGAGATCTAGCTAAAGGATGCATTGGAATAGCTAACCAAGATTTGTGCAATGTGTACAAGATGTTGATCAAGGATGAACTGACATGAAAGATGGATAGATACAATGGTACTAAGATAAAGAGGATGTACAAGTTGATGGACCAAGATATGGTACAAATGCACAAGTTGTTTTGGACAAGATTGGATATACAAGCTATGATACAAGGTATGATACAAGCTTTCGATACAATATTATTTACAAGTTGTACAGGAGCTTTGAATGATAACATAGCAGGATGGCTCAAGTTGGTGCAAGACGCAGAAGCTAAGGATGAGGTGATCGCGGAAGATATGGATTTGGCAGGATGTATCCAATGATGATGATATATGTGTGACCAAGGATGGGGACAATGCTAAGGTTGGTGGTAGCTGAGCTGATAGATGGCGCTAGAGTGAATGGCTAATGAGAGGATGATGTTGGATTTGCATGAGGATAGCCTAGAGCAAGATACCAATGACAAGGGATAATGGACAAGACAAGATGTCCAAGGAATATAGTGCCCCTAGTTAGAAGATGACATGCAGAAGGATGGCTTACGATGGATATGATAGGATTGAAGCTAGGATGAAAAAGATGAAGGCGCTAGGAAGATGGATGATAGCTGGGATGATGGGGTGAGGTTGTAGAAGATAACTGGATAGTGATAGATAAAAGCTAGAGGATGAAAGATAGGTGGATAAATTGGAAGATAGAGTTGGATGGCAAGATGTGACCAAAAGCATGAGGATGATAGGCTAAGCTGGGGATGGCTGGATTATGCATGATGCTTGTTTGCCAAGTTTTCATCATGGTACTTGTCCAAGGCGCTTGAATTGCCAAGTTTTCACTAGTGGACACTTTATTTTTATTTTTCTTTTTTTGACTTTTTTGACTTTGGACTTAGCTGGAATGATTTTGGCTTTCTTCAGCTGTTTTTGGCTTTTTTGGGATTTTTCACTAGCAGTTGGAATGTTTAATTTTGTTGCTAGCTATTGGTACATCAGATGTGTGATTTATGCAATAGACCAGATTAGATGGGATTGATGGTAGGAGATGGAGGGATGAAAAGGCTAGAAAGGAGCATGAGATGGGGATGCTTGCAAGATCAACATTGGCACATGTTGGGACGAATGTGAAAAGTGCATATGGGGGATAGATGGTAGATGCGGGCTTGATGGAGGATTTATGGAAGCGTGCTTGGGGATATAGGCACCCAAGATGGAGTTAGGAGATGGGGGACACGAATCACTGGATGGGGGATTAGCAATGGTGGATGCCATTATGCATTGGGTTTCAATTTTTTTCTTTAGGATCCACATGGTTTTGGATTTTTTTTTCATAGGATTTTGCATTGTTTTGCATTCTTTGATTGGATTTTGCCTTTTTGGAGTATGTCTTTTAGAATAGACATATGATTTCCTAGGATGTGGATTTTTAGCTTTATGCATTTTGAAGTTGGCATTCACATTGCTGTGGTAAGCTTTGGGAAGATGGTTAGGTGAAGCTTTATGAGATGGAGAGGATATGGAAGAGCGTGTAGGGGGATGATGATGGATGATGTGCCCTAATATGTTTCTTTGTTGATCTTGCATAGGAATGGATGGAATAGGATTTTTATGATGGCTGATAGGAGGATGGAGGATGGTATATTTTGGGACATGGGGACACAAAATAGATTTTGTGGATGAAGGGGGGATATGGTAGGTTGTTTTGGGTTGCAAAGATGATGGAGGGGGGATGACATAAGATTTCTTGAAGGAGTGATGGGAGGATGGCATGGTGAGCTTGGAGATAGGCTTGGTTTGGGGATGGCATGTACTAACACTTTTAGATGGTGAGCCTTTGGATACATATCCAAGACCATGAAATCTTGGATTCTTTTGTGCAATAATAGGCTTTTTGATTCCTTGCTCTTGTGTTCCTAAATGTTGACATTGATAATACCATCAATTGAGCATTTGAACAAGTTGAGGAAACTTTTTTCTTGTAGAAAATGGTAGAAGTGCTTTATTAGATGTACTGCAATGGGGAGATATTGTTCTTAATTCTTCTACTGAGAGGGGGCCACCATGGATCAATGTAAGTGAACCAAGAAGGTAGATTATAGATGGTGGAATACCCTGGATAGGTGGTAAGATGGAAGCATGGAGTGGAGGAGATGGTAGGATAGGATCTTGATTTAGCTGATGGGATGAAAAGATATCCTGTAGTAGAGGAGGTATGGCTTGAGGTTTTGGAGATGGAGGGGATGGTGATTGCACTATGGATGGAAGATATGGTATGATGATATCTTCATTTATGCTTTGGGGGATGTCAACATGCTTTTTGGTAGGATCTTGATATGATTGGATTGGAGTGGATGGTGTGATAGGAGGTGAATATATGGATTCTTCAAAGGCAGCGGATGGATAGATGGGAGATTCGGTAGTCGAGATGGGTGAGTAGAAGATGGATGCATAAGGGTCATTATGGGAGATTTGGGAAATGCTTGGAGGTGATGTGTATAGGATTTGGAGGGATTTAACAGGTGGTGGGATTTTGATGCTTGCGAGAAGTGGAAGGATTTTAAGAAATTTGATGGATGGTATGGGGATGATAGCTATGGGAGATGGAGGTGATATTATAGATGGGGAAGCTTCATCACTGACTACTTCACATGGTTGGATTAGATGACATGGATTATCAATTGTTGGAGGTGGCTTTTCTTGTATTTCCTCTAGGAAATTCCTGGGAGACTCGTGTGTCAAAGGTGGAGGTGGTGGTTTGACAGGAATAGCTGGTGTGATGGGGGTGGAAGATTGGAAGCTTGGTTGATTGGGTGATGTAGGAGAAGTTGGGATATGAGATGGAATGACTAGATAGTTTGGAGGAATGCTTGGATTTTTGGGGATGGTTGGTGGAAGGCATCTAAGGCTCTCAATATACCCTTCATAGTCAACAAGATTTTCATCATCATTCGAATAGGATGTAGCAGGAGAAAGAAAAATGTGACCAAACTCATCATGATAGGGTTTGGATTTCATGTTTTGATGATGAGTTGGATGGGGATGGGGTCTTGAATATGGATGAACACAAAAGCTCATGGTTAGATTTGGATTAAGTGTAGATTTTGGATTCGCTGATGAAAGATTTCCTAGGGAGGGTCAAAGCTGCATGATAGACCTAAGGAGGATTAGCTGGATATTTTTGGCTTTCCTATGTATGGAAGACTTCAAGGGTATGCTGTCAAAAGGTGATATTTTTTCTTTCCTATGTACCAGATTGGTGGCTTTTGGCATCAACTTGAGGATAGACAAATGATCATATGGGCATGACACAAGATTGACCACTTGTGGATCCCAACCTTTAGCTTAAGGTGATGAGGGATGACAAGTGACAAGACTAGATAACCCTAGACAAATCGCTGCCAAAGGGATAACCTTCGGGAGATTGAGGGATTTGGATAGATTGATTGGATAGCAAACTTTAGCAGAGTAACAATAATTCCTTAAAGGCTTGGGTGATTTTGGATTGGGTTGCTAGCTGGCTAGGGGGATGATTTGGATGGACTTTAGATTTGGGATTGTTCTAAAGAAAAGAACTAGATAGATTCAGTTGTGGCAGGCGAGCTTGGATGATTTTCTGATGAGGCAGTGACTGCGCTAAGTATGCCTTGAGCTGGGAGATTTCTTTTTTTCTAGGATTTTGACCAAAGTTGGAAAAAATTCATTCAAAAGCTATGAACAAACAAGAAGACAAAAGTTTGGAACAAGCATGTCAAACATACCAACATCCTAGGAAGCTTTCTACAAGGATGAAATTTGGTTTAGCTAGGGAGTCCTTGATATACGCAAGATACATGAGGCCCAAATCCATAGATGAAACCAAAAAGATGTCACATAGCCAAGAGGAGTGGTAACTCACTTCTCCTCTTTCATTTCTCAAGGGTATAAAGTTCCTTGAGGCTTAGCCCAAGTAACAGAATTTTGATCCCAAGAGAGGTGTCTTTGGATTCACCTCTCGATCTTTATACTCTACCAAAATGCTGGAGTTGAGGTCGTCCCCAAGCATGCCTCTTAAAACTGAAACAAGATTTTGGATCCTAATCTTATACACCCAAGATGGCCTTGAGAGATGAAAAGGGGAGAGAAGACTAGGATGATCTTGGGCTAAAAGATAGAGTTCTTTTCCAACTGACACTTAAGTTTTCTGATCTAGACTTTTTGAAAACACACATGATTAAGATGCAAAGGTTCAATTCCAATTTGAAATGCACCAACAAAAGAGAAGTGATTGAAGAATGAATACACAAAGGAGAGTTAGGGTCAACAAGAAAGTAAACCCGCACGCTCGGAGGCCCTCCATGTCAAGTATTGATTAATTTCGTTTAAGGCATTCAAGAGTTGATGTTTGTTCATTTTAAGGCTAAAACAAAGATGTGTGTAAAGCTTGATTTCAAGTGCACACCTAGAGGCCCTCCACATCAAGATTTGTTCAATTTTTTATGCCCAAATTAAGTGTTAGCAAGACTAATGTGCATTCAAGAAATTTTCTATCTTAGAAAAACCAATAAAAACTCAAGTGAGTGGAGTTTGATTTTTGTGGAGCATTTAACACCTTCTTAGGTAGACCCATCCCCATATATGGTGCTGATATTGCAACCAATGGTTAGAATGATGGGTGATTAAAGAGGGTGAGTCCAACAACAAAATCACTCAAAGTGTCTTTATTTATTTTTATAACTTAGAAACTTTCTAAAATGTGGATTCTTTTTATGCCCCAAAAGATGAAGTGTGATGTATGATAGTGATTATTTGATCTATGGCATTCAAGATTGGATTTGTTCTGCATTCCAATGAAAAAAACAAACTTGATTTTAATCCATGGCACTCAAGAGTGATTTCAGCAACATGCATTTAAAGACGAGTGTTTAAACATTCAAGTTCTTCCCTTCGAGCATTCAAGATTGAGATTTTGCGTGTTGTTTTAAGAACTTTGAAGTGCTTTGTTTTAACCTTAGATCATTCAAGATTGAGTTTGTTTGAACTGAAATTCAAAGAGGAAGGAATAGGGATGCTTTTCTTTCCAATTTAGATCATTCAAGATTGTTTTTGACTCAAAAAAAAATGACTCTTTGGACTTTGGTTTTCATTCAAGATTTTGTGTTCTAGTTTGCGTGTTTTAAGCCCAAAAATGATATTCCTAAATTGTTTTGATGCATTGGAAACCTAGGAAACATTCAAGATTTTGCAACAAGACATTTGTTTGGAACAAATAACAAAGCTTCTAGGACAATTTTTGAAACCATTTAAGAATCTTAGTTTTCATGAGATTTTAAAATAACTTTAAAATATTTGCAAATGAAGTTCATTTTATCCCTGATTGATGCTTTGTGTTTGATTTAGAATTTTGTGTGCACTTAGTGTTGATTTTGAACATTTTCAAATGGAAACTTAAAGTTCTTTTTAAATTTCCAAAAATGAAGTGTTCATAACTTTGCATGAATGCATCTAAAACCTTGATGTTGCAAGGATGCAAATGATTGGATTGGTTTAGTTTCACTTGTTAAAAGATTTTTATTTATTTTTCGCAAATTTTTAGTTTTTAATGGATTTAAGTATGATTTGGGGGTTCATTTTAAGCACTTAAAAAAAATTGTGTATGATTTTGCTTCCTTAAAAAAAAAAAAGGCCAAGATCCCTCAATAAGAAGAAGAAGTAGTAGATGGAATAGAAGAAGAATATACACAAGAAGAGGAAGAAGAATTTCAAGTGCTCTGTCCACCTATAAGATTGAAAAATTTGCAAACACTATGAGATAGACTATGATTTCCTTTTTCTTCTTCATGCTCATATGGACCTCCAAAACCAATTGATACAATCCTACCAATCACAAAAACAAGCAAAATTAGCCAAAATTAGAAAATGACATACAAAACTTGACTAAAAAAGCTAATGAAGATGACTCATGCAGAGTCCCACTAGGCATGCTAGAATGTATACGAGGATTAGTAATGCAAAGAACACTAAACATCAAATCAAAACTATTCACAAAACTAAATAAATGTAACTTCAAGATAGACTAAGATGAGCTCTCAATTGAGAATATGAGCCATTAATGGGCTCTCTGAATGAGAATCTCTCTTGTTGAGTAGCTTTATCTAGTTAGATAGGATGTATGCTCGATTTTCTAAAGGCTTCAATGGTGTTCTTGATGGATTTTGGCTTGGGTGAATGGATTTGATGTAAAATGGCTTCTCAAAAATGGCATTATGACTTTACTTCATGATCAAAATGGCATTACTTTGTTACTATGGGTGGTTGTGTTAAAATGGCATGGGAGAGGATTCCCTAAATAGGCAAAGGGCTTGAGGGATCAAGGGCTAGGATGCAAGGATGGGATAAAGCTTATGGAAGGTTTAGATTGAATGAGAGGAGAGCACATGGATTGTGCTTTCTTATAGCCAATTAGGGAGTGACACATGTCATAGGGTCATTGGTTAGAGCAAGAGGGGTTGAGTGGTCAACAAAGGAGGCTCAAAGCTCATAAAGACCCTCATAATGGCTTGTAAGAGCAATGAATGGGCTTGTAAGAGTCATTTATGGCTTTGTGGACTTCACAAAGTTTTATGCTTTGGATATTTGTGAGAGATTTGAGATATTTTGACTTGGGTTGGATTAAGAAAGTCTTAAGCTTGACTTAGGAATGTGCAAATGATTAAGGCTTGGATTAGGCTTGGGTTAAGACTAGATTAGGCTTGTTAGAGATGGGCAAGTGGATGGCATTTAATGAGGGTGGGTGAAGGAGGAGATATTTGTTGGCTTTGGCTTGGGTTAGCAAGTCTTAACCCATGTTTAGAGAATGTGACAAGGTTGGGGGGGGGATTAGGATTAGGGTCAAAGATAAGGATTGACATCTTCTGGAAGAGTCTAGGCTTTGGATGAGGTTGAAGACTTTCTAGAAGAGTCTAGAACTTCCTAGGATGAGGATAAATAAGGTTTTTAGGAAATAAATAAAGTTTTATTTATTTCAAGGGTTTGGGTTGAGGAGATATTTATTAAAATATTTTTAATAAACATGAGGGTTAATATTTAATCTTAATTAAATATTTTGAGTTGAGATTAGGGCTAGGAAATGATGGGATTAGCCTTTACCAAAAATTAAAGAAGGATTAGAAGATTTTGGAAGAGGTTAGTGGTCTTAAGGAAATTGGCCAAGTTTTGGGGAAAAAATAAATAAATTTTTTATTTTGGGATTTTTGGTTAATTTATTAATTAAATAATTAATAAATAAAGAAATAATGTTTAAATAAGATTTAAACATTTTTGGGAGGGATTCCTTAATTAAATATTTTTAATTAAGATAAAGGGATTTAATAGCATAAAAATAAATTAATTAATTAATTAATAAATGATGATGTCATCAGGGATCTTTTCAGAAAATAAAAATACTTTATTTTCTAAAGGATTTAAGGTGTATACAGTCATAGCTAAAGTAGTAGAGGCACAACTTGATAAAAAATGTCTGAGGGAGGAGGTAAGAGAAGTCAAGCCAGTAGTCAAAGAGCCTATACAAGGCTGAAAGAAGATGTTTTTATAGTAGCATAGAGGCTTCTAAAAAATGAATGTCCATGTAGTCAAAGGTAGAGGGAGCACTGAACATGGCGGCTTGGAAAATAAAGAACATGCAGTCAATTTTGGAAGCCATGGTAGAAGGTGAGGAAAGGAAAACCATATGAACAAGAAGATGCCACCAGGCAATCCACGCCATGTAGAAGGCAGACACATATGAAGACCTAGGAGGCAATGTGATGAAAGAACCTGCAATTAAAAGGAGGAGGCAACTTTTAAATCCAAAGCGCCATGAACAAAGAGAGGAATGCTTGCGCAGGGGAATTGAAGTATAAAGTAGGGGAGCCATGTTTGAAGTTTTTTAAAACAAAAAAAGTGCCCACATTGCAGAGGAAGTTTTTGCATAGAAAGCAGTAGCCAGAGATAAGAAGCCAAAGAAAAGGAGAACCCACAAATTATTACATTCTTTGCCACATGCTTCTACTATTGTGCAACCACAGTGAATGACAAATCTTCATTGCAAAAGCTGGGTGTAGAGAAAATGAGATCAAACAGTCCAATTTTGAGGAAGAAAATTTAATCCAAGTAGTTGAAGCCGATGATTTTGGTAGCTGAGAAACTTGTAGAAGTAGGGTTTGAGCTACTTTGGAGCATGGCCAATGTGGACCACTCTAATAACTTATCCCTGAAGAGCTGTGCAAGAAAATATCTTCATGTGACATGCTAATCATGAGGGGCAGAAAAAAAGTAACACAAGATGTTCAAGAGTTTCAATGGAAGGATCAAAGTGGTTAGGCTTGCTAGAGGTGGCATTCAAAATCATATATCCCATATTGAGCAAGTGGGGCAAAATTTTAATGTTTAAATACATTGCCTTACAACTAGCTTGATGTCTTAAGGACTCACAGCTTTTGGAAGCCATGTGTTATGTGTGGGGCCTAATGACATCAGCCAAAGGGTAATGCAATAATTTTAAACAAAGATTGTACCTTGATGACATGGTGGGTTCAAACAATAGTGCACAAGATCACCCACGTGGCAACATTGGAGGGCTGGCACATGCTAGCTTGATCAAGATGCTTGAGGTTTAAATAATGTAGGTAAGAAAGCTGCTACCACATGGTAGTGGGTCCTAGCTAGTAGTGAGGTGGTAATTGACGGTAGTTCAGATGCGAAGCATAGGATTGTGACATGTGTCCAAATCTTATAGTCAATGCAATCCCACATTACAGAGATGCTCACAAGATAAGGAATCCCATGTGGCAGTGGGCCCAGGGTGGATGGTGACATCACAAATGCAACAGGTGAGCCAATCAGAGACTGCCACATGGCACTCGGTCAAAGGAGGGTTGACCTCAAATTTGAAGGCAAAGAGAAAAGGAATAAAATCTTTTAAATGTCAAATTTAAAACATTTTTCAAATTAGGTGGATGTTCAAATTTTAAATTTAAAAGGGCCTTTAAACCAAAGTTTAGACTTTATATTATTCTAAATTTTTGAAATTTTAAAAAATTAAAGTTGCAGACCTGAGTTTTTTAGCAGAGTGGGAGTGATTTTCAAATCAAGATTTTGGAGGTTTTTTAGAGGCTAACATAGCAATATTATATATCGCCAGAACTGAGAGAAGACAAAATTTTTGATTATGGAGTTCATTTTTGCACAGGAATTCATTTGTTTGAGTTATAGCCATAAATGTAAAATTTGGGGCCTTCTCAGTGAAATGAGCTAAAATTGAAAACGCAGTTGCAGGATTAGTAAAACATGGTACAAATGTAGTTGTGGTTGATTTTGATCATATTCAATCAGTTTAAACTCAAATTTTTACTAGCATTTCAGTAGGCTTTTAGATTTTTGATGGCTCAAAAGGTTTTAATCATTCAATAGGAGATAGTTTTAGATTAGTTATAGAATACTGATGAAAAGCAAATCAGATCAAAGGGGAGAGAGATTAGAGAGAGTCTTTCCTTTTCTAGGAGAGGGAATTTCAAGTGGACATATGTCAAACACAGAATAGGTCCTGGAATTCTTTCTCTCCTATATCATTCTTTATCTCTTTCATTGTAAGGGTTGGTAGTTTTCTCTGTGATACTGGCAGGGTTCCAGTGTTCTATTGTGAAACCATGGTTGTTGATGGTTTTTCTTCCTGTCTATAGATCTAAGCTCTAGCAGTGAAGGCCACACACCCACACCTGTGCAGATTTCTTTTCATTTTCATGTCTTGTTATTCTGAGATAAATGGAATTTGATGCTAGATCATGTGAATTATTTAGAGTTAAATTTAGTTTTACCAGTTTATGTATTCATTCTTTGCAAGGATGAATACAAAGGGGATTTACAATGAATTATCTGAGTTTTCTTATTCTATCTCTTGATTCCTCATATGCTATTGACTTTGTGATTGAATGAATAAGGTTTATTCAATTTAAGGCAGCTTGGATGATTTGTATGTCAAATCTATTGTTGCTTTTGACTCAAGGAGTTAAGTAAATACTTCACTATTTTGATAGGGTTTCTGGGTGTACGAAGGGGATATTTTGAAAGAATGGTATTTGGGGATTTCAATTGACAAACTTAATTGTAAGGCAAATAAGTTAGATCATCCTACTAGTAATGACTCTATGTTGCAATGGATAAGACACTGATCACTAAATTAGATGCAAGCTGATATGAAGGTTATTTGCACAAAATCTTTTAATCAAATTTAATTCAATATTTCATATTTTGTAGTGGGCTAAAAGGAATTAACCCTCACTTAGCTTATGATCTGTAGCTATTTCGTTCCTATGTTATTGCATGAGTTATTAAGAGATAAAATGGGTTTTCATCTGTAGTAAATAGGTTTAGATTTATGTTTAAATTGCATTGGTACCATACATCAGAACCTCAAGGTTAATTTACCGAGGTCTTGCAGAGCCTAAAGTGAAGGAGGAGTTATGCCTTATAGGTGGCCCAAGACTACAGTCAAGTGTATCCATGATAGGAATTGTCTAGCCTTAGATACATTGGTCTAGTTTCTTGGTTTTTTTCAAAACTGTTAAATTAGGAGCCAACAGGAAGAACAAGAAATTGATGCTATCATAGGTTGACTATGTTGAGAAGGTGTTGCAACATTTCTCTATGGAGAATGCTAAAGCTTTCAACACACCTTTAGTTGGTCATTTGAAATTTATTAAGGAGATGTGTCCCAAGATACAAGAAGAGGAAATAAGATGTCCAAGGTACCCTATGCTTCAGTTGTAGCAAGCTTGATGTATGTTATGGTATATACTAGGTCAAAAATTGCACATGTAGTGGGATTCATTAGTAGGTATATGAGTCATCCAAGAATTGAGCATGGGAATGTAGTCAAAAGGAATCTCATATATTTGAGAGGAACATCTAGGAATTATTTACACTTTGGGGGCTCTGCTGCTGATTTACAAGGCTATGTTGACTCAGATTTAGCAGGGGATATTGATACTAGGTAGAGTACTACAAGTTATATATTTTCTATTGGTGGGGTAGTAGTGAGTTGGGATTGTAGGTTACAGAAGGTTAATGCATTATCTACTATAGAAGCAAAGTATGTTGCTTCTATAAAGGTAGCCAAGGAGATGATATGACTTCAATTTTTCTTAGAAGAATTGGGACAGCCTCAGAGGGATAATTATCCATTTAAAAATAGCTAGAGTGTCATTCATCTTGCAAAGAATTCTACTATACATTCAAAGAAAAAACATATATAGCTGTGATACCATTTCATTTGATCCATTTTGGATGATCAATAGTTAAAGCTTGATAAGATACATACAAATGACAATCTAGTGGATATGTTTACAAAGGTAGTGACAAGGGAGAAGCTAAATTCCTCTTTAGCTTTAGTTGGTCTTCTAGATTGAATAGGTATACAAGAATAATATAGCCCAAGGTTTTTTGATCTAGTGGGAGCCCCATGTGGTAGTGGTATTGCTACAAGATAAGTCTCTAAGTGGGAGATTTTTGTCTAATGTGCAGTCTGATTAGTCCTCAAGTGAAAAATAGTTAGTTTGTAATGACTGGTCAAGGAAGTACTATACATACTTCATAAATTATTTTGGGACAACATGTAGTTATTAATTATAAACCTAAAATGGTAAAGATACTTTTATAAAAGAGCTTAGGGTTAGGGATTGTTTCATAAGGTGATGCAAAAATTCGTTATTGTGGCGATATTAAGCTGTAAGGCCTTACAGATTGTAATCAAGTTGTAATCACTGGATCGTAAAAATATTGGACTTGCTAATTGGTGGATGTAGCCCAAGGTTTGGGTGAACCACACTAAATCTTGGTGTCTTGTGTTATTTTCTATCTTATCCATTATTATTTTTTATTGTTTATATTTGCAAGTTTTTTATTTCTGCCTATGGTTTAATCCTAACACTATGAGACTTTCATATAGAGGATAGCTAAAAACAATCTCACTCTCATACCACTTGTTAGGATTAAACCTCAAATATAAATAACAATTATATGAAAATACAAATAATATTAGAAAATAATAGATCACATAGAAAAGAACACAAGACAACAAGATTTAATGGGGTTCACCCAATCCCTAGGATATATCCACCAAATAGGAAGTCCAATATTATTACAATCTAGTACCTAGAACCTAATTGCAATCTATAATCCCTTAAAGCTCAGTACTACCACAAGAGCTAATTTTTGCATCACACCTTATGAAAAAATCCCTAACCCTAAGCCCTTTTATACAAGTATTTTTCCCACTTTAGGGTTAAAATTAGCTAGAACATGTTAGCCATAAATTGGTGAATAAATAATATCCAATTGGAAAATATTAGCTAATTGGTGAACAATTGCCCAAAAGAATTTATAAATTATGTATAGTACTTCCCTTATCAGTCACCACAAACTAATAAAAGCTAGCTATTAGAGAACTTTTAGTTTCCTTATATTTTTCAAACTTTTAGGATTAGGTTTGAGTCAATGTGATTTCATGATTGGTCTAGGTTTCCATTAAGGTTTGTTATCTCATCTTGTCTTTGAGTTCCCTAGGTGGGAATAAAAGAAACATTGTAATGGATTCAATCTAACTAGGTGTCAAGGTTTTGGGAGGGTAAGTTTTTGCATACCCTGGATAAGAGAGAGGGGAAGAACTAGTTATATTCATAATAAATCCTAATTCTATGACCAAATTTTCCATTAAAGGCATAATATAGGTAGAATGGAGAGATCACACACGTATTCTATGAAAGGATGGCAGTGAATATCAAAGACTAAGGATAAAGATTGATATGCAAATCATGAATATCTGTCAAAAGAAAGACTGATCAAATTCAATATAGAATGAACACCTAAGAATGCATAAATGGTGAAGAAAATAAGTTAAAGGTGGTATGACCCTTTTTGAATTAAAATCATTGATTAATATTTAATCTGCATGCATATGTCATAGATAAAAAGAGGCATGTTATTGGCTAGTTGGAAGATCAAATGCTTAGCTATTAGATTAGGTCCCATTTAATTATAAATAAAAATAAAATTGTATTCAACCATTGACCTTCCAAGATCAACATCTGTTGCTTTGTGACATTTTAAAGTTGAATGAAATTTATGTAATGTGGGAAAGTGACAACATGACACATGTACATAGAGGGACCCATTCTATTCCATGTGATATAGTCCATTCATGAAGTTTCATGGGGTACAGAAAAGCCATTGCTAGATTTTTTAGTCAATAAGGTAATATCACATGTATGCCATGACATGCCTAGTTGGAAAGTGGACCCGCATTTCAAATTAAATAAACTAGTGTTTTTTTTTGAGTCATTGATCTTAGAAGATGTATAGATATCACTTTCCCATTTTATAGAGATGCTCAAGATTTGGACAATGTGGGAAAGTGATAGTTTGATATGTGTTTGGTTGGTCATCACATTCGATGAAGTATAGTTAGAATCTAGTCACAAGGTGCCAACAAAGAAAATCAGTCTGATGTCAGATCTTGCAAGCAACAAAATTTTGTCATTTTTCTACCATGGTGTACCTAGCTAGAAAGAGGGACCCATGCCATGAAACAAAGATAACTTAACATTGTTTTATTACTACTATCAGATCGAACAAGATTGATGTACATTATTTTCCTTCTTTTCAGAGTTGCACAAAGTTTACGCAATGCGGGAAAGTGACAATGACACACGTGGAATAGTGGACCCACAAAAGGAAATACAATGGTGATAGTAAAGGTTTAAAACTATTTAATCATGGTCATCAATGTAAGATCGATGGTCAAAATTCAAAATTGTAGTGACCATTGGAATATGAATTACATGGGTTTAGCACCAAAAAGTAGAATATGGAGAAAACAAAGAGTTTAATAGGTTTTTTGAAGCCGCATGAAGATGAAAGGTCACTAGGTGTTCATAGAAGTGCCATGGGAGGAGGATCACCACCAGGAATGATGTCATGGCTCTGTACCATGTTGAAGATTAGATATTTTTCATGTTTTATTGATATTTTCTTACTATTGAATGATTGTTGGGTTTCAAAGTAACTCATGTGCTTTGTCAAGGTAACTAATCAATATGTAACTAGCCAAGAAGCTTAAGAAGGGGCCTATATATGTAATTTTGGAAGTTAATGTAATTTTAGTGGAGAGTTATTGGTAACAATGGATTCCATTTCATCTTTCATGTCCATCTCTACTCTATCTCTAGATTGCATTTTAGTAGGATTAATTTTTTTTTAGAAGTAGGAGTAAATGTTAGAATGACTTCAAAGTATCTTTTAATATCCATTCCACTGGGTGTTATAGGTGTTAGAAATAGGGATTACTTGGGGGAGGGGGGTGTGAATTAGTAATCTACAAGATTTAGTCGCTAATTGGATATTATTAACTACTTTAAACCATGCATAACAAAGCAATAAAGTAATGTTGAACAATAACAATAAAAAAGCACAAAAATAACTCATAACACTATATTTTGTTAACTAGGGAAAACCTCAGTGTGGATGATACCCACTAGATAATATATTGATATATAAGTTCCTTGTTAGAGGATTGACCATGTTAGGATTCAATGAGAAAATTTAGTATAAGGAGTCCCTATTAGGAGAATTTGAATCCCTATTAGGAGATTCCAACCCTATTAGGAGTTGTGGTACAGTAGATGCAAGATGAGCCCACTACCCAAACAAGTACTTCCAATTATAAGAAGTTCTCACTACCCAAACATGTAATTAGACTTTTCAAATAGGTAGTGTATCTTCTTCATTGACTGATCTCTAATCTTCAACTCAATCTTAGATCATCAGATAGCTCATATAAAACCTCTCATATATTGCTTTCACAAGAGTTCACATATAGCACTTCCAATCATAATCATAATTTGCAATTCACAATTGTACTTCTCTTTCACACTTCTTATTGCAAAATTTCCTTTGCATAAATACCATGCCTTTTCACAAATTGTTCTTGGATCAGCTAAGACCATAGAAAACCTTTCCAACTTAGATTAAAAATCTAGGGTGTCGGCCCTAATTGGACAAGTAATTATTTTGTAAACAAAATAATTCTTTCCTTCAATTCCACTATCATGTTTCATCAAAACATGAATATCTCTACTTTGTATAGTTTGTACTAATTTTTGAGGTTATACATGTCATCATCAACCTATATACTATCTCCTTCTAACTTCACTAGTTATAATATGATGTCAAAAACAAGTTATAAATAAAATAATACACTATTGTAAGCCAAATTCTATACTTTGACAATTTTCTAATTACCAAACACTATCTTTATTTCTAAGGTTTCTTGTGAACATATACATCATGTGTTTCCATAAATGACAAGAATTACATATCACTACTAGCCAATTGTTAACAATCTCCCCCTTTGGCATTGATGGACAAAATATAGGGAAAATTGGCTAAGTAACAAAATGAGAATAAATAACATCTTACATAACATCTATTACAATTTTTTCATCTTTAAATATGCTCCCCCTTACAATATACTTTACACGTTTATCTTCTCTTTACCTGATTAATAATTTTTACATTGTATCTCTCCCCATCTAAAATCAATGACAATGGTCAAAATGTCAAGATCTATCAAAAAAATATTTTTCTTCCTTAAGCCAATATGATCTTCATGCAATCATAAAAATTAGCCTTCAAACTATCCATACCCTTAGTCCATGTTTCCATGGTAGACTCAGTTGAGGTGAGTATTGCACATAAAGCATATGATGCAATCTCAATTGCATTAAGATTTGAATACAAAAAGTTGGAATATGTGTCCTTGGCCTTGGCACATTCCTCTAACTATTTCTCAATAAAAGATAATTTTAGAGAAATAGATTCTCTGAAATCTAATATCCTCTTCAAGATCTGTTGCTTCCAAAGTTCTAGTTTCTTGATCTCACTGTGAATACTGGCCATTTGTCCTTCAAAATCATCTACTTTGCAAGATGGATGTTGGATCTGGGTGGATAAAGCCTCTAGCTCACTCATCTTTACTTCTATCTAACTATCAATATCTTTAGTCATTTTGTATGATAATGTACACCTAATATGAAAAGTTTTCCAATCCTATTGGCATTTCAAAAGTTCTTTTATACAATTATCAAGATTAATGAAATCATTCTTGATATTCTGATAGATGGTGCTATACAAGTTAGCATCATGGGAAATATGTGTCATTGCCTTAGCAACATTCAAGAAATTGGTAAACACTTCATCAAATGATCTCAGCACTACTTGTGCCCTCTATTTATGGTTTGATTCTATGTGATGTACTACCAAGTTACTATATAATCAATTTGTAGCTTCCATTAAATTTCTTTTTAATATTTTCACTCTCCTCTTCTTCTCAATAAGCTTGGTCAGAGATGGGATTAGATCTATCTGATCATCATCATCAGTAGATAAATGAGAAAGAGAGACCAAAGTACATGAACTAGATGGTTTAGTATCATCTTCCCTTTGTTTCTTCATTGCTTCTTTTGTTCTTCTCTCTTGTTCTTCATTATTTTCTCTTTCCCCTCTTTCCTTTTCTCTCTTCTCTTCCAATCTCTTCTTTTCATCTTCGTCATTTCTCTTTCTCATTTCTTCTTCTGCAATTGTTCTCTTTTCTTCCTCTTCCTTTTTTTTTCTTTTCTTCCTCAAGCAATTTTTTCTTGGCCTCCTCTATTTTCTCCTTCTCTTCTTCAAGTAGTCTTTTCTCTTCCTCAATCTATCTCAACTTATCCTCAATATCTTCAATGACTAGTTTATTAATTTTAGAACCACCAAATGGATTGGTATTGAATCAATGTTAAGGGTAACATTGGTCTAATCAATTTTCATGGTGTCATGTGTTCATTAACACTTTGAACATTTTACATGTTAGATGAGATGCTACCTTTGACTCCATCAACATTTGATTGGTACATGCTCTAGTCTCACTTCTTAGATCATCCCTTTCACCAACTATAAATAGAAATGGTATCAATTTATTCCTCGAATATGGTGTGAGGTTATTTAACAATTTTTTAAATTTTTTCTTCATCATCAACCTTCCAAAGTTTTAGATCTTCTTCCTTTCTAGGAGCCTTCTTCTGAATGAGTCTCTCATAGACTTTTTGGTTAATAATGCTCTCAAGATCCTTCAATTTTAGATTGTTGGATACAATATATCTCATAGTAGATATATCAATCTGGTCTTTCTCAAAACTATTATACAAATAATAAAACTTGTTCATCTAAACAAAGTTACCTTCATTAGCAATAGCTATGTTCATCTTTTCTATCTTTATCTTCCAAGGTTGCTAAGATTTTCTTGCTAGTTGCTTAGATGGAGTCACTTTCTTTGCTTGTTTGGTTTCTTGTCCTTCATCTTCTTTATCACTAGAATCAATTTTCAACAATGTTTTATATCTTTTACCAAGTCTTCTAGCTTGTTGTTTGACTCTCTTTATTTTAGTAGTTACTTCTTCCACCAATCTTTTAGATTTTCTTTTACGTTCACTAGGCTGAACATTAGATATTGCTACATATGGAATGCTCTATTCTAAAGATGTCTCTATAATAGATACTAACAAAGGTTGAATGTTTAGTAATCCTTGTTTCATTGTTTACCTTATAGCCTCAAATTCACTCTTTGTCATTCTCACCTCTACTAGCCCCTTCTTGATTATAGAATCTATATTCTTGTGTCATGCCTTCTCTAAGGTTGTCTGATGAGATGACTATGTGATCTCATCATAGATACCAAATTTATATTCTACTTTGTCTCTATCTAAATTTAACAATAAATCAGTATAACCAACTACTATATCATCGTTCAACTATAACTCAAGGGATCAAGAAATATTTCCCGATGTTCCACTACTTGAATATAGGTATAATTTGTATCAACCAAAATACAAATGTTTTCCTTAAATCTATCAACAGTTGTAGGTGCAATTCTGAATCTATTTTTCATTTCATTCTAAAATGTCCACATTATTAGGTTGCCACTATCAAATATCTTATCTACAAGATTCCTTTTGCATACTTCTTTAATCTTCTCCATTGTGAATCTTTCACTACTCATTATGTCTTTGACTAATAAGTAAGGAAATATTTTAATTATATGAAACAATATGTGATTGATAAATGACTGGAATCTAAATACACCATTCCTTGTCCTCTTGATCTTTTCTAGGTTCTCTAAGAGTTTCATTCTCAGTATTTCACTCACTTTCTCTTTCTCTACACATATCTTATATGTTGCATAGATGAATCCCACTAATAGTTCATCAATCTTATCGAACTTGAACAAATAGAATAGGCAATAATTCTACTCAAAAATCTTACATCATCTTTCTTGATGGTGTTGTTCACCATAGCCTTTCCATTATACACTGCTTTAGTATAACTTTAAACTTTTTTCTTGACCAATTTCTCACCTATAGGTACGCTATCTTGTTTACTAAGACTAGTTACCTCATGAATAAGGTTGGCAGAAATATCAACTACATTGTCTTGCATCCATAATTTACCATCATGTATCCTACTCAATATAATCTGTATCCCCTCATTTATTTCTAACTCATGGTAGAAGTGATATTTAAATAATTCTAATTCCCTTATATGTTCAAATCTAGGCTTGACAGTCATGTCATGATTGAAAACCAATTCCATATCTTTGTTCATGAATTCACTACAAATTGATTCAAACTTTCTATTCAAACAACTTCCTACATCTTCAAAATATACTACAATCCTTGAAGTGATAGACAATGCCACATTAGGGTTTCATTCAATAGGTTTTATGAAAATAATCTTTAACTTAGGTCTATCCTCTTTCTTAACACTATGCACTACTAATATATCTATCATTCTATCAATTATGAACTTTTACCAAATAAATTTGCAGAAAAATGATAAAATACTTCTTTTTGAAAATAGGGTTTTCTTTGAAATCACTCTAACAAGTTACTTCTGAATGCTCTTCAATTCAGATGATTTCACAATGAAGTGAAATTTAATTCTATACTCCATTTGTTCCATCAACTCAAACTTCCATTAATTGTGTACTTTGCAAATATGAAAAAAATGTTAATTACATTTTGTAATCAAATAACTTCTCAAGATCATCTATCTAATCTTTAGATGTCACATGAGGTCTACTATAACCTCTTTTCATCATGAAAAAGATCCTCAAGACTTCACATCATGAAATTCTCCGCAAAAACATACTTTTCATCTTCTAGTACAAAATTAACCTCTATTGTAATACCAATAACTTTGAATTCCTTCCTAACTTGTCTAGATGAGCTCCAAATTACAGGTGACCGTAGTTATGATGTAAACATATCTCAATACACCATTTCCCATATTCACTACCTCTAATTTAGTTTTTGAATGAAGCTCTCAAATTCTAATGTCGTGAACAAGTTTAATTTAACTTAATTGAATCAAACTCAACAACCAACTTCGATCTTCATCTAGCTTTTCTTTTGAGATATCTGCTCCTTTTACAAATGCTTCATTAAATCTTTCTTGAATTTCACTAACAATGTTTATTTTTTCCTCATTGTCTTTGTTAGTTCTGGAGTTCCTTTCCTAGTTCCTTCTATCATTTCTGACATTCTTTTCATCATTCCTTCTTTTCCTAAAGTTTCTTCCACTATTCCTTCTATCTTTGAAGTTTCTATCCATTCTACAATACTTTGATGTGTGTCCAAAGTTGTTGCATAACTGACATACTAGTGCTCTACTTCTAGGATTCTACTAATCATCAAATGTATGTCAATTCCAAATAATGTGTCCTAAGTTGTTACATTTATAACACTCTATCTATCTTCTATCTTCATAAGATCTATCTTCTCTCGATGCTCTATCATTAGATATTCTTCTATCTATAGGGTTAGTATTTCTAGACATTCTACTATTTCTTCTATCATTACCATACTTAGGTTTCCTACAATCAATTGCACTATGACCCATACCATGACAATTATGACAATAAAAGTCTTTAACATGATTAAATGAATTATTAGTATAGTATCTTTTCATATGACCTATTTCATTACATAAAAAACACTTACCTCTAAATTCATACCCGATTTCCTTAGGAGATTCCACTTGCTTTGGTTCATCCAAGATTTTAACTTCCTTGTTTTTCTCAACTTCATTAGGTTTATTAGTCAATCTTATAATTAGATTTTTCTTTATCTTTTGAATATGATCTAATCTCAAGTTTCTTTGTAAACATGTTAATTTGATAAGAAAAACTAGTCTTATCATAACAAGGTGTGTATATTGATAATGAATCATCAAGCTTTTCTCTATGACAATAAAGCATCTCAAGTTTTTGTTTACACTTGAGTTAATTCACCTTTCACAATAGTATTGTACTTATGGAATTCTTCGTGATCTTATTTCAATGTTTCAAATTTAGATGTTTTTTTTAGGGTTGCTCTCAAATCTATATTTTCAATTTTCAAATAAGAATCAATTTTGCTAGGACCATTTCTCAAAGTCAACTTCAGATTTGTAATCTTTAATTTGTGCTTTAAGATATTGTACTCTATCTTCAACCTTGAATAATAATCATCACTAGTTCTAGATTCAATAGATTTAGGTTTGGATTTGAGATGTTTAATCTCTTCATTCAATTGATTGATGTATACTTTGGAGTCTTAATATTTGTCCTTCAACTTATCTCTTTCTTTAGTGAGGAGATCAATTTTTTCAATAGCTTCTTCAAGGTTTTTCATTAGCTACTTCATATCCATAGGGATCTTACTTAGGTTGTTAAGCCTCTCTAAGGTAACTACACTTTGATAGCAATTGTTAGAAATAGGGATTACTGAGAGGGGTAGGGGGGTGAATCTGTAATCTATCAAGTTTAGTTGCCAACTGGATATTATTACTAACTTTGAACCGTGTATAAAAAAGAAATAAAGTAATGTTGAACAATAATAGTTACAATGCACAAAGATAAGTTATAACACCATATTTTGTTAACTAGGGAAACCCTAGCCAAGGGAAAACCTTGGTGAGGATGATACCCACTAGATAATATAATGATATATACATTCCTTGTTAGTGGATGGACCCTATTAGGAGTCAATAAGAAAACTTAGTATAATGAGTCCCTATTAGGAAACTATGAATCCTTGTTAGGAGATTCCAACCTTGTCACACTAGTACATTTGGGCCCATTTTTTTACCTTTATTGGTCAAAATTTTGACCCATTTTTTGATCAAAGTTCGACCAAATTCTACCAACCCATTGGTCAAAATTTTTCTAGTCAAAATTTTGATCAATGGACTTGTTGGTCAAAATTTTGACCAACCAATTGGTCAAACACCTTCCAGAGCAACAGTGGGAGTTCTACTAGGGAGTGGTCAAAATTTTGACCAATGAAGGTTGAAAATTTTGACCAATAAAGGTAGAAATTTTAACCAATCAAGGGGAAAATTTTGACCAATGAGGGTGGAAATTTTTATCAATGAAGGTAGAAATTAAGACCAACAAAGTTAGAAAATTTTGCAGGAGAAGGTTGAAATTTCAACCAATGAAGGTAGAAAATGTTGACTAGTGAAGGTAGAAATTTCGACCAATGAAGGTAGAAAATTTTGAACAATGAATGTAGAAATTTTGACCAATGAAGGTGGAAAATTTTGACCAGTGAAGGTATAAATTTCAAGCAACGAAGGTAGAAAATTTTAACCAGTAAAGGTAGAAATTTTGACCAATGAAGGTGGAAAATTTTGACTTGTGAAGGTAGAAATTTTGACCAATCAAGGCAGAAAATTTTGGTTAGTGAAGGTAGAAATTTTGACCAATGAAGGTAGAAAACACCCAAGCGTTGGTAGAAATTTTGACCAATAAAGGTCAAAATTTCTACCAATGCTTGGGTGTAAAATTTTTTTTAGGCATTCTATAAAACAGTTCACATGCCTTGTGTATGAGATGACATTTTGCATGCATTGTGCACTCTCTCATCTAGCTAATGATGGATTACAAAGAGTGATCTAAAATGATGATGCTAAAAAACACACACAATCAAATCGAAAATGAACTTGCATTACAAATGGATTGTGGAAATCTGATATTGTTAATTTTGCATGCATGTCCACCAGGACAATCACAACTCAAACATATGATTGGTTTAATGGACATGCATGAAAAATTAACAATATTAGATTTCCACAATCCATTTGTAATGCAAGTTCATTTTTTATTTGATTATGTGTGTTTTCTAGCATCACATTTCAGATCACTCTCTATAATCCATCATCGGCTAGATGAGAAAGCACACGATGGATGCAAAATCTCATATCATACATAAGGCATGTGAAATATTTTATAGAATGCCTAAAAAACATCAATAGTAGCTAATCAAACTATCATAAACACCGACAGTAACTAATAAGCTTCTTCATTAATATGCCCAATACAATAAGCAAACTCGGAAACTATGCATAGCAAGTTATACACTAAAAGGAAATTATTTAGGAGATACAAAATTTGAACAACCATATGTTAAGATTCTACAATTTGTATCACTTGCCTGAGTCTAACAGTTAAATTTGTAGAATATGAATTGTTTGGTAGCGAGTGGACATGATTGACAATAATCCCCTTTATTATTCACTATGCATATAATCTCACACACCCATTTGATCTCGAACAATGATATGTACTAAATGTTGAGTGTCTATGTTGAGTGGTCAAAAACCATCAATTTCATGCCTTCATCTATACACAATGTATTTCTAGAGTCTTTCTACTTGCATGCCCATTTCATTTCATATGATCATCTGAAAATTGTGTCACTCTAAGCTCTCAATTGTTTTCTCTTGATTGATCATCTAATAACTAGTGAATGAGAGCTTTGGGATAAGCTATAGGCATCCATAAAAGAATAAAGGATTTTTTCAAACAATTTAGATGAAGTAGTAACATTCACCTAGGGAGACATGCTTGCAAAATGGAAGCATAGATAAGTCATGTGAACAATTTGACAGGATGCCTGAACATAATGTGGTCATCAAAATTTATGGTTGTTGGATATGCACAAAATAGATATATTGAGAGAATATTTTTTTTAATTTGAAACTGCCTTGGTAGACATGTAGGCAAAATGTGGAATCCTAGACGAATAGTTCAATTGAATCTTCCTCTTGGAGGAAGGCTACAACAAATACATAGTTCAATTGAATGGTTTATAGATACTATCAGGATCAACATTTTGAACAATCCATCAGGATCCTATTATGTATTGGCCACTATTCCAAGATGATTTGTAGTCATATGTGTCATTTTTGTGGCATCACATCTGACCACACTTATTGTTCTATGAAGTTTTACGTCTCTACCAGTAGGCATATTAAACCAGCAATAAGTTTGTGATAGCTAATATTAAAAATCTCTGACTGCACTTTTGAAATAAAAGCTCCACTAAGTAGCCAACAACATTTCATCCATCTTTTATATAATATTGAGCACCACATTTATCATATGTGTTTTCTATCTCAAGGAGCTTAACTAGACTAGTATTGGGTTGATGATGGCCTAATAATACCTTGTTTTGAGATTGCTACAGCTTTTAAATCTTGTAGTGATTCGTACTATTACCTACTTTATTATAGGTTTTGAGACGGGTTATGTACAGAATCACATTTGAATTTTTTAGAATCCTTGCTTGAACCATATTATAAATAATGATTCCCTATATTACTAACAAACCTACACACTATATATGGAACTACACCTGGTCCTAAGGCCGACCAATGTTCATATAATTTAATTTTATGTCCATAATTCCTTGTCATATTTGCCTCCAGTAATGGTTTCATTCAATACAAACTAGTTTATATCATTTATATAAAGAGGATTCTATTATCATTTGAGGACAATGAACAATAGAGGTGGAAAACATATATTATCAATTGGAGAATAGAAGTTGGATGAGGATATTAAGAGTTGTTGAACCTATTTTTAGTTAAACAACAATTTCTAGCATATATCAAGCTAATGGATCTATTTTGTTATGAATCAATAATAGTTCTTTGCCATTTATATTGGTCTACCATGTGTGTTAGTTGAGTGGTCTATTTTAGCTACTTGGTTAGATAGCTGCTAATGGGATGCTTCAACCTTTGATTTTGTGGACCACCTTACTGATAGGAAGTTTTATATTGTTTGTTTATTTGCATTATGTTCTTTGTGTGTATATACACTTTTTAAATTTCCTACCCAGTCTCTTGATATTAAATTTTGAGGATTATATAATTTTTGTGTGTTTCTTAGTCTTCTTCTAATCTAAAATTTCATTGTAGAATCTGCTCAAAAACAGAAGATATAGAACAAATATTTTTTTAGTCCTATGACTACCAACTATGGAAAGTCTTCAGATGATGATGAAATGTCCAAATTGCAACAACACTCTTCAAATAATGTTCATATGATACAAAATATAGATATGCCAATATATATTTTAAACTCCTTTTTGCCTTTTGCAGTGATGATGATATATATATTCTTTATTGAAAGTTAATTTTGATCTCTACATGTGAATGTATGAAGTAATTTTACAATTAAGGTTCAAAGACAAATAATTTCTCTATGAACTAGAATCTAGTGGGAGCTGAGTACGGAACACTTTTTTTTTATTGAAACAAAAATTAAAAATATGTACACACCATTGCTTGATAATAGCTATATCCCTTGGGGCATGTACTTAATTTTTTGAGAACTGATGTGCATAAATGACCATTTTTGTGACTCTACTTTGAATTTTAACCCCATATTTTGTTGAAACAAAATTAAAAGATATGTACACACCATTTCTTGTTAATAGCCTATATCTCTTGGGGCAACATGCACTTAGTTTTCTGAGAATTGATGTGCATAAATGACCATTTTTGTGACTCTACATTGGCTATTGAAGTTCAACAATTCTTCAACTCATTTGTGATTCTTATCTAATGAAGTTTTTAACATGTTTGTCAATATCTTCTTTTTTAATTTATTGCTAAGGTTATTTGAAAACTTTATTGGGTTGAGTTGTATCCCAGTCCTGCCTGGCTTAGTTCGATTATGCCTATTGGGTGAAATTCCAATGGGTTTAACCCAAAAAGTACCCCTTATTCATTAGGCAATCTCACTTTGCTTTAAAGATTGAAAATCTTTCTTATTATTTTCTTGTAGTTTCTTTGGTGAATAATTGGCAGCATTGTTAATGGATAGTATTGGTGAATTTTTAGCAGTATTTTAATGGCTATAATTGTTGATTGCAATGGTTTTAAAAAAACTATTGTTATTGAAGAAAGAAAAAAATGAAATAAATTACTATAGTGTCCAAAAATTAGTAAAATTAGTCAACAA
Source organism: Cupressus sempervirens (assembly GCA_028749045.1). NCBI lineage: Eukaryota > Viridiplantae > Streptophyta > Pinopsida > Cupressales > Cupressaceae > Cupressus > Cupressus sempervirens. The sequence continues at coordinate 954,646,883 of CM053787.1, read as the reverse complement.
GACTAAGTAATATCAATAATAGTAGTAGGTTGGAGCAAGAAGCTTAAATCCTAGAAGAGGAAAAGAGTACAAGCCCAAACTCTCATACCGTTTGGCATACATGGCATAATTTTTGGGACTAAGATTGCAAAGTTCATAACCAACTTGACTATGCCATGATTATGACACAATCTTCTTTTCATTTTCTTCCTATAATGCTTTATTGGTTATGCCTCTAAGAGGGGTCACACCACTTTCCCATCAAATTCAACATTAATTGGCAAGTGGGCTCGATGTGTTCTTCTCAAACCCAATTTCTTTTGAACACTTTTTTGCTGACTCACTAGCTCATGTTGGCCTACACTTAGTGAATTTGGATTTTTGAATATAGTTTGACTTAGCAAATCAAGTGGATTGCTTGGTTGTATTGTACCATTCAACGTGCTTCACACTTCTTTGGCATTTATGGTCGCGAATTGACCATCTTTTTGTTGTCATTAATACAAGGCTACCTTTTTGAATCTCTTTAGTGCCATTAAATCTCTTCCTACGAACCCTTTTATTACCACCTTGAAGCTAGTGTGACATAGCTTTGTGAACAAAAGTGAATTGCATATAGTTTTGTTGCAAGAGGTGCTCATGTTAAAGCTAGAATGCATTGGCTTAAAGTTGGTGACCATGTATTCAAAGAGCTCTTTCTTGTTCTTGATGAATTCCATTCTTTGTTAGGCATAATTTTTTTTAAAGAAGTTTAAGTGGTGCTTTTTAAGCTACTGGAGATTCACCAAAGTTTTGTCCACCATTACTAGAAGGTTTTCATTGCTGAGGAACCTTCCATTGGGTTTAAGCATGCACTCTAGGGTATTTCATATATGCTCTTTGAAGCTCAAAAGTCTTTCACGGTGCAATAGCTTCCCTACAAGGACCTAAATGAGGTGATTAGCTTTATGGGCAATGATAAAGGTGTAGATGGTTACCAACTAGAATAATAAAGCATACATTCAAATGTTTTAGAATCAACAAAGCATTTAATACCAATATCATAAGTACCAAAGTTGGGGAGGGAAACTAATATATTTTATTGATTACCAAATAAAGTTGTCTTGAAAATGGTGACCATGCATTCAAAGAGTTTTTTCTTCTTTTTCATGAATGTCATTCTTCGATATGCATAATTTTTTTTAAAGACAGCTAGATGGTGCTTTTTGAGCTACCAGAGATTCACTAAGATTTTTTCCACCATTACTAGAAGGTTTTTAGTGGTGCAGATCCTTCCACGAAGTTAAAGCATGCACTCTAGGTTGTTTCACATAGGCTCTTTGAAGCTCAAAAGTCTTTTGATGAGAAATAGCTTCCCTTCATGGACCTAAATGAGGCAATTAGCTTTATGGGCAATTACAAAGGTATAAACTGGTTACCAACTAGAATAATAAAGCATATATTCAAATATACTATAATAAACAAAGCATTTAATACCAATATCATAAGTACCAAATTTTGTGAGGGAAACCAGTAACTATAATAGTAACTACTAATGAAAAGAGCATTATTATTTATCTCAAATATCAAATATATCTATAAAATCACTTTTTGAATCTTACAAGAAGATTATATGGAAAATGAAGTTACATTAAACAAACATCAGTGTCAATTTTAGGTTTTGGTTCGAAGAACATACATGAAACAACTATAGAAATGGCCCAAGTCCCCATACAGAAAAACCTATGAGCCCAATAGAAGGAGCACATTGGAGTATAAGTGCATTCTCCTGCACATAATTTTAAGCGTTGCACCACTAAGAAACTTGTGAAGTATGTGTTTCTTTTGGTAGGGTTTTTTAATATAGTAACATAAATGTACAATATACCCTTCTAAGCATACTAAAGCATGTTGTCTAGTGTCCTCTTAAATTTACAAAAATCAATACAATCAAAGAAATGACAAGAAGAAAGATGAAGAATCAAACACTTGAAGGATACAGTGTTGATGCAACTTTAGAAAGATCATTTGAAGGACATGATATGCTCAGGCTGAAGGAGCTTTGAGATTCATTACTACACTTGGGAATGGGCTCATCTTTAGTCTTCTAAAATATCACACACTTGATTCTTTTTCCACATTTTGTTGAAACCATATAATGAAATCTCATCTATGAAGCATATTAAAAGCTAACAAAGAATCTTTGCTAGCTGATCTCCCTTGCAAACTCAACTGAAAGAGAATTCCTAAAGAAACTTAGTCTGCAAATCTATTTTTGCTGAAAGGAATTGAAGAGAAAACAAATCCTTATGCTAAACGACAAACCAAAAACTCAAATGCAAAAATAAAGGCGGGCACAACTTTTTTTGGCATCTTCCCCCCCATGCCAAAATGGGAGCTCTAGAGTAGGCATCTTAGTTAATGTAGAAGATAGATTATGAAAAATCATCTAAAATGTTGATACGAAAGTTAAATGTTATGGACTACAAACAAGGGACTACACTGTGTAGAAGGGACTAATCCTTTACTACATCTTTTACATGTTCTAGTTAAATGTTATGGACTACCAGAAATCATTACTATCCTCAGTCTTATGCTTACATCTCCTTGTACAGTGATGTCTTTGCTACTAGCTTGGGTGTATGCCCTAGAAGAAGTTCTTGCTTTCCTTCAATCTATTATCTACATAACATTCAGAAAAGGTCCAACAAAGTAGAAATTCAAGACACTACAAGCTCCTAAATATTTAGGCAGTACTCCAAAATAACTCTGAGTATCCTTGTTGCTTCTACATCAATCTCTAGAACATCTAGTAATTCATCCTTCTGATTCCTTTGAAAAATATTAACACTCACTTGTACCACCCACTGATATTTATAAATGCTCCCTTCTAAACCCATGAAACTTTGTCAAGATCTAAAAATAAAGAAATCATGCTGAAAAAATTTAGTGCACTAAACCATATAATTAAGATGGTATGGTCAATACTCATTGGTTAAGTGTCTTTACATCTAGAGCCTTTTCATCTACCAAGTTGCAAATACTTTGATATAAAGTTTTGGTGTCAAAACTATGATGATCTACAACCTGTCATATAAAACCATAGGATGTGTCAACCCCCATAGTATTCTTAAATGATATTTTTCCTTAAACAATTCTAACAAAAAAATTAATACCCACGGATGCACTTAAATTTTTACTAAGATGGTTAAATGAGCATGTTAAACAAGCATGTCCTTGATGGATGCACTTAAATTTCCATTATCATCAAAATTTTCATGTTGTTGTTATCATCATTGGTTGCTTGCTATTGTTAGAAGCACTGTAGATATATAATTTGTCAAGTGTCAAAGGAAATGACAGAAATATAAAACATTATTGAAGATTTTTTTGCATTCTTGTGCTTTGCCAGTGCATCATTCTATAACATCATGTTGGAGAATTAATGTTGAATCATTTTTGATGATCCATTTTAAAGATATTAAGAGAAATTCTCTTCTTTTCTATCAATTCGTTATGGTAATTAATGGAGTTAACCCTGACTATTTATGAAACAAGCTCATGGTCAAATGCAAAAACATTTCATGTTATAATATATAGAGAATCATTGAAATAGAATAATTTTTGTTTTTTTAAGTAAAAAAACTCTTCTTACATATTGAATCTTTCAACAATCATAGCTAAAAAAAATTTGTCTTGCCCTAGATTTTATGTACTCAAAGATACAAAATAACAATGTACCTGAGCTAAAATTATTCTATTGTGAATAGATTGAAAGGAAAGAAGACCTTTCATTTTGTTCAACTATATAATTATGCATAGAAAACAATAATGAATTCATTGGCATTTACAATAAGATAGGGTTTACATTCTTACCAACTCCCAAGCATTGGTTGCATTTCTTGAGTCTCTGCATGTAGACTATATAACCACAAAATTACACATTTTCATATCTAAAACAAATGTTGTCAATAAAATTACTAGATTGTTAAACGAGCATATCCTTGATCGATGCACTTAAATTTCCATTATCATCATTCATTGCCTATTGTTGTTACAACATTTACCAATGGAATAATAAGACTAGTTTCTTTATCCTTTCATTATAGATGGAGGGAAAAATAGAATAGTTATAAAATGGTTTAGTTTAAATAGAAAATTCTAAGTATAGCATATGCTATGTTTTAAATAGTTAGATGAGATAGATGTTATTAGAGAAGTCCTCATGTTCCTTGATCACCTTTTATGAATTCTCCTATTTCTAATATTTTAGGATATCCTAGTTTTTATTGAATATAATTTGATGAAGCCCCATCTTTCATTCAATGATTTTTTTAGCTTTACGTTTAATCACTGTATGATATCATTATACTTAATGTTTTAGGATGCCTTAGTTTCCACTGATTATTACTTGATTGAGTAAAAGCCACCCATGATTCAGGAGCAGGAATAATTGTATGGAAAATTACAAATAAGGAGATCATCAGACATGACCGTGGTCGAATCGACAGATTTAACACTCAATATTGCAAAGGTGGCAAAGAAGCTGGCTATGAGGCAAGGAACAAAGAATGAGACCTTAACTATGCCAGGTCAAGCAATTGGAAGAGTATGGAATTTCACAACATACTCCTATGCTTCCAACCCCTAGTAATTTGTCAATAGAAGATGCCTTGAAGATGAGGCATGACCTACCAAAGGTCAGAGTGAAGAGTAGAAAGACATGCTAATGTGTACCCTAAAGAGTATCTATATTAGAATGATCTTTTCTTATCATTTGGTTAACAATAAAAAAAGATGACAAATATGATAGATGAAGGGTCCTTGATAAAAAGGAACTTGGCACAATATGGTTGTGCTTGGCAGCATCGATGGCTTTCAATTTATCAAAACAAATAAAAATGTTGGATATAATGTTGATGTTGTTAGATTAGACATGTTTGACATTGATGCGAAAAGGTTTTATCTTAGAGTTTTGTTTGCGAGATGTTTAGAATGCCTTCACTAGCTATACCACCTTATGAGGATGATAACTCTTGGGCAGTGTTTGCGTGTTTGAAATCTATTCATGACACTATGGAGACAATGTGAAAAGTGTGTTTCAATATTTTTTGTGGCAATATGGTGACATTGTGATGGAAAGACGCGATCATTGGATGGTTGTCAATGGTGTTGAAAACACAATGTGTTTACCACATGATGTGTTTTTTGTTGAAGTCAAAACGAATAGTTCTCAACAAAAGATGAATGGAAAACCATTGATTATTTTCAAATTCCAAAAATTAGTAGTTGAAGAGTCTCATGGTCATGTAAGGTTTCAATAGAAGCTCTATTAAACTAAACAAATTTGAAATTTTCTATGTGAGAGGATTTTGATACCAAATCTAAAACTTTCTATGCCCAATTTAGTTAAACTAAACAAATATAAAAATTTCTATGTGAGATGATTTTGAAACTAGTCCACTCATTACTCTTGGTGAAGTCAATTCCAAGAATCAAGTTTGATGACTTGAGCCCAAATTCTCTTAGGGCAGCTATCACCTATTAGTCATATTCAATAGTAACAAGTTTAGTAGGACTCAAAAGTAAAAATTTCTAGACCAGAATGACTTTTGTGAATTGACCTTGAGAATGTAAATATATAAAGTGAACAAAATGATAAAATATCAAACATTTTAGGTATCAAAACATAAATCCCACATCATAGTTGCATTCTATGTTATAGGCAACAGTAGTCATGGACCATTTTAGACCTACCACATGCAAAGTGTCCATTTTATGTTAGTTTGATCTTCACTCGGTTTCAAGAATACTATAATATTCTCTACTTAACAAGGCCAACCATGTGAAGGTGGAAGCTTATCTAGTCTCACCCCCCTCCCCTTAACATCAATATAAAGTACCCATTATCATCTAATTACTTACTTCATTCATTCATTCATCCATTTATGAACTATAACATGCAATCAATACAATCACATAACATTCATTAATATGATATAAAATTCATTAATACACAATACTAATCAAGGCTTCATTAACACATAAAAATATTCATTAACATAAAATAAAAATCTATATTAATATGCATCATTCATTCATAATTACTTAAAACAAAGTTCTTTCATTATCCAGCAAGTTTATCAAAGAAGATTTTTAAAACATCATTTCTTTTTTTATTTTTCTGATCTCTCTTAAGAAAAGTGCTCATAGGAGCATCCATATCTACATCATTCTCCTCCTCTTCTGGCATGTGTAATGTCAAATTATGATGGCTCCTTCTCTTTGGAGGAGTAGGAGGCTGGTGCACTAAAGGGGGCTCTGTTGCAAGAATAAGTAAATGGGATAAATTGGCATACTCTTTTTCTTTTTCTAACTGTTACAAGTCTATAATTAAGTACTACTACAACATAACATGCATTTTTCTTACCTAATAATGCCACATCATGTACATTAACATTTTGATCCACCACCACGTCAACATGTTGAGCACTTGGAACATGGTCCACTCCTTCAACATGATGTTCAACATGCTCTAAAATATTCAAAAAAAGGATACACGTCAAATTGCAATTGAAGATGTTAAATTGTATTCATAATTGCATAATTAATTTCCAATAGCAAATTAATACCTCCACCACTATAATTCACATCATGGCCTTTGTCATGAGCAGATTTTGTGGTAGGATATGAAGGCTATAGTAAAATGTTATGCACATTGTTATGTAGTCAATTTACATTCAAAACTAATACCAAAAAAGAATCTTCTCAACTATTCAATTTCATTTACTTTTCATCCAACCAATTTACCTATGAGATATCTTTTGGTGCACTGGATTCTTGGGAAAGCCATATAGATTCTTCACATAGGCATGCAACCACAACTTTATAGCCTTCTTTCAAGGCAATTTTTCTATCTTCATCTGTGACCTCCACATTGAATTTTGTGCCCTATATTTTTTGCTTAATATCGTTAGTTTTCCATGTATGGCTTCATTAAACAAAAGTGTTTGCAACATTATATTAAAATATATATATGAAATTGCATTGTTCCTACTTACAAGTCAAGACTAGAGATTCATATAGCCACTAGAGCCAAGTTTGTGTTGGCCAAACTTTTCTACTCTCACTTTTTTAGCCATGGATGTGTCCTACAATCTATGAACAATTTAAAACATCTTAGATTATATATTTACAAATATCAATAATTAGTGCATGATTACAATGTACTTAATGACATACCTCTTTTTGCCCTGTGCTGCTTCATTATCTCTATCTTCAAATAGCCTATTCTCCTTTGCATCTTCTATTATTTCATTCCACTCCATTAGTGGAATCATAGGAGGATAGTCATACTTTGGATTATCCTTAAGAGCCCTTCTATATTGATCCCTCATAGTCTTTATATGCTTTGCTACTCTTTTGAGACGTAGGCCAATGTCAAAAATGTTTTTTCCAAGTTTCTCCTCAAAAGATGCAATTAGCTGATTTTTTAATTCCATAGCTTGTAAATTCCACCTTTTTAAAAACAAATAGATTTTTAGATCAATAACTTTAATATATTACAATAAATGGAAGAAAAGAAAAATTATGTAGCAATGATATGAAACTATGTACCTTTTACGTATGGTGGGTCCAAATAGTCTCAATGTCATATGAAAAAGATATTCAAAGAAAGCATTATTACCTACAAAAACATAAAGGATTTATCAATCCAAAATGAGTAATGTAAAAGTAAACTAAATTTACACTTTAAATAATAACAATTTTAAAGTACCTGAAAGCTTTCATTCTTTTAACAGAAATATAGTTTTCTTATTCAACAACAATGTCCCTTCGTATGAACCAGTACTAATCCCACAAACTACTCCAAGAAATGGATCAGCTTCAGTAGTACTATTTTTTGTTGGTCTATCAACTAAAACATCATGAAAATTAAAGTAGACACCAAATGAATTGAATGATAGAGAGATGCCACCAGTCACACTTTCTTAATATGACCAATTAATTTGCTACCTAGAAACCAATGTAAATTATATTACTAGAGAAGAAGACAAGAGACTATGAAAGGTGCAGTCAATAATAAGAGATAGCCTAACACCTATTCTTTGGAAGAAGCAATGGTAGTTGCACAACACCATGATGCAGTAGCTGGTACTTCAAAACAACATGTGGCCAATGATTATGCTACACATATTTCACATGGTTCCCTAGAGGTTTAAATTGGACAATATCTCAAGTCCTTATTGCTACTTATGTAATTTTATCAAAGTTTAATTTTTTGTAGTTATAGTAGTCATTTAGTTTGTTCAAGTGACAACTTTTCAATTAACGATCCATTCTTAGCATGACATTGAAGTATACTTTTGGTTAATGTTCCTTTGTAGACTAAGATTGTAGTTAGCTCAATATTAGTTGACCTTGTGAATGGAAAATCAAGAGCTTAGACAGAACCAAAAAATGAAAATTTATTTAAGGAAATAGATTCAAAAAGTATTTCAAGGGATAAAATAGAACTTGAATAGGTACATTGTCCAAAACATAATGTCTAATATTGGACTAGATAGTGTAGGATCTATTTCCATGAAGCGGTTGCTATTTCAAAGTAAGAAGTGAACATAGAAGTTCATAATTTCAGTTTGAATTCTCATGAGCATACAAAAATAAAATTCTTATTTGAATAGTTTTTTTGCTTCTCTGGTAGTAACATGATGCTTCTAAAACTAGGAATCTATAACTTTTATGTCTTGCTTTCACAGTGCCCTCTTATGAATATTAGCTACTGCCCCAAATCTAAAGCCAAATTGGATGTTAGGAGGAGTTTGGTGTAGTTTTCATTTATATTTTGATTTAACATAGTTTTAATTCATCTGTAGTGGCTTTTCATTCTAATCATATTACATTGACTACCTGAATTGTACATTTCTTCATTGTTATGTATTTAGGCAATTATTTTATATAATCCCTTGGGATGGAAGTGAAATGAAGTGATCAAAATTTTGATAATTTTTTATTCCTAAGGGATTCTCTTCTATAAATACTAAATTCTAGATCTATGGTATTTGAGATCATTACATTCACACATACATCCTAAAAATGAAATCTGAATAAAATATGGATGATTTAGAAGCTTTAGCCTCTACTGACCATAGATGGATTGGTCACCAAAAGGACTTGTAGCTCAGTGGTAGTCATTCCAGCATCAAAATGGTGGTCCTCAGTTTGACTCCTGGCTAGTCCATAGAAAAGTTTACCTTGGTATCAAAGCCAAGGTTAAGTAGATCAGGGCCAGGATAGGAGCCCCAATCACTTGCAGTTTGGATTAAAGGGAATGTAGGAAACACCTAAACCATAGATGGACTAGTAAACAAGAGAGCTGGTATTAGAATGATAGAGCAGCCCAAAAACAAATAGATGGTCCCAGGTTTGATTCCTAGCTTGTCAGTGAATTTCTTTAGCACTAATCCAGTCAAATTGCCTTTCTTAGCTTTATCCCTAAAACTTGAGTTAACAAAAGTATGACTTTTTTATTTTACTTGATCTGGGTCATTCTTTATTCAATACCAATATTATTCCTAAGACTACAAGTCATATATCCACTCTTAAGAATTTTCTTATTTTTCTAGACTTTTAGTATGTCCAAATAAGCCTAAAGGGCAGACAATGCATGGTGCAAAAATTGTACCTTTGAGAGAAATCATCACTTTAGAAAGCTTAAATAATAGTTCTTCTATCCCATAGGCTATCTTTGTTCTTCTAGATATTTAAAAACTTATATTCAATTGTGTACACTACAAAAGTGCTCAAGTCTCTAAAAGAGCCCTCAAAATACTATAATATTTCTAGACCTTATATTTTGAATTTACTTAAAAAGTTTCTATGTCTAACCATCTTCTACCACTTATCTTTATTACCTATGATTATGAAGTTTCTCAACACTACTTTTTTGATATCCTAGGTTGGCATGGTAGTGTCTTTGAGGGAACTCTGTGTAGGAATTGAAGAGAGAAAGATAGTACAATAATTTTTGTGAACAACAAAAACATAGATTTACACAAGAAGAATGCCACCCCCAAAACCTTGATTAGTAAGAATGGAAAAGAATAAATATTTTAACCTCTACTACAGTTCCTTAACACCTAAAGTATCATCTACATCAATGATCATCATTTTACCCCTAAGGTTTTTGAGAATAGTGTCAATCAAATGGCCTATGCTAATAATGTTTGCTACAAAAACTCTTGAAGGCAAGAGAAAAAAATGCTAAAAAAAGGACATGTTTGCTAGAAATCAATGCAAAAGTACTCCTATTGGTATTGAAGTAGCTAGTATGATATCAATGGTATTGATTCTTGATAGTAGTAGAGAAGCAAGTGATCCCTTTCCAAACACATTTGGATGGTTGCCAGATTCAGTCTTTGTCTACTTTGAGAAGTAGAAAATGTTTGATAGCTCTAGTAGAGTCTGAATAATTCTCAGTAGAGGTCACTTATCATTACATTTTTCCATTTAGTGAGATAAGGTGGAAAATAATTACTCTAGTGGTCAGCTAGACAGCTGGCTACTTTAAATTGGATTCTTTTTCTCTCTTGCTTTCTATCTTTACCATGATATAGTTATCATTGTGTAAAATATTGATTGAACTTGGAATTCTTCAATTTATGTTAGATATTTAACTTTCTTAATCTAAATGGGAATTTTTTACAACATTTAATGGTCATCCCTATCAAGATTATAGAGTATTTTTCAAGCCAAGAAATTTCATATGTTTGGCTACTAGTTACCCATTTTTTATAAAAGATTTTGTATTATATCATAGGGGTTTCCTTACCCTAATCATACAGTTTCCTAGTTTTTTTTGCTTTAGGGAAGTGGTTTCACAAGATTTTTTGTGATAACTTACATAGTGACAATTCAAGTATTCTTTGGTAGCTTGCCAATAAATCTATTCACGTGCAAGATCCTCCTTCAATAAATTTGCTCCTGATGCTGATGTTGCCTCACACATGTCCCAATGTGTAGACAAAAGGTACCTTGATCTCTTTTGTTGTAGTTTGTGAGGATAATAGGGCATAAGTTAAATATTGTTGCTCAAGAAGTATGGTCTAGGGAAATTATGGTTTAAGTTGACCCCAGCAATCAACTTAATATAGAAATAACATAGATTAAGGTATAACTGAGTAAATTGGCATGCATGGGATATAGAAATTATCTATGTAAATAGGTACCTTTCCATATGTAAATTTAACACCTAATGATTGTGGATATCCCTTGTCAATTATCCAACTTATCTGACATAGAAATTCACAAATTGAGTGATGTGCAAAATCTTTCGATGTGTTCACAATATTTATAGATGACAATAGCTTCCTCCAAAAAAGTATGATTTGAGGAAAATATACATTGGGAGTAACCTTGTTTATGGTTAATGTCAGATGTCTCTTAATATAGGAAGGGAGCAAACAATCCACAAGAAATACATTCAGAGAGATCGGATAACCCATATAAGAAGAAATTTGAAACTAGAAAGTCCTTGAAAGGGGTATATATGTGTAATCACACATTTGTGCTGAAGAAACAATATGCAATGTTCAAAATTCAAAAATTGAAGTGAGCAAGGTCGTAAATCGAGGAAATAGGTTGTTTTGTCACTTTCAAAATTATATTTTCAAAATCTACAGGGCTACTAAAGGAGATCACAAATCATCATAATAATGTATGCTATTAGATTTTACTTTGCTACAACAATGATGCCCTGGGTTTAAGTTGAGGAAATAGTTTCAATGTAACCAATCACATGTGCATATAAATGCACTTGATTGAACACCTAGGAAAAGTGACCCCACTTCTAACATTCATAGACCATTCATAAAAAAAGAATATTGACAATTAGCTAAGACTAAAATTCACTCCACAAATGCACTTAACATACAAATTGTGTCTACTATCAGAAATAGGCAAATTCAATTGCAACTCAAACAAATCAACCTGGCTTTCAATGACAATCAAGGTACACAAATATAGATAAACAAGACCAACTAGTTCAAGTATGCAATACCACACTTGCATCTTAGAGAACTATGGCTACCACAATAATCAAATCAAAGGGTTTGTGCATACCGTAAACCTCAAGAAAAATGTAGTAAAATGTAACCTTAACATACAAATAACTTGTATCACTGTACTTTACAACTTGAACTATCACACTAGCTATAAATAACTTATAGTACTAGAATCTTAGAATCTACAGTAGATGATGAGACGATTAAAGCTCCATAAATTCAATCCTCCAAAATTGACAATGTTGATGCCTATGTACTCTCACTAGTAGTACTAAATTTAGACATTTATATAATTCAAATTTCATATGCAAAATAAGAGGAATCTATATAATCCAAATAACATCTCTTTGATCAGCACTTACAAATAGGCATACCAAACTAGAATTGCTTAAAGATACAATAGCTAGAAAAAAAATTAATGTCAAGACTGCCACATTGTACAGCACGTAGAAACTATAGAAAGATATTAACAAGGAAGCTTACTCACCATTGATGGCATTTAAAGTTCAAGAGCTTTAGTAACCTCATTATAACTCAAATTGAGTTCACAGTAATAATAACTAAAATAAAAAAAAATGTCTCCAGAGTTTTAAGAGCTTCACAATACAAAAAAACTAAAAGTTGCTAAAATGAATATTCGTATAATGAATGGAGATAACTTCTAGCCTAGCATGAAAAAGAAGCATAACCAATGGGCTACAAAATCTAGAACATTAGTAAAGTAGTTCAAATTGGCAACTGTAATCTTGTAGAATTGAGAGTGTATTTAACTTGTAAGCTTTAACCACATAATCATCTACAATACAATGGCAAACATACTTTGAAGTTTAAAGCTCCTTTGCATAAGGATTTTGTATGAAGCAGAATGCCTTAGGTGCTTGAGCTTCTTGCTTTCAATAAAATGCAGATGAGTGATTTTTCTATTCAATGAAATTCTAACAAGTAAATGCATCACAAAAGCATCTAGATGACCCATAAGTTTGGAGGATATATGAAGCAAGAGTATTTGACAGGCAAAAGAATTCAAGGCATATGACCTACATTAACTTATATAGAATTCCATCAACAACTGTCATTATTTTATCAATTGTATATGCCATTACCAATGTTAACAAATGTTGTGCAGCAGCTTCAGGTTTAAATAAGTGGAGACCAAATGCAACTTGCAACCAATAGTTTGGTACTTTTATAGACCTCAAGCTATTAATTTTACTTATTCAACACTCTTCAAGCAGCTAGAAAAGGGTGATAAAAAAAAATTTTCATAATTGTCTATAACTACACTAAATGTGGTGTGGATGACACACCACAAGAATTTATTCTTACTGGTAATTTCAACACAAAGTTAGGAAAAAAATTATAAAAATGAGACGTCATGTAGAGATTAAATTTTGCATCTTAAACCAACAGCTAGAGATAGGAACAGATGGTTACATCACCTGAATAATAATATGCATTCTAGCCCATCTGTTTGGGATGAGTAAATATAAGTGTGTTCTTGTACCAACATATTATAGGGAGAAATAGTCAAGGGTCATGAGCCCAAAAATATTAGAAGTACAAATGAGAAGTCATGAGGAAAAGGTATACAAGACAAAACTAAAATTCTACCTCCCTGCCTATCTCCATATCTATCTATGTGTGGGTATATATATGTATGTATGTATGTGTGGTGTGCATATGCATGTGTTTGTGTGTATGTAGGCTTCTGTAGACATCATTTAAGCATTGATATGCTACTTTTTTGCTCATCAACTTGTAGAAATACATTAAAAAATATAGCAAAACAAGATTTTACCAATTCTAGTGGGCATAGACAAGGATGTTTGCATGGTCCTTGTTGCTGATAATGCACTAGGAAATACTAGACAGCCAACCGAAGGAGGAATCCGCACTTCATCATGAGCTAAAGAATAGAATATTGTTAGCAAAGATATTTGCAATGGATAAAGGTCAAATGGGATACTAGCTAGAAACGTCCACAAAAAAAAGGTAAGTGTTATAATGTTGATCAAAACAAACAAAGTGTTGATAAGTAGGAGATAATTTCCATAGCTAGTCAAATTGTGATATGAATATCAGGATTTAACTGTGTGATTTTTGAGTCAAACTCAATGAACCATGTTTCATGAGTACCGATTCAACATGAATCCATCTCTCATGAGAATAAATGGAACACTTAGCACTCATTGGATCTAGGTGATGCTCACAGGGGTGAAGCACCGCGACTTCTCAGGAGGTCGCCCATCCCAGTACTACTCCAGCCTGAGCGCGCTTAACTACGGAATTTCCTCCATAGTTAAACCCAAAGCTTGCAACCCCATTTGCAAAACCTTCACCAAGTGTTGTGCCTTATGAACCATTCATTAGAAAGCCCCGTAAGCTCATCAATTGATAAGTAGGAGATAATTTCCACAGCTAGTCAAATTGTGATATGAATATCAGGATTTAACTGTGTGATTTTTCAGTCAAACTTGATGACCCATGTTTCATGAGTACTGATTCAACATGAATCCATCTCTCATGAGAATAAATGCAACACTTAGCACTCATTGGATCTAGGTGATGCTCACAGGGGTGAAGCACCGAGACTTCCCGGGAGGTCACCCATCCCAGTACTACTCCAGCCTAAGAGTGCTTAACTACGGAGTTTCCTCCATAGTTAAACCCAAATCTTGCAACCCCATTTGAAAAACCTTCACCAAGTGTTGTGCCTTATGAACCATTCATTAGAAAGCCCCTTAAGCTCATCAATTGATGAGTAGGAGATAATTTCGACAGCTAGTCAAATTGTGATATGAATATTAGGATTTAACTGAGTGATTTTTTAGTCAAACTCGATTACCCATGTTTCATGAGTAGTGATTCAACATTAATCCATCTCTCATGAGAATAAATGGAACACTTAGCACTCATTGGATCTAGATGATGCTCATAGGGGTGAAGCACTGGGACTTCCCGGGAGGTTACCCATCCCAGTACTACTCCAACCTGAGCGTGCTTAACTATGAAGTTTCCTCCATAGTTAAACCCAAAGCTTGCAACCCCATTTGCAAAAACTTCACCAAGTGTTGGGCCTTATGAACCATTCATTAGAAAGCCCCTTAAGCTCATCAATTGATAAGTAGGAGATAATTTCCATAGCTAGTCAAATTGTGATATGAATGGTTCATAAGGCACAACACTTGGTGAAGGTTTTGCAAATGGGGTTGCAAGCTTTGGGTTTAACTATGGAGGAAACTCCATAGTTAAGCACGCTCAGGCTAGAGTAGTACTGGGATGGGTGACCTCCCGGGAAGTCCTGATGCTTCACCCCTGTGAGCATCACCTAGATCCAATGAGTGCTAAGTGTTCCATTTATTCTCATGAGAGATGGATTCGTGTTGAATCAGTACTCATGAAACATGGGTCATCGAGTTTGACTCAAAAATCACACAGTTAAATCCTGATATTCATATCACAATTTGACTAGCTGTGGAAATTATCTCCTACTTATCAATTGATGAGCTTAAGGGGCTTTCTAATGAATGGTTCTTAAGGCACAAAACTTGGTTAAGGTTTTTCAAATGTGGTTGCAAGCTTTGGGTTTAACTATGGAGGAAACTCCATAGTTAAGCGCGCTCAGGCTGGAGTAGTACTGGGATGGGTGACCTCCCGAGAAGTACAGGTGCTTCACCCCTGTGAGCATCACCTAGATCCAATGAGTGCTAAGTGTTCCATTTATTCTCATGAGAGATGGATTCATGTTGAATCACTACTCATGAAACATGGGTCATCGAGTTTGACTCAAAAATCACACAGTTAAATCCTGATATTCATATCACAGAACAAAGTGTTACTTACACGAAGGTTTTGTGCAACAACCCTCACCATATTCACCATGTGATGTCACAACTGGCACATATGTCTATACAAAAACACATAAAATTAGAGATCATGATCCATAAGATACTATAAAATATTAATATCTATTGAACTTCTAGGGTCTAATTCAGTTCTTAGTGCCTCTTTCTCCTCACTTCTATCACCCTCGATGATAATGTTAACAAGTTCATCAGTGTATCTTTGTTTAATTTTTTGGGTGATGAACATAGGGTCAGTACTAAGGGTGATGTAATGTAAATATGATGCCTGTATTTTAGATTGTATTTGATTAGCGATCATTCTATCTTTTTCCCATCATTTGTGACGTCAAATATCAGTAAAATTTCATTAAAATAACTCCAAAGCCATAAAGAAAAGAGCATAATAATATGAAATTTTTTTCTATATGAACATTAAAATTTATAATAATTAATGTTTACCTCTAATGAAGGTGTCTAAGATGGTGCATCCATATCCCCTTGTGAAAAAAATTAGTAAGTCTTAGAAATCGGCAACGAAATTAAAGTAATTGACTTACCAAAAAAATATTAATAATAAAGTAGATTGTATATGTAAATCATTTGTCTTAAGTTAAAAATTTAGTGTAACTAATTTTTATATCTATAAAAATATTTTCCATGTTCTTCTTAATGTTTATATGTGCTCATATGGTTTGGAAAGAAAAAATTTGTCATACAAGACCCCATCATAGTTGACATTGATCCTACCTAGACATTTCATTGATCATCATGATCTTCATCCATGTCATCATCATCATCATTATCATCATCATCACCATCATCGCACTTGTCACTTAATTGTCATTGTCACCACCACCATCTTCATCACCATCATCATCATCTTCATCACCATCATCATCCTGACCATCATTGCCATGATCGTCACTATCTTCATCACCATTATCATGATTCTCATCAGCATCATCACCATCATCATCACCATTATCATCAACATGAAAAAAATCATCACCATCTTCTTCATCTTCATCACTAGGTAACTGTTGTTTCTGATAATTATTTACTTCCTCTTGTGCTTCTTCAATATCTTCTTCTTTGATCACATTATACTTTACCGGCCTTCCTCTTGGGTCGTGTATATAAACAAATGACCAACATGGTTTGTGTGGAACACCAAAGTAACACACTTGCTCACATTGTCTTTGAAGAACATAGGGCTCATCTCCGACTAGCTCAAATGACCTTGTATTAATCATAGTAAATACACTATCATGTTCAATAATAGTCCTATCAAGATCATTTCGATTCATTCGTAACCTGAACCATTTGATGAAAAATAGAACTATTTTGAATGAATTAAAGTCACACTCAAGTATATCATCCAAAATGCCATAGTGTCAATTTTCAGATTGTTGAGGATGTATGTCAGTTCTAGATGAAATATTGGTGACCGCGAAGACAACACTTATCTCGAAATCACAAGTTTTCTTCATTTTGTCTAACTTTTTTGTGCAAAATTTATAGCCATGGTAGTACATAGCTTTTTGGTGTTTGACCTGCAATCATTCAAACATGTCAAGAATCTTTTCATCAATCTATGAGTTGATATTAAATTTATGTCTCATAATTAGTAATCTTTATGCATACCTTTGTATCTCTTAAGCCATATATTAGATCAAGTACCATTGGTGTAACATTGGGATCTCCATTATGATGAGTTTCTTTAACCAACGATGCAACACCATCCCATGTTAATGAGTACACATTTTCTTGAGACTGTTCTATCCATTCTGTCATCCAATTAAAATAGTTTGCAATATACAAGTGTAGTGCATCCCACTAAGGACCAACTATAAAGAAGACAATTACACCAGTTAGAAAAAACTTATATATATTGATGATGGATAAGAATTATTAAACTACAAAAAAAAACTTATAATTACCTCTCACCCTCCTCAATCTACCTTTCCCTATCAGGTACTCCCCTTTAAATTTGTCATTAGAGTTGGGATCCCAAATGCAATCTACATGGATATCTGTTGCAAACTTTGGAAGATATTCAGTAATGTACAGTATGGTCTGCTATATCATATATCCCTCTATCATAAAACTCTCAAGATGTACTCTTTGTCAAACCAAGCCCTTCATAAATTTCAAGTGCCTCTCAACCATCCACATTGATCTAGCTTGTACAAGTCCACACAATTCAATCTCTTCAACTTGATGTATGAGGTAGTGTTCTTGGGCATTGAAAAAGGTTGGAGGTAAACACTTTTGCATTTCACACATAAGCTGTGGAAGTTTTATCTTCCAATATTTTATATCTTTTTTATAAACTTCTTTAGATGATAACCACCTAAAAGAGATTCAATATGCAAAAACACATAAATGAGATTTCAAATAAAATTATACAATAGATTTCAGATAAAAAGCTACAAATCTAAGAAAAAACACTTCTAACCTCATGTATTTTCTAAGATCATATATAACTTGTTTAATACTGTTGTCAAACTATTGTGGAAGGGATAGAGGTAGGACAAACTGCAATCATTAAAAAATGATCATTTCAATATATTATCAAATAATGCAATTGGTAGTACATTCAATCTTACAAATATACTGTAAATAGAGAACACGACTTACCTTCATGAAGGTATGCCAATCATGTGTTTTCAACCTTGGCCCCAAATCACCTTTCTTTGATAGAAGAATGCTTATATTTGTAGAAAATATTGTTGGAAATTTTTCTTTTTTTATGACTTCTTTTAATACATCACTTTGTTGCTCCATTAATAACAAAGGAAGGGCACTTGTATTTATGTGGTCTCCATTGCTATTTGATTCAATGAAAGCTCTTAGTGCATGATTAGATTCGTGAATGTCAATACAAATTTTGGCAATTTGTTCTCTATCACACGTTCCATCCAACATTTTCCATAGTGTCTCTATTACATTCTTTTCAATATGCATAGCATCAAACAAATGCACGATTGGGAGATCCTTTTAGTATGGTAACCTACTAAATTGAGTAGGATAACTTTTCATTCCTCTAGAAATTTTTTCATTGATGCCTTGACAACCTTCACAAGCATCTTGTTTCCCATTGAAAAGATGTTTTTTGGCAACTCGATACCTATGATTATTGTGGAGAAAATGTCTAAACTCATCAAACAACTACCTTCGTAAACTTCTTGAATGATGAGTTTCATCTTCGGACCACAAATTGGACATGAAAATTTTCCCTTTCTCTGAAGACCTAAAAAATCATGTATAATTGGATCATGTACAATTATCATGCACAACTTATGCATTTGATAGTAATGTGTAAGCACTATAACAGACCAAAAATATGTGATCTTAAAAATATAACATACCACAAAAATGAGTTAGCCCAAGGGCATCATGTAAGAATTGCATGGAATTGAAATTGTCGATGTCCTATTAGTATAAAGATGTCATGCATAGTGATTCCATTTCATAACTTCAACAACTCATCAATTAGAGGCTTAATATACAAGTTCATATCTTTAACTTGGTATTTACCTAGCAATTGAATGAACACAAACATTATGTAATTATTATGACCATTTTCATGCACTATTTATAAATTAATTTATATAACTATAAAATGAAAAAATACCTAGCACAATCATTGACAACATTATGTGCTCCCTCTTTATAGACATCTAACGAGGAATGTTATCGTTAATAATAAAAATAGGCCACACTAAGTAAACAGATCTCATATCTCCATATGAATTGACACCATCCATCGCCAATGAAAGCTTTAGATTATGAGGTTCTTCTTTAAAGTGTGACCATGTTTCTTCTATCTCTTTAAATGCAAAACAATCGGTAGGCATTCACATAATGTCATCCTGACTTCTATTGCGCGCATGGTAATCCATAAATTGTGCCAAGCTAGTGCACTTGACTAACCATTGAAGACCTGGAATAATGGGAATGTACCGAATAACCTTGTGCGGCACTTTTTTTGTTATTTGATCTAATTGATATCTATTAATATGACAATCAGGGCATTTTGTTGCAAATTCATGTTGTTTATGATCTATAATGTGATCATTGGGACATGCATGTATTATCTGATACTTCATTCCAATATGATCCATAATGTTAGATAATTCTCAATACAAACGAGGCAAAATGTTTGATGGTGGTAAGAAAAATTCACTAATCAACCTACAACAACAAATATGCATTGTGAATATAATGAATAGTAATTGTATGCTTACATTGAAGATGACAAAAATGACATACCTTAGCATATGTGACATTGCTACATTGGATATACCATTCATAAGCTTTAATTTCACCAACAACACTATAGCTGAGAGTAAAGTTGTTTGAGAACCTTCATATAAGGGCTCATGTGCCTTCTCAAATAAAGGTATATGAAGACCATCTTCATCATCATTATCAGATTTGCTAGTACCATCATTGTGAGCCTCTTCATCACCTACCCCAATACCATCTTCTTCAATCATGTCCTCTGGCACATTATCATCTTCTTGCATGGGAGTGTTATCCTCAGCTTGGATATTCACACCTCCATGTTCCTCTAGTAGGAAATCCACATTCAACAATGGACAAAAATTGTGGCCTCCTTCAACATGACCATGTTGCCTACAATAACTCTAGGTTGTTGTGATTAAAATTCTTCGACTCTTTAAGCCCTTACACTTTTTGCAAGGACAATAAAATTTATTAGGTTTTCTTTAGAACTAAGCCCACAATGCAACTATTGTCTCATTATTTTGTTTTGGGTTCATATTGTCAGGCATGGTCTTTCTTCATAGGAAAATATATCTGCAAATAAATTGGACATGTTGTAGTTAATGTTTATATCTGCACATATGGAAATTGTTGATTAATGTTTTCAAATGTAACTAAAATGATCCTATAATTTTTATAAGGCCTAGATGTTTGCAAAATGTGGATTTATAGACAATGTAGATTAGTTATTTGCAAAATGCCTCTAAGAGATGTCACAAGGTAAAAGTTACTTACGTGCTAATAGTAGCATGCCATGACTAATCCTGATAGCAGTGACTAATGTGATTAATGCATCATCTAATGAAGATGACTAAAAGATCGAAACATATTAATGCAATCTTGAATCAAGAACATGTGAGCTCAAAAGATGGGTAAATTTCAAAAACTCGTGAGCCTAAGATCATTACAATTTTAGCCATGAAATAATTTCAATCAAAATTTGTTGAAAAATAGGCCTAAGTGGGTTGGCCTAAGGGTCAAAAGAAGAATTTAGATTTCACTTAATTACAAATCAATTAGCTTATGCAAGTTTGGCCTCATGGAGGTTGTACAATTTTAAAAAACTTAATCCTTAGACCATTTGGGCCTAACATCAAGGGACATGAATTTAGGACTCAAAAATCTATAAAGGTTGGATGTTGAAATTCTTTTCAACATCCAAAACAATTCCATAAGCATATAAGAACAACAGATTGGTGAGTTTCACCTTGGAGGATGATTTTGGAAAAGACATTAGAGATTAAGATATCTAAACTCAAATGGATTTAGTGTTAAACTTAGAGTTTATAAAGGAATATTATATTTGGAGGGTTCAAATTCTTGTAGGTCTGAGTTTAGAAATGCAACATTTTGTTACAAGCAACAAGGTAAGTGTTGATAAATATTTTGTGGGAATCCATAAATGAGAAAGGAGCTATTATAAATGTTCTTTAATTAGAAAATAGACTTGATGAATTTTTTGATTAAGTGTTCTAATTGAATTTCTCATTTGTCTAGAAGCCATAGAATGCAAATTGTATTTAAAGAATAGATATTATACTCATAGAAATCATCTAAGTAGGATGTCTTTAATGGATTTTTCTTCTTAGCATTTTTATTTAGATGAAATATTAAAACCAAATGTTTTAAAAGTGGTGTTATCTTTTAGTTTAAAGATGTCGAGAGCTAAAAGTGGAATGATTTAAAGGTAGGAAAGCAAGCTCCAATAATTCCTCTTTAGATTTGTAGCCAGAGTCCTAAGCATTCCAATCTGAATGATTGTGTATCAATAAGATTTAACACAAAATAATCCTAAGAACATTAATTAATTTAAGGTGAAACATATAAGAAAATGAATACATGTTCCTACAATCGAATAAGTATTATCCAAGATTCACTAGTTAACGGTCCCTCAAGACTAAAATATAGATGAGCATAAACTTTGAACATGAAGGAGAAGATCTTCTACTTGATTTTTACTATTACAACACAATAATGTTTTGTCATAAGAAAATGAGTCTTATTTTGATTCACATTACATTTTTGTGTTGTTTTCATTGTATTTGTTCTTTAAATTCTATTTCTAGAGACTATCCATAATTGTCCTAGATCACCATAGACTAGGACTTCTACAGATCTGCATTCTTCATTTATGACCAGTCATATGAGAGAGGCTAAAGGTGGGGTGTTATCCTAGTGGGTAGTAAGAAACCTCTCCTAACTCACAAGTGAATGAGAGCTCTGTTGACAATCATAGAATTTTTAATGCTATACAATAATTTGTCTTTGGATGCAAGTTAATGTGTCTTGAAGAGAGTGATCTTTTATCCCATGGTAGAAACCTAACCTTTCATCTATGTTAAGATATCATTTAGATGGGAAATCATTAGACATTTATCAAATACTACTTTATGGAAAAGATATAATGGAGCATGCTTCCTCTTGCTTGTATTGTGTAAGTTAACCCTTACTTTTATGCATTCAGGTGGATTAGTCTGCTTTTCACACAAGAGTTTGGATTCCTTTATATTCTAAGGATTTGGGACTCACTTCTAAGCAATCCATATTGGCCTATGGTATGTTTCTATCTTCCATCTAAAAGAGAGAATCTTCTATTAATCATTTACACAAAGTTTCAATCAGAGTTTTACAAAAGTTATAAGTTGTCAAATACCCAAAAAGAAAAAGAAAAAGTAAATATGTGCTCTATTAATTTTCTTGATAATGAAATAAAAGATACTAGCATATTAGAGAGCTTGATTCGATGCTTCTGAGGTGTATCACATCTTGACATAAAATTTTAGCCTATTTGGTGACTGGGCATTGCCTACTCTATTATTGTAGGACATATTACTCCGCATATGTTGTGCTATGCTAATGTGCATAAGAAGCCGCTTGTTGGCTAGTGATTTTACATCACATCTAAAGTTTCTTCAACATTATCCATCGATTGAAATAAACCATCTCTTACATGTGGCAAATGTACTAAAAACAAAATCTTAAAAGTTTTACACTATGATATTTGATCATTCAAAATGTAGCAAAAACTACTTGTCAATTTCAAATAGGCCTGAGATTCTTTTTATAGAGATAATAGTCCAATCCAGAACAAAAATATGATCTAATAGAAAAATCATACGATTGTTTAATGAATAAACTTGTTTTTTTTTTTACCAATGGTAAAGAAATTTCTTTTCTTGAGTTTCATCACTGAAAAGGATCATAGGTTAGGCATCTTACTCATCAGGGTTCAATTATCCAATGCCCATGTAGCATGATGCTTAGAAAATAAACTGATGTGATTTTATGAAGATAAATCTAGTCCAATCACATTGATTGAATACTTAAGGCATGCAATAGTCATTATTATATATGAAATTTATCAAAAGTCAGGTCATAAAAGAAATCAATCTACGTAAGATATTTTAGTAATACTTTTAGTTTTTAACTAATCTAAGAGGCTTAGATGTATCTTCCTTCAAATTTTGGCTTCTCCTTTGACCCATATTGGGTTGTTTTAACAATTAATATATTACATATAGAATACAAAAATATTACCAAGACCTCTCTACAAATTTGTTTTGGATTGAGACCTCACATGTTTGAAAATTCCATAAACTGAGTAATGAAGCACATCGTGAATCTTGAATTCAATCCATCCCAAGATAGAATTAGGTTTTTGGACAACCCATGTTTTCTCCATAGGGTGTAGTTTAATGTATACAAGAATATACAGGAAATGTAATAGACAGTAATGTCAGAGAACTCACATATGCTTCTTTATTAATTCCATCAAGTGTTTAAAATATATGACACCAAAATGTAGGACAACAATTACCACAACACCATCATTACAATGATATGTTTGGGATGAAAGTACATGACATATATAAGTGTCAAAGGGGTGCAAGCTCCAGTTATTTTGATATTTTGATATCCCTTGAAGGAAAATTAATTCCTCATTCCTTTGACCTAGAATTCCACTAGACAAATTATATCATTGAGTACAAAGCCTTAATCATTTGGATACATGTCATGATTCCTATAGAGATTAAAATCATTCATATACATAGAAACTGTATGTTGATAGTAAAACCAATAACATTTAAAGGGGAAACAATCTAGGTTGTTTCAGTATATAGAATTACCATTGATCTTAATCAATTCTATTACTACACCATAGATAGTATTTCAAAGAGAGAAAATTGGTATGCGGATGCAAAGGCTAGTGTAGCCTCTTTGGTCTGACTTGAAATCATCACCAATGCATATCAATTTGTGCTAAAAGTGTTGAGATCTCATGTAGTATCATAATTGCCAAGCCTTGGTGATCCCATTTGTGTACATGTAGACTCAAAAGAATGGTTTGTTGGCATCTATGGGTATCTAAAGAGAAAAATATTCCCTAATAGAGTTGATAAAAATGCTTATATTAGGATAAGAAAACTCTTTGGTTGCTATCTTGTCTTGTCAAATGTCTTTATCAGAGATCCTATAATGATCTCCTCGAATGACACTTAACCAAGGGTGAGATACCACTTATTTTTTGAGAGGCTCATTCAAGCCCCACTAGAGGACATATAGGTGGTAAGGTCCTAGTTCAAAAGGTAATTCATGTGCAATACTATTAGAAAATGATGGAGAAAGACTCCTTTTCATTTGTCAAGGCTACTCACAATTCCAACAACATAGAAATTTGATTTAAGCTCTTGGACAGGCTCACTAAGCTCAAAACTCTCTATGGCCCTTCTAGACATGGGGTTTAATATAATTGGAAAAATATCTCTGCCACTATTTAAAGGCCATATTTATATCATCAAGACCTTATAGTATTTTAGCAAGTGGATGGAAGGGGGCCCATTAAGGTCTACCATGACTAAAATTATCTATCAATTCATACTAGACAATATCTAATTTTATTTTGGTTTATCTTCCACTATTGTCTCAAATAATGGGACATATTTTTAAAATGAGGTAAAATAGTTACAGAAAAATTTTGTGTCCTACATCACTTCTCTATACCTTATTATTTTCAATCCAATGGTTAGGTGGAAGCCTCTCACAATACCATTGAGAAAATATTGCAAATGTTTGTAACTAAGAATGGGAGAGATTGGCATACCCAATCAACCTATGCTTTTTGGGCTTATTGCACTAGTGTCTCTATAGATACATGATCTACTCCTTATAACCTAGTATACAAAGCCAATGCTATCATGCCCCGAAAGTAGAGATACCATCATTATGTGTCACCCTTAAAGGAGTGATCAATGATGACACTAATAGTTTGAATCATTTGCATGAGTTAAAAATGTTGGATGAACGTACTCTATGCCTTTGAGCTTATTAGAAAGCACTCTCATAACTTTAAGGTAGGTAATCTCATTCTTTGCAAATCCAAATGAATGTAAATGTGTCACCTAGTCAAAGAAGGAAATTCAGCCCAACTGGCTGGGACCATATGTTTTCACCTTTTTCTTATAGGTATGGAGCCTACAAGTTAGCCCCCATGGACAATACCCCTCTCAAGGAACCCATGAATTTGGTTCATTGATAATGGTGTTATGCCTAAATGTATCATGCAACATGAATCCAAGTGATCCCCATGATATATTGTCATCAACACAAGTGTTTATCTTTGTGGTAGCAACCATGTTTGTGATATGTGTGTGCATGTATGGTGTGACTACAACTATAAAACATACATAAAGAAAGACAAGATAAAAAAAGAATGGAATATGAACTCCAAAAACCTATACAATGCTAAAGTGCCTGCCAAGTAACTTGGTCTTGATATTGCTACTAAAAAAGAGTTTGTAGCCCAGTAGATATAGCCAATATCTTGTCATGGGAACCTGATCATACTAACTATTTAGGTAGGGACCTAGGTTCCAAATTGAAAAGCCAAGTTGTCCAGAATGTACTTGCTATTTACAGTTAGTAAGTTTCTATATCCTCTAATTAAGTGAATTTCTTGGCTTTTTAGATTCCAGTTCCGGGACTTCTGTAACAGTATTTTTTTTTATTCTAAGCAAAATGTGTATTTTTGATAACAAGAGTATCATAAATTTGGAAGTTTATCTTGATGGATAATTCACAAGAAGGAATTTGGTACATTTATATACTATCTAGTGTCTTATTAATATTGTCATTAGTTGAGACTATTTTTTATATATCCTCTAGAGATGTAAGACTATCATGCTTCTGGCTACATGTACAAATAGGAAGTTTGAAACACTAATGAAGCATTTAGCACACACTACTATCAAATTAGCTAGGTGATAAGTACGTTGTAGCTTTATTGAAACTTCATGGAAGATGTTTGGTATCATTCATTACTGATTCCTAATTATGTATTAAGGAAATAGATAGAGTGTTTTAATTATGACCTTTTCTAATAGCCTTGGGCTAATAGTTCTAATTGGTTGACTATCATGTTCATAATTCTGCAACATTCAATATGATAGCTGAATCAAAACATTAGTCCTTGACTGGAGCAATGCAGATATGTTGCATTCATATACTCATAATTGTAGGCAAGTTGTCTGGACTCTGGTGCAAAGTTGTAGAATGATTTAATCTAAATCATTGGTGAAGAGATAGATTGGACCTGAATATTGAAAGCAATCTTTAACCACTTTATGATGTTTCCATATTGTTAGGAATCTTCTGATACACTTTTCTTTGAGTATCCCATGAACTATTTTGAAATTTTTCTTAAGGCTGATCCTTCCAATGTTTTATACTGTTTCTAGTGAAAGGAGATGTTCTAGGGATAAGGATAGGACATCCTCCTTCCTACCCGTACGGGATGTCTCCTGGGAATCATCCTCATTGCGAAATCCCAAGGGAATGCAAGCCCATCCCCAACATCCCCGTGCTATCTCAAAGATTTCCTAAAGTCCCCTATAGCATCCAACTTTCAACATGTGAGAAAGGAAAACATTAAAATTTTATCAAAAAAACCCATGTTCCCATACCCTCTTAAAGCTAAGCAACAAAGGTTCTTGGTATTTCAAGGTTTGAGCTAGGAATTTCCATCAAAGTTCTTTAAGGGTAAGCTCATGTTAGTGACCTCAAACTTCAACTCTCAAGTTCCCTAATAGGAGAAAATAATTCAAGTGCTTTGGAACTCTTTGTCTGAGATTCTCATTTCTATAATGATAAATTATTAGACATTTTAAGGGAATTCAAAGAAACACATTTCAAACCACAATTTCTAAAACCACACCTTTAAGAAAGCAATATTTTATAGTCCCTTGCTCCAAAATCCTTGTTCAACGTATATCAACCAAATCAGGCTTTGCTCTCGATCTATCTTCCTACAATTTTGTTTCAGAGGTTTTCAAAGTTGAGTAAACTAGTATTCATAGTCATTATTTGCAAGGAAGAAAAAAGAGTAAAATACTCATCCTCTTCATTATTTTTGGTAGAAAAAGAAAGAATAAATTCCCATCCAAGGAACAAAAAAGAGTAAAAACCCAAATTATTCATGATCTATAAGAGAGGAAAAAGATAAACATGTGTCCAAATTATTGTTTATACTATGAAGGTGACTTTCAACTCAAGAATGATATTGAGTTAACCAATTGGTTGTTATTGAAAAAATACATCAAAAAATATTCACAAATAAATCTTTATTGCAGAATGACAAAGTATACTCTAGTTCTATAGAATGACAAATAAATCTTTATTACAGCTTACAAATATGATATTGCATAGTAGCTTGGAACACTCTAAATAAAACTAAACTATTTAAAAGAGTTGTAAAATACATATTTATGAATAAAAAACTCAATTTTACTTCTATTAACAACAATTTAAAAAAATTAAAATAGTATAAAAATTGTGAATTGCTACATGCTTGAACACTAAACCTATGGTGTAAAATGAAGATAACTAGCAAAACTCATACTCATTGCTAATGCATTGCCCTGGTTTATTAAAACTAAATAGTTTTTAAATAGAAACTAATTGTAGATGGTTATCATGCCAACAGTTTATATGTTTTAAATGATGTGTATACAACCACTTCCCCTAAGGAGACTAGTTACAAGTATCAATGGATAAAAAAGAATGTATAACATTTAAAGTATTGTGCTCATTACTAAATTTGTTGCTATTCTGATCTTAGAAGTGAGGAGAAATTAGAATCCCACATTAATGAATAACAGTCTTGTAAATTGAGTTTATTACATTATATTAGCTTCCATATAATGACCCTAGCATGTGTTGCTTGGAATTTCAGTCTAGTGAAGCAGGGATCAAAGGTGTAAACTTACCATAGAGATAAAAGGAGCCCGAGAGAAAATAAGTTTTTGGTATGTAAAATTATTCATATTCAGGCTCCTCTTGTTAAGGAAATGATCAACATTCCTCATCTCAAAATAAAATAGAGAGCATAGATTCTAAAGGGAATTTTCTGTTTGGATTCATCAAATGCCATTTTAACAAGATGTGCTCTTTGATTTCCAAATATTTGATGAGGAATCTATATAATGGATGAAATTTAGCTTACTAAATTTTTTTTGACCTAAGCATAAATCCTTCTCGACTTCCATGTAAAGATGTATGTTAATTACTAAGAAATTGATTTGATATGATTCCTTTGCCACTAATATTACCTAATACACAGAGACACGCTAAAATCAAAATATCTAGATCAAAAATCTATGCTAAATAATGATGATTCTGATAACTAGTTGTATAGCCAAATTTGGCATTAGCTTTATATTTTGGACTTCGATTGAAGTTTTATTTTCAAGATTGGACTTCACTATTTCCTACAGATGTAGCAATATTGAAGTTTTGAGATAGAATACAATGCGCTTCAAAAGTTTAGGGACATAAAACTATAAAATATAGGGGTTTGAAGTCTACAAAATAGTAGATTGGATATTCATAATGTGCTCTATAATTCTAATATACCTTCAATGCAAATGAAAATTGAACGAAAAAACACATAATTCTGCCCAAATAAATTAGAGAAGGATAACTTATCAACAAAATCAAACTATTGAATAAAAAATATCTACACCAAAAATATCTAGCAGTGTATCTACAAAAATCTTATTGCTATAATCTGAAATATTTAAACCTAGACTATACTAAATCTAGTTGCATTCAAAATGGTGAAATGTTACAATGGATCCTTGGTCTTTTGGTGATGTTGAAAGTTGAAATCATCCATCCATAATGTAAAAAAGAAAATAATAAGTGATTTTCTTCTTATGATAAATTTGAAGTACTCACATTTATTTTAGTTATCTCTAAAATCATTTATTTTTTGGAGATCTCCCTATGTTCAAATGATCTCATATGGAATGTGGGGATGACAATTGGTGGCTCTAAAATTCTATGGTGTTAGATATTATAGGGCTCATATGATTGGCATTAAACATTAAATGATTAAGCTTTAAATGATTGAGCAAAGCCATTGGATTAAACTAAAATGTTTGTGTTTCTAATGAAGAAAAGAAGAGTAAGTGTTAGTGTAAATTAGCACTTTACTATTTACACTTACTTAAGTTTACTTAGGTTATTGCATTATTTTATTATTTTTATTTATGAGACACTTAGGAGTTTGTGCAACCTTGTAAGTTGTCATGTTGACAACACAAGAGTATGCACCTTATTTGAGCACATGGTGTCTACAACACTGTTTTGTGTGTCCCACCCTTCTAGGCTTATCCTCTCATCATCACACTTACTTCCATGCTTAATGGAGGATAATTCATATCTAGTGGACATGTGCTTGGTTGTATGAAACATCATGATGCTAACTTCTATGCATTGTAGAAGCTCTCTTGTAGCCTTTATATTCAGGCACTCCTAGTGTACTCTAAGCATCAAGTGTTGAATACATTGTTATTCTGATCATACTCTCTCCATTTTTGGTCTACTATGTGCTTGTTTTTGAGTTCTTGGTTCTTGGGGGAATTTTTCCCTTAGGAAAATTCTTACATGGTATCAAATCCTGGAGACTTTCTCATCACAAGCCGTTCGAGACCTCTTGTTGCTTCATCACCTCAGCCTGAATCCAGAGTGCTACAAAAATTGGGAGTGTTCAGCACTAGATCTGACCTCTCCATTGCGTCTAGAACACTGAACTGGTGAAAATTGACTATAAGCATGTGTACTTTGGCCCATAGTCGACCGTGAGGCAAATTTTTTTTGCAAATTGATACCCGAAAGCCCCAATTTGTGATATGGTATGGGTTGTCAGATCCCGTACTGCACATTTTTGGTGGATGCATTTTAATTAGCTCAGGGCATCTCATATTAAATCTACGGCCTCACCCCCGACCAGCCAAATCCTTGACGATCACTTATTATTTCGGTACCATAGCAACAAATCTAGTGGGAGACTCTCATTTTCGGGAAAGAGTTTTACCGGTGGCTGGATCTGCTGAACCCAGCGACGGATCACAATACCGACGGGCTACAACAACCTTTCTTTTACATTTGTAGCAGTTTCTATTTAAATTGCGTAGAGTTCATACCGTTGGTAAATGTGGGACTAATCCCATGGTCTCCGACAAAGGAATTAAGGAATTTCGGCAGCGAAAAAGGGATTTCGAAACCCGCAAAAACCCTGCCCTCCTTTGACACGCGGCACTATTAGATTTGCCCAGCCCTCACCACATTGGAAACCACATCACTCTGCCTAGTTAGATTCCTAGGTGAATAGCAGAACGCCATGCATCACACTGCCAGTCTAACCATTGTCCCAGTCAGCAGTGACTCGACTGTCTCATCACAAGTGACACGCAAAAAATTGGTACTGCCACATAATCCAGTGGAAACCAGTGGTCTTTTCCACATGGAAATATGGAATTTACCATGTCAGCATGACCGTATAGTACAGACATCATAGCTCATCTACCACGTTAGCACAGGCGAGCTTTTTCTTGCTGATGTCATCATTTCATTATCTTAAAATTGATGCCCATTTGCACGTCATTTCTAGATGTTTTACAACTATTTTGATGGCCATTTGACCATCAAATTTAAACACGCAATTTCTCCTCCAGACCCCTCTCCAGATTGCTTTTCAGTTTGGCAGCTTGACTTTGTGAGCTCATAACTTGGACATCCGGACTCTGATTCAGGTGAAATTTTTTTTGAAATTAGGTAGAATTTCCTGAATTTTCTAGTGGTGGTATTTTTTTTGAGTGTTGGTTCATATATTTGTAGAATTTTCATTTTTTGGCGACTGTACCTACGTAATCCTGTCTTTTGCAACTTTAGAAGCTCCGTACGGGCACATCTGGTCACCTTTTCAAGTTTTATTTTTTTTGAAAGTGTGTATTTTTTGTCTACTTTCCAGATCTGAAGTCAAATTCTAGGGTTGTGTGGACAAATTTCTCACTTTCAGAATTAGGCCTTCTTTGGCATTGTAATGCTTTGATTCTTTTTCAAAATTCTTGTAAAGTAAGCTACAGTGCTTAAGTGATAGATTTCAGCCTCATAAGGTAGTTGTAAAAGAAAAATCAAAAAGTCCACTTTGTACATTTTGACAAGTGGCTCATTGTAAACACACTACTTATAAAGTGCCAAAAGCATATTTTTTGGGGGGGTTTTTTTGATTGAGTGAAAAGAGGGGGTGTGTACTATGTACAATGTCTCTATTTTGTGCTCTTTCATTTTTGCATCATGGGTTTTAAATGTTCTCCTCTAACTTCATGCAACTATTCTACATGGAAACATATTGCATGGAGTAGATTAATGGAAAAAGGATACAGTTTGTATGTTGATGGTACTATCACTAAACCTACTAATGCTAAAGAACTCATTAATTGGAAAATTCAAGACCAACAAGCTTTAGGTGTTATCAGGAGTTGTGTACATAGCGATCTTCTATTCCACATTAAAAATTGTTCAAAATCTAAGGAAGCTTGGGATAAACTTGAATAGTTGTATGGTAATGTGGATGAAGAAAAGGGATTTCAAATTGAGGATGATCTACTTCTCTTGGATCCTAAGAATTATGACACAATTTAGGATTATATCATTAAATTCAATGAGTATAGAGCACTTCTAAATGATTGTGGAAATCCCATTAAGGATGATAGTTTGATACATCACATCATCAAGCGGGTACCTTTTCAGTACGCTAACTTTGTTTCGAGTTTTAATACTCACAAGTTGACCATGGGATCTGCTTACCAGAAACCTTCCTTTGATGGATTTGCAGACATGTTGATTTTTGAACAATCTCACTTGTTGGATTTTGGTCTTCTCAAGTCATCCAAGGCCAAAGCCTTGGTGGCTAGTGATGCTCAGAAATCTAGTCAAGGGGGAAAAAGAAACAACAACAAGAAGCAATGGAAGCAGAAAACACAATCTGAGACACAACATGACTCCTCTCAACAAGGTAGTTCTTCTTCAAACAAGAAGGGAAGTAATGACAAGAAGGACAAACTCTTTTGTGCATACTATAAAAAGCCAAATCATGATAAGCATCATTGCAAAACAAAAAGAATTGATGAGTTAGAAAATCTACTCAAGAAGAATAAGATTCAAGTGCCAGGTACTTCCAATGATTCTACTCCAACCTCTTCGAAGGGTAAAGGTCAAGCACTTATGGCAAACAAAAATTCTTCTTTGAAATGGATACTTGACTCAGGTGCCTGCTACCACATGGGTTCTTCAAAGCAAGATTTTTCTTCATTGAAGCAGTCAAAGGTGCCACACATCTTCATGGGAGATGATACTAAAATGGAAGTTGAAGGGAAAGGACATGTTGAAATGGAAAATGGGGAATTCAAAGATGTACTCTATGTTCCAAATCTAAGCCCTGATCTCCTCTCAGTTTACCAAATCACTCACCTTGGAGATGGTCATAAGGTTGAGTTCCTTCCCGATTTAGTGATGGTGCAAAGTCTCAAAGATGATTCATTGATAGTAGTTGGGAAACTCAATGATGACAGGAGGCTTTATTCCTTCTCCCATTTTGTGCCTAAGAGTTCTTCTCAAGCCTTGTTAACTCACTCAAATTCTTCAAACATCAACTTATGGCATGAGCGGTTTGGTCACCTTGACTTCCGCTCTCTTTAACAACTTTTCTCAAAACACATGGTTAAAGGTCTACCCAAAATCAACTTTTCTAAGGGGGAATGTTCATCTTGTTCAGTGGATATGCATCTCAAGGAGAAGTATGATAAAGGGAAGTCTTCTCGAGCTCCAGTTGTTCTTCAATTAGTTCACATGGTATTAGCAGGACAGTTTGCAGTGACTTCAGTCAGCCAAGGCTGCTACATACTCGCATTTGTTGATGACGTTTCTAGATTCACTTGGGTCTTCTTCCTTCATCGCAAGAATGAAGTAGTTCATAAGCTTCAAGACTTCAAGGCTCATGTTGAACACAAGTCAAGGAAAGCCATCAAGGTATTAAGAGTGGACAATGAGAACATATATGTTGATAGAAGACTTAAGAACTTTTGCAAAATTGAGGGGATTGATCTTCAGAACTCTCCAGCATTCTGTCCACACAAGATAGATGTTGCAGCAATGAGGATTAGGACTCTCAAGACCATGGCAAGTTGAATGATAATGGCCAAGTCTCTCAATCCTACACTTGAAGTTGAAGCCATTAGAAGTGCTACTCGCATACTTAACAGATCTCCTCATCCTTCCTTAGATGGCAAGACTCCTTTTGAGGCATGCTATAGCAGAAAACTAGTTGTGAGTCACCTCAGAGTCTTCAATTTTCTAGCATGGGAAAACCTATCTTCTAGAAGTTGCAAGGCACCGACACCTAGGCCTTGTACCTTTATTGGTTATGAAGATAGTGTGAAGGCTTATAGACTTCTTGATCCAGAGACTCATGAGATTTTTGTGGAGAAGGATGTTCACTTTGAGGAAAGTTCACCGAGCTTGTCCTCTAGTCCTTTCCACACTTCATACATAGTGGAAACTGATAGTGACACCAGCAATAGTGCTTCAATAGGTTTAAATATGTGGGGTTCTATCAACAGTTGCAGTGAGAGGTCACATCAGTCTAGTCCACGTGCTTATATTGCCATAGTGAAAGGTCCATCTCAGCATGGTACATCTAGCTCCAGCTTCATTTGACTTGGGAGACAACCTTGAGGACACACATCTTCTCATTGATGATGATACTTCTACAGTTAATGTGAGGGCTCACTCTAACCCTCATGTCCATTCTCTACATGATCAATCTACCCAAGTTGGCATGATTGTGGATCCTTATGAACAAAAACTAGTGGAGGGCTCTTTGTTAGTAGAGGAGACAGATGGTTTAGTGGAACAGGTTTAGCAGACATCCTTGGCAGATCTGCACTCATTCTTTTTAGTACAGTTGGAAGGGGTGAACTTCAGCATCAGTACAGGGATACTTGAGCAATTTTTCAGGCTAGCATACATCTTCAGGATAGTACCTTGGGCATTGTTTCTTCCTAAGGGGAGGAACACCATTTTGCATTCTTGGACCAGCTTCTTCATTGGAGTGGATTTCACTTGTTGGCATTCTTCTTTTGGGGGGGGGGAGGGGGGGAGCCTCTTTTTCCTCTCTTCCTTCTCTCATTCTCTTTTGTATATACTGGATGTATGTCGTAATGGGGGGGTCTTGATTACTCCATCCATCGATGCATCCTCCTTTATCTCTCTTTTTGGGGGAGGGTTTTTCCCATGAGGTTTTCCCTCTTTCCCTGCTTTATGGGAGATTTTCATTTCATTATGTACTTGGGTACCTAACATGGCCTAGTAGCCGGGACCCATTATGCATATTCATCCTAGTTCGTAAGCTTAAGCGCATTCCCCTAACTTGCACTTAAGGGGGGGTGTTGGTGTAAATTAGCACTTTACTATTTACACTTACTTAAGTTTACTTAGGTTATTGCATTATTTTATTATTTTTATTTATGAGACACTTAGGAGTTTGTGCAACCTTGTAAGTTGTCATGTTGACAACATAAGAGTATGCACCTTATTTGAGCACATGGTGTCTACAACATTGTTTTGCATGTCCCACCCTTCTAGGTTTATCCACTCATCATCGCACTTACTTTCATGCTTAATGGAGGATAATCCATATTTGGTGGACATGTGCTTGGTTATAAGACACATCATGATGCTAACTTCTATGCATTGTAGAAGCTCTCATGTAGCCTTTATATTCAGGCACTCCTAGTGTACTCTAAGCATCAAGTATTGAATACATTGTTATTCTGATCATATACTCTCCATTTTTGGTCTACTGTGTCCTTGTGTTTGAGTTCTTGATTCTTGGGTGAATTTTTCCCTTAGGCAAATTCTTACAGTAAGAACCCTTACTATTCTAGAGTTTGCATCAGTGAAGCTCTCAAACCCCTATTTGCACTGAAGTTGTAAAACATTGTTGGCTTGTAATCCTCAAACCCTACCTCTAAATGTAATCCTAGCACCACAAAACGC
Organism: Cupressus sempervirens; assembly: GCA_028749045.1. NCBI lineage: Eukaryota > Viridiplantae > Streptophyta > Pinopsida > Cupressales > Cupressaceae > Cupressus > Cupressus sempervirens. The sequence continues at coordinate 954,611,332 of CM053787.1, read as the reverse complement.
AATGAGGAAAAAATTAACCACACAACCTGTCTTCCGATTGCATAAGAATGAAATTAGGGTGGCAAAGAGCTTTTAATTTTTTTGCATAGTGTAAGGCCTGTGTTGGTCAAAATTTTTACCAACACAAGCTTTTATTTTATATATATATATATATATTGCCTTCCATATTTCAACCAATTTGACTCCATTTTATTGATGGTCAAGAATTTTGGTCTAAAAATGGGGTCAAATGTACTAGTGTCACAAGTTTTGGTACAGTAGATGCAAGATAAGCCCACTACCCAAACATGCACTTCCAATTACAAGAAGAGTTCACTAACCAAACATATAATGAGACTACTAGAATAGGTATTGTATGTTCTTCCTTGACTAATCTCTAGTCTCTTGCCTGATCTTGAATAATCAAATATCTCATATAGAACTTTGCATAAATCACTTTCACAAAAGTTTGCATATAGAACTTGCAATAATAATCATAATTTGAAATTCACAACTGTACTTCACTTTCACACTTCTTATCGCAAAATTTCCTTTGCATAAATACCATACCTTTTCACAAATTTTTCCTCAGTTAGCTAAGACCATAATAGACTTTTTCGACTTGGAGTAAACATATAGGATGTTGACCCTAATTAGACAAGTAATTATTTTGTAAACAAAATAATTCTTTCCTTCAATTTCATTGTCCCATTTCATCAAAACATGAATATCTTTATTCCATACAATCCATACTAACTTTTGAGGTTATACACATCATCACCAAAATGTATACTATCTACTTCTAACATTGCTAGTCATAATATGACATCAATAACGAGTTATAAATAAAACAATACACTATTATAGACCAAATTTTATACTTAGACAATTTTATGATTACCAAACACTAAGTATTTTAATTTTTGAGATTTCTTGTGAACGTATACATCATGTGTTTCCATAGATCACAACAATTACATATCACTATTAGCCAATTGTCAACAATAGGTTCCCCAAATCTTTGTTTTCCTAGGGTGTTTGTAGTCATGAGGATCATAGTTTATCCTCTTCTGCTCTGAGGATAAGAGCACACCTCCTATATTAATGATCAATTAAAAATATGATTCATTGCATATACTGTTACAATGTATGCTAATGCTATGGTGGAGTATTGCAGAACATTGTTATGATGTATTTATAAGTGTGTTTGTCATTGATGACAACATAGTAATAAGTTTGTGAAAGACTAACAAAGCAACAAACTGTGATATTTGTATTGAGGATAATCCATTGTGTATCTACTCATGGGAAATTACAAGCATATACTACAACATGTATGTGACATGGGGGAAAGTGTGCAAAACCTGAATCGATAGTGTACAGAAGTTATTAATGATTTATAGAGAACCACAGGGAAATAGAGTATTGAGAAAATAGTTTTTGTTGTATGATCAATATAACACATTGTATTTGGAATGAAGGGTTGCATAGTTAACTAGAGGTAGTACACTAACCACTGATGACATCAACAAATGCACATGTATAGAAGTCACACATGTGGAAGATCGTGTATAACTTTGAGCCTACAACATTAAGTAAATATGTATTTCAATTAATTAACTTATGATAAAGTATGGAGCCAACTCAGGGAATTAATATTGAGTATGGTATAAAGGAAATATGTTTTTTGCGTTTTAGATATCATTAGTGGAGATCAAGAAGTAGAGAAGACTTGTGAATTGCAAAGTAGAGGAGCAGAGTAATCTACTAATGCATGACCTTAAAGGTTATTGATGAGTACAGAGTTCTAGATTTGATTGCATGACCTGAAGGTGAAGAAGTCTGACCTACTGGATAGAGGAAGAAGCTAAAGATTATTTCACATTTATTATTCTAAAAAGAATAGTACTGAGATCAATTGGACACTGGGTTCTTTGATTTGATCCTGGAGCTATTTGGACAGTGAATTCAAATGCCTTCTACAACTCCTAACAGGGTTGGAATCTCCTAATAGGGACTCATTTTACTAAGTGTTGTAATAGACTCCTAATAGGGTCCATCCTCTAATGAGGAATATTTAGATTAGTACATTATTTTGTGGGCATAATTCCCACTCAAGTTTTCCCTTTTATCAAGGGTTTCCCTAGTCAACATATCTAGTGTTATTGTGTATGTGCATTCCTTTATGATTGTTGCTTACTTGGTTGACTATTAAATAATTGCTCAAGATTAATATATAGCTTATTCACCCATCTTCCCCCCTACTCCCTCCTCTTAGTTATATTGCTGATATATTATTTCTAACAATTGGTATCAGAGCTTCAGGTCCTTGAAGGGAAGTTTAAAAACTTTGGGAGATCCATGGCAAATTTGTTTAGAAAGGAAAGTCCTAGATTCGATCTCAAAAAATATAACTGGAAGGATAAAATGAAGACTCATCTCTTGTGCATGGATCCAAGATATTGGCTTGTAACCAAGACATCAAAAAATGTTTCAGAAGAAGATAATCTTCAAACCTATATCAAGGAACAGAGAGAAGTGTTTATGTGTAACATAAGGGAAAGAGAAGCAATACTGTCAGCATTACTTGAAAAACTTTAGATTCTAATTATGTGGGTGATACACATGCAAAAAGGGTTAGATTGCAAAATTTGTCTTGCACTTTGTAAGATGCTAGAATGATGGAAGATGAATATATAAGAAGTAATGTTGGGAGAATATCTAAGATTGTTGTAGGAATCATATCTATCGATGGAAAGAAATCTAATGATGAACTAATATGAAATATTTTGAAAATATTGACACCACCTTTCAAGACAGTAGCACAAATGATTCAGCTAATGATACCCTGTACTACTAATTTCACCAAAGAGACATTTCTTGGTAGATTGGAAGCTGTAGAATTTGATCTTAAATAATCTAGAGAATTGAAAAAAGTTGAGACACCATTCAATGCACTAAACATAAAACCTAGTCTAGCAAGTAGCACAAAAGCATAGGGAGACATTGCTAGTAGCAACAAGACCGTTGAAATAAAGATCCAAGAGGGGGTAGATCTTCTTTTGGAAAGAGAAAAAGATGGTAAAAATGTCTTCAAATGTTGGACATGTAATGAATATGGTCATTATGCATCTATGTGTCCTAAAATAGAAAGAAAGTATAAGGGAAGGTTCAAGTTTAGAAGACCTAGAAATTGTTTGTATGCTAATGAAGAAGAAGAAGAAGAGGAATCTGATCAAAACATGAGTGAAGAAAAATTAGGATTCATAGCTATAAAGGAGGATGATCTTGACAAAGAAATAAGAGAAGAAAGTGCACTAATTTCACAAGTTAAAAAGAAAGATTGGATCATTGATAGTGGTTGTTCACATCACATGACTGGTGACATGAACAAGCTTGTCAAATTTAGAAGCCATGATGGAGGAATTTTTAGAGAAAGGAACAATGTAGCCTATCATATTATAGGAATTGGAGCTATCACACTTGATCACAAAACATACATTGATGATGTTTACTTTGTTGATGGACTAAAGAATAACCTGTTGAGCATTGGACACATTGTGGACAAAGCTTACCAACTGTAGTTTGGTAATAACACATGGATTATCAAAAACAAGGAAGGAAAACTTCTTGGTTATGGCATAAGAACCAAAGGTAATGTATTTCAGTTAAACTCCACTGAAATAACATGTTTGGTAGCTAAGATTGACAACAGTTGGCTATGGCATATAAGATTTTGTCACATTAACTTTGATAACATTATGAAGGCCATTAATACACTTGCTATAAGAGATTTACCTAAGATCACTAAGGCCATTGATATTATTTGTAGGGAATGTATTATGGCTAAGCAGAAGAGAGTCTCATTTCCTAGCAAGAAATTTTGTACTACTCAAAAGCTGGAACTGATTCATACAAATCTGACTGGTCCTACAAGAACAAGAGGATACCATGGAGAAAGGTACTTTATGATTTTTGTTGATGATTTCACTAGAATGATGTGGGTAGATTTTCTTAAAGAAAAATTAGAAGCATTTGATAAATTCAAGATATTTAAGAAAAAAAGTTGAGAATGAATCTGGAGTCAAAATCAAGAGCTTAAGGTTAGATAGAGGAGGAGAATTCACCTCTAGAGAATTCAATATTGATTGTGAATAGCATGGTATTAGGAGACAACTATCTTCACCCCATACACTCGAGTAGAATGGGATTACTGAAAGAAGAAACAAATCAATTGTTGAATCGTCAAGGGTTATGTTGTTTGAGAATGATGTACCAAATATCTTATGGAGAGAAGAAGTCAATACTGTAGTATATACACTGAATAGAGTACATATTAGGAAAGGTATGGGCAAAACACCTTATGAGTTATGGTTTGGTCACACACCATCAGTCAAGTACTTTAGGATATTTGGAAGAAAATGTTACATCAAAAGAGATGATGATATCAGTAAGTTTGATCCAAGGAGTGATGAAGGTATGTTTCTTAGCTATTCATTAAAAAGTAAAGCTTACAGATGCTTCAACTATATAACAAAAAACTATAGTAGAGGATGCAAATGTTAAAATTGATGAAAATTTTAGCACCAAGGAAATGATAATGGATTATAACTCTGATGGAGATAATTATTCTTGAATGACTAATAGAAGTAATGAATTATTTCTCAAGACTAACAATGACTTGCAAAATAATGTGCAAATTGAAGATGTAAGAGAAGAATAGAGCATAGTGCCTGAAATAAGAATGGAAGTGGCAACTCCTACTGCAAATAAGAACATGATAAGACATCATCCTGCTAACAAAATAATTGGAAGTAAGGAAAAGGGAGTAATGACTAGGAGCAAAATTAATGAAGAACTATATCTGATATCTCAAGTAGAACCAAGAAGCGCAGATGAAGCAATCAAAGATGATCATTGGATAAGAGAAATGGAGGAAGAAAACCAATAGATAATTGAAAATGACACATGAGAGTTAGTTCCTAGACCTAAGGAAAAAAAATAATTGACACAAAATGGGTATTCAAAAATAAAATGAATGAACAAGGAGAAGTAATAAGGAATAAAGTGAGACTTGTATGTAAAGGCTACTCTCAGCAAGAAGGAATTGATTATGAGGAAACATATGCACCTGTATCAAGGATGGAAGCAGTTAGAATGTTTCTAGCATATGCAACAAACAAGAATTTTAAGGTATATCAGATGGATGTTAAATCAGCATTCTTGAATGGAGAACTTGAAGAAAAAGTTTACATTGAACAAGCAGAGGGTTTTCCTCTAACAAAAGAGAAGGATATGGTTTGTAGAGTAAAGAAATTATTGTATGGATTAAAGCGAGCACCAAGAACCTAATATGCAAGGTTGGAAAAATACTTAGCAAAGCTTGGTTTTGATAAAGGAACAACAGATAGTAACTCGTACTTTAAGAAAATAGGAGATGATTTATTGATAATCATTGTATTTCTTGATGACATCATTTTTGGTGGAAATGATAAAGCAAGTAAAAAATTCTTAGAAGACATGAGGAATGAGTTTGTGATGAACATGATAGGAGAAATGAAATTCTTCTTGGGATTGTAAATTTTTTAGAACAAGGAAGGTATCTTTATCTATCAGACTAAGTCCTTTAAAGATTTGGTTAAAGGATTTGGTCTAGAAAATTGCAAACCTATTGGAACTCCTATGGTAATTAGACACAAGTTATTGAGAAAGGATGAGACACCTACTATTGAACAATAGAAGTGTAGATCTATGTTTGGAGGATTGCATTATCTAACTCATAGCAGACCAAATATAGCCAATGTAGTCAAAATTGTGGCTAGATTTCAAGTTGATCCTAAAGAATATCACTATGTAGAAGTAAAAAGGATATTCAGATACCTGAAAGGAACATTAGATTATGGCATTTTGTATGATAGAAGTAATGACTTTACTCTTTGTACTTATAGAAATGTTGATTGGGCTGGAGATAGGGATGACAGAAAAAGCACTAGTGGAGGACCCATTTTCCTAGGAGGAAGACTAGTTTCTTGGCTCAGGAAGAAGCAAAATTGTACCTCACAAAGTACTATAAAGGTAGAATATGTTGCAGCAACAAACAATTGTAATCAATTCATACGGATAAAGAAGATGATGAAGGACATTGAAATTACATTCATATAGCCTATTATCATTTACTGTGATAACACAAGTGTTGTCAACATGTCTAAGAATCCTATTTTGCATTCTAAGACTAAACACATTGCCATAAAATATCAAGTGTTGAGAGAGAAAGTTGCTGAGAAAGAAATTAGACTAGAGTACATTAATACTGAGAAGCAGATTGCAAACATCTTCACAAAGGCCTTGCTAAAGGATACATTTGAGTTCCTAAGATGTATGCTTGGGGTTATGCCCCTACCTAGCTCAGAATAGAAGATGCAAAAAGTGCATCAGTCTAGGGTATCTAGCACCATTGTTAGACTAGACTGTATGCTGATACTTCCTCAATGGGGGAGTATCTATGATGAACAGATTCAGTCAAGGACTCTTGGAAATAGGTAATTAGTTTATAACAGTGTCTTTAGACACTTGTGTTGTTTATAGGACTATATGCAAAATTTGTAAAGAAACATACCAGCTTGTGGTTGTGGTAATAAATTGTTGTATGTTCAATTTTTGTATAATTTTTGACATTGATGTCAATGGGGGAAAGAGTGACATGAAAAAAATTAGAGAAAGTTTGTACTATAGGGAAGAAGTTTTGCTATGAAATATTTGCATGAAGAAACTTGAGTGATGAAGAAACTTGTTGGTATTCTTAGAACTAGATTTTTTTATCGATGTTGCCATCAATGCCAAAGGGGGAGATTTTTAGCATGTATGTTGATGCTATGGGGGAGTATTGCAAAAAATTTCCATGATGTATTTATAACTATGTTTTTCATTGATGACAACATAGTAATAAGTTTGTGAACGACTAATAGAGCAAAAAACTGTGATTTTTGTATTGAGGAAAATACATTTCATATTTTCTGATGCGCAATTACTAGCATATACTATAGCATGTATGCGACATGTGGACAAGTGCACATAACTTGAATCAACAGTGTACGAAAGTTATTAATGATTTATAGAGAGCGACAGGGAAATAAAGCATTAGGAAAACAATTTTTTTTATATGATCAATATAACACATTGTATTTGGAATGAAGTGTTGTGTAGTTAACTAGAGGTGGTACACTAACCACCGATGATGTTAGCAAGTGCACAGGTATAAAAGTCACATATGTGGAAGATTGTGTATAATTTTGAGCCGACAACATTTAAGTAAATATGTATTTCATTTAATTAGCTTATGATAAAGTATGGAGCCAACTTAAGGTATTAATATTGAGTATGGTATAAAGGAAAGATGTTTTTTGAGTTTTAGATATCATTATTGGAGATCAAGAAGGAGAGAAGACTTGCAAATTGGAAAGTAGAGGAACAGAGTAATCTACTAATGTGTGACCTTAAAGGTTGTTGATATTTACAAAGTTCTAGATCTAATTGCATGATCTAAAGGTGAAGAATTTTGATGTACTAGATAGAGGAAGAAGCTAAATATTATTTCACATCTATTATTCTAAAAGGAATAGTATCGAGATCAATTGGACAGTGGGTTCGTTGATCTGATCCTGAAGATGTTTAGACAGTGAGTTCAACTACCTTGTACAACTCCTAATTGGGTTCGAATCTCCTAATAGGGATTCAAAGTCTGCTAATAGGGACTCATTATACTAAGTGTTGTAACAAAATCCTAACATGGTCCATCCTCTATTTAGGAATATATAGATTAGTACCTTATTTTGTGGGCATCATTCCCACCAAGGTTTTCTCTTTGATCAAGGGTTTCCCTAGTCAACATTAATATATAATGTATTCAAGCCCCCTCTCAGTTATATTGGTGATATATTATTTCTAACATTTAATGCATTTAATAGAGATGTACATTTATAATTTAGAGAGCAGTGATATAACACATGCACTAACCCATTTTTAGGTAAACATCCTTTTGTTTCCTCATATTTTGGGCATCTATTGGCAAGGTAAAGCCATATTAGAAAGAGGGAAAAAAATTTAACCAACACCATACAAGTAGTATAAGTTTCAATCATGAAACATATCTCATATTTATACTTATCCACCATATATAGAGGGATTGTGTATCTCATTTTCATCTCTGATTGAAAGTTCTTCACCATTCTATCAATGTTATTGTCTTTGACATTCTCCAATCTCAGCTTATAACATTGTGTTACCAACTGCATATAATATTCATCACTTTTCCAACTTGTCATCCCAGGGAACTACTTGGTTGTATAGAAAAATAAATGTGTTAATAAATATTCAAATCTAAAGACTACATTCCTAGTCATCTTTAACTTCACAATGTTATATAATAGTTGTGCTCTCAAGTTATATCACACAAATTTACCTTCCTTTTCTCAACTTCCATAACATATGTTACATGAATGAATCCTACTAGCACATAGTTCACTCTAGAACTATGATTCAACTTATATTCTAAAATTTTACTCAATAATTTTACTACTTTTTCCTGAATCATATCAACCTTCATGTTCCTTCCATCAAACTTACTATACAGGTTTGTTTCAATTATATGTCTTACATTTTTTTCATTCACTAGATTAAAACCTTTATTTCTCGGACCTATGAACTTATGAATTAGGTCAATGTCAACTATGACTAGGACATCACCTACCCAAACCATCTCTTCGTGACATCAACTGAAAATAATCTTGGTCCATTCATGATTATCAAATTTTGTGTAGAACATGTGCTTAATCAAATTCATCTCATTTTTTTATTTGTATTCAGACTTTAGGTTCAAGTCACTATTACACTTAAACCCTAAATTCTTATGGATCTCCTCATCATCAACTATCTAAAATTTCTAGTGAATGTAGCTTTTAACACCCTCTATGTGAAGTACGTTTGGTAGGATTCGAGAAAATGCTCATAATAGACCATTTATGAGAGAAACAAATGGGTATTTCTTAAACTTATATCTGCTTCTATCTTTTACATCACATACTGATTGGCTTGCCATGCTTCTTAAAGAATATAGTGGATATTCAAACATAATCTCCGTAAAATACCTTGAATGTTGTGTTGTATGGCTTCTACAATTTGAACTTCAAACATGTTTCTTCACACTTAAATTCATTGTCAAATCGCTAATAAATCCCTCCAAAGTTTTACATGAAAAATGACACAATCTTTTGTACAATCCTTAAATTGCTTCAAATCTTACTTTTCATATGTACATGTGCTTCTTCTTCAAAAATTTGTCATTGATTACTAGTGAACTTTTTTTACTTCTATATGACAGACTGTGATCACACAAATGCTTGTGCACTTGACCATAGATTTCACTCTATGTCCTCTACCTTCTAGTAACTATGAAACTTCTAATTCACAATCTTTCATCTGTTCCAATCAACCGATGCTCTATCTTTACTCGAAATTCTTAATTCAATTAGGATGCATCATAAACAATTTTTGAATTTAATTTCTCATTAGATTCATCATAATACTATCCCTCCAAAACTGTACAAGAACTTTTTGGATCCTTAGCTTTCACAAATACTTCTTTAAATTCATCAACATGCTCTCTCACTACTTCTTTCTGATTGTTATCATTCATTGTGTCTTTCCTATTATTGTTCCTTCTATAATTGGGATTCCTATTGAAATTCCTTCTATCCATTTTACAAAATTATGCTGTGTGTCCAAAGTTATTATATAATTGACATACATATGCATCTCTTTTCAGATTAGTTCGATTCAAATTCTCAAGTGCTCTACAATTCCTTGTGATATCTCCATGATTGTTACACTTGTAATGCACAAAATATTTCCTTTCTCTATTAGATATTTCTCCATCATTAGATCTTATTTTTGATCTTCCTCTTTCATTAACCATAGGGTTAGTATTCCTAAACATTCTAGTATTCCCATTATTACTATCAAACTTAGGTTTCTTATAATCTACTACTTTATGTCCATATCCATGATAATTATAACAAAATAAATTAGGATAGATTTGAAGCAATTACTTGAGAAATTTTTTTAATGCAACTAACTTCATAATTTTTGCACTCAAAAAATTTTAATCTACTTATTAGGGCTGGAATGATAAAGTGCAAGGATCAATTTCCTCCTTATATCTCCTTATTAGGGCTAGAAATTTTTATGCCCTTTTTTGACACAAGACAAATTTTGTGCAATGATTGTGTAATGAAGTACAAGGATCAATTAAGATAGTGATGATATGATGTACTAATAATCTACTTAAGGTTACAAAGGTTGGTTACACTTAGAAATTTTAGAAGAACAAGTTAAATAATTTTTGTTTGCCAAGATTAATTGAGTGGATAGTAGGTGCTGAGAAAAGTTAGTGCAAGCCAAGTAGAAAGTCAATTGGGGTTGAGTAAAAAAAAATTCTAGTAGATGCCAAGAAAAATAGTTGATGTTGAGTAATTTTTAGTTGATGCCAAGCATCAATAAACTTTAGTTGATGTCGAGTGATTTCATAGTTGATGTCAAGAAACACAGTATGTGCCAAGCATTAGAAGGTTGATAATGCCGAGCTGCTACATTATTTAAAAGATTAAAGATTCATTGAATCTGAGATGACAAGTTTATTTTCTTGAATTTTGTGAACTAGAAGGAAGATAAGGATGATAAACTAGTGCAACAGAATTTGAGGTAAATCATTTTTAGGTGAATTCAAATGGATTTTAGAAGTTTCTAGAAGAGATATGAGATATGGGGTAGATACATTGTATCCTACCTAATCCATCGAAACCCTAAATTTTAATGATGGAAAATGAGTAGAAAACTATCTTAATTTCCTATATATAGGAATGCTTGGTCATGAAGCAACGTTGTCATGTGTGAGAACCTAAGGGAGACAAGGAGTCAAGGGTTTTTCTTCATCAATTGACCTAAGAGAATAGTCTGCAACATCATGTTAAGTAAGAAGGTTTAAGGAGATTAATGCTTGAAAGGGGAACAAGCTATCAGAGTTGCAAAGTATGAAAGCCAAGTAGAATTGAGGTCTAAATAAAGATATGTAATCTGCAAGAGAAGTTGTAATTTGTATGAGATCAAAGTTCTATTGTTACTCTCTAACAATTGTATCAGTCTAGGGTAAATCCTTTGGATTAAGGTTGACCTTATAGTCATTTGTAAATCCTTTAACTAGGTGGCATTCCAAGTGAATGGCCTAAAGTCCTCTAACAAGGCTCACTCTTAATAGGGTGATTGAAATCCTTTAATAGGGGCACATTTAACAATGTGTATTGTAACCTTTAACAAGGTTGGCCTTTCGTAGGGCATCACTTCAAAAGAGTGAAAAGGAGTAGCATCTTATTGGAGGTTTTTTCCAAATTGGGTTTCCACGTAAGTCATTGTGTCAAGTGTGTTGATGAATCTATTTTGTTTCACACTTTAAATTTCTACAAGTTGATTTGATAGTAACCTACAAGTTTTGGTGATTGCATAATGTCATGGATGCATCCATGGATATGAATGTTTTATGGGTTCACTAAGCTATGAAAAGTTTTATTTATATATCTAGACCTTGGATAACTGATTCACCCCCTCCCCTACCCTCGCCTTAGTTATTTTGAAGAATTCCAACAATTGGTATTAGATCCATCTACTTAAGAGGACTAGAAGGTAATAGAAGTAGAAAGATCAAGATGTCAAAAAGAGATGTACCCAAGCTTAGTAGAGATAATTTTACTACATGGAAAAGTTTGATGAAGCTACATCTTGGAAGACTTGGAGATCATGCATAATCTACCATCTTAGTGGAGCATGTTGATCTAGATGGAGCCCTAACTACTAAAGATATGAAGAAGAAGAAAGAACACAATCAAACAATGTTAGAGATTGACTTTGCCCCCAAGCTATGCCAAATTTGATGATATCAAAGGTTGTGACACTACAAAGAAAATGTGGGATGCCCTATACACTATCTATAGGGGAGACAAAAATGTTCAAAGAGCCAAATATGAGAGTCTCAGAGGTAAGTTTGATGATATGAGAATGCGAGAAGGTGAGAATATTGCTCAATATGTTGCTAGGATAATTGAAGTTGTTAGTGCAATAAAAGTAGCTACTGGTCAGATAGATAATGATACTATGATAAACAAAGTCTTAGGAACACTACTACCAGTTTATGCTATTAGATTTTCTACAAATCAAGAATTGAGATGTATTCTAGGAAATGATCTAACCCTTGAAGGTTTGGTTGGTAGACTCACTACTTTTGAGCTATCCAACTATGACAATTACAAACTTAAGAGTCTTAAATCTGTTTTCAAAGCTAAGTTGTTATTGAAGGCTTTTCGTGAGAAGAAGCAGAAAAAGAAGAAGACAAAGATAAAATATGTTTTTAGTGATAGTGATACAGATGAGAAAGATGTTGAACAACTAGAAGCACTACTAGAAAGAAGATTCCATAGAGGTAAAGGAAAGTTGAAAGGTAAGTTACCTATCATTTGTTTCAATTGCAATGAGGGTGGTCATATTTCTACAAGATGTACATAGAAGAAAAATTATAGAGGTGGTAACAAGTACAAAAATAGAAGAGAAGATGACAGTAAAGATTACTAAGATAAAGGTAACAAGTCATGTTACATTGTTGAAGAAGAAACAAGAGATGACTTTGATCAACATGATGATGAAGTGGTGTATGTTGCAATGAAGGATGAATCTGATGAAGCTGATAGATACTGTACTTGTGACTTGTGTGAAAAAAAATGATAGACGGATCATTGATAGTGTATGCTCACATCATATGATAGGAGACAAAAGAAACTTCATTACCTTAAATTGTTATGATGGAAATATTGTATGTTTAGGTAATGATGCACCACATTTGATAAAAGGAAAAAGTTCTATCAACCTCACATATAAGATTTCATGTGACAATGCTTACTATATTGAAGGACTAAACTATAATTTTTTGACAGTGTCACAACTGGACAATTTGGGATGCAAGGTTGAATTTGAAAACAAGATTGTTGAGATATATGACCCAAATGGGAAACTAATTGGAAAAGGTGATCAAACTAGAAGTAATATATTCTATCTTGATATAGAGGATGCTACTTGTCTTCTTTTAAAATTTGATAATGTATGGCTATGGCAAAAAAGGTTATGTCATGTTAATTTTGATAACTTGGTTAGTATCATTAACATGAAGAAAGTTAGAGGTTTTCCTAAGTTGAATAAGCCTAGTAATGTAATGTGCAAACAATGTTAGACAGGCAAAATGACAAAATCAATTTTTAATAGTAAAAATTATACCTCTAAAGAAATACTAGAGATTGATCATACTGTCCTATGTGAACCAATTGAAGCCCAAAGCTTCACAGGAGATAAGTACATAATGTTATTTGTTGATTATTATTCTAGAATAATGACAATCATGTTTCTGCAATAAAAATCTAATGGTTTTCAAATGTTTAAGTCATACTTAGCAAGAGTTGAGAAGGAAACAAGTAAAAGTCTGAAATGTTTGAGACATGAGAAAGGAGGAAAATTCACACCAAATGATTTTGAGATGTTCTGTAATGATAGAGGAATCAAGAGACAGATGTCTACTCCCAGAGCCCCTCCACAAAATGGGATTGTTGAAAGAAGAAATAGGTCTATAATAGATTGTGCTAGAACACTCATGATGCAGAAGAATGTTGCTCTAAAATACTAGAGAGAAGTTGTAAGCATAACTGTTTATACCTTGAACCATGTGCAAGTCAAGAAAGGTACTCATTTAACATCTTTTGAACTATGCTATGGATACTCACCTAATGTAAAATACTTTAAGGTATTTGGAAGCAAGTGTTACATTCTTAAAGATGTTAGGAATGGTAAACTTGATGCAAAAAGTGAAGAGGGTATATTCCTTGGCTACTCCACATGAAGTCTTATAAGTGTTTGAATACTAACACTAACAAAATTGTGGAAAGTGCAAACATGAACTCTGATGAATATATAGAAGTACATGAGGCTAAAACTATGAAAAGGCCAAAATAATACAAATCATTTGTATAATTTTAGGAAGTAAGGCATGTTGAAGAAGATGTTGCAAATGAAGTTACAAATCAATAGCAAGTTATACTGACTACAAAGTCACATCCTATGAATGTTGAGTTGCATTCAAGAACTGAGCTGCATTCAAATGCCAAGTTACAGAATGAAGTAGATGCACATTCTTACTCTGAAGTTAGTGTACATGAAAGAGATGCTAAGATACCTGACAAAGATGTACATAGTGATTATGAAGTTGAAAGACAAAATGATGAAATAAGACCTGAGCCAAGATTGTCCAAATATTGACCAATAAGAAGAAATAGATTGAGAAGTGAATTATGTTTGTTAAGCATGAAGGAGCCCAAATTAGTAAAAGATGCATTAGAAGATGTCAACTAGTACAAAGCCATGACAGAAGAGATTGAACAAATTGAGAAGAACAAAACATAGACTCTAGTTCCTAGACTAGAAGACAAAATTGTGATTGGTACCATGTGGATGTTTAGAAACAATCTAGATAAAAATGGTGAAGTCACAAGGAACAAAGGAAGATTAGTTTGCAAGTGATATGAAAAAGAAGAAGGAATTGACTATGGAGAGACATTTGCCCCTGTTGCTAAAATGGAAGAAGTAAGAACTCTACTTGCTTATGCTACATACAAAGGTTTCAAAGTTTATTAGGAAGATGTTAAATCTATATTTTTGAATGACATATTAGAGGAAGAAGTTCACATAGAACATCCAGAAGGTTTTGTTACGTTAACAATAAGAACATGATATGTAGACTGCACAAAGCTCTATATGGTTTGAAACAAGCACCAAGAGCATGGTATGAGAGACATCATACTTATCTTGTGAAGATTGGATTTGCAAGGACTGATGATAATAGAAATATGTACATAAAAATAGAAAAAGGAAAAGGTATTTTGTTATCTAAAATATTTGTTGATGATATCATATTTAGAGGTCAAGATGCTTTATGTAAGGATTTTGCAAATCAGATGAAGCAATAATTTGAAATGCTTATGTTTGGAGAGATCAATTTTTAAGTGGGATTGCAAGTATATCAGATGAAATATGGTATATACATCACTCATTCAAAGTAAGGAAATATTGAAAACTTTTGGATTGGAGGATTCCAAACTAGTAACTACACCTATGGTGATAGGACACAAGTTGTCAAAGAATGATGATTTTGCTAAGGTGAACTGAACAATGTAGAGGTCTATGATTGGAAAATTGTAATATGTAGTACATAGCAGACCTGATATTGCATTATCTGTAGGTTCTTAATGCGGTCCTATAATAATTGATATAAAGGATATTCAAATTGCAAGGGAAAAGATTTGTGTAATCGCAAAGTCTAACATGTTCTTAATGTGGTCCTATATTAATTGATTGAGAAGGACTAACAGTTGACTCAAGTAATTATTTTATGGACTTCATATAAAGGAAGGATATTTTCCTTTATCATGGCATCAATATATGTCAATTATGAATGTTCAGAAAGTAGAAGAGAGTGTGGAATGTGAAGTTGAGAAAAGTAGTACGAAAGTGAAGGAAACTTCATTGCTGAGGTCTTGCAGAGTGATTAGAGGTTTAGTTTTGGGAACTGAAGTTTGTGACCTAGTCTACAAGGTTTGACAGTGATCGGTTCAGTTGACAAGATAGAGGAAAGAACAAGGAAAGAAAAAATAATAGTAAACTATTTGTTTGAGCAATGAGCTCTTGTTGTAGTTAAAATTGCATGTTTGGGTAGTGGGCTCTTCTTGCATACATTGTACTACAACTCCTAATAGGGTTGGAATCTCCTAATAGGGATTCAAAGTCTTCTAATAGGGACTCATTGTACTAAATGTTGTAATAGACTCCTAAAAGGGTCCATCCTCTAACAAGAAATATTCATATTAGTACATCATCTTGTGGGCATCATTCCCATTGGGGTTTTCCCTCTAATCAAGGGTTTCCCTAGTCAACATATCTAGTGTAATTATTTATGTGCATCTTTGTATGGTTGCTATTTATGGTTGAAATGTTAGTTTTTTTTTAAGAAGACAAGTGTTTTAATTGTTGGATAGCCCCCCCGAGTTATCTTGGTGGACTATTGTTTGTAATAGTTCTGCATCATACTATTGATAGTTTAGATAAATTTATTATGTACCAATCTCAATAATAATAATTATAAGTTTCTTTCATAAACATTAGTAGTGTTCATTTTCTACATCAAGTCTTGAATAGATTATCAATGGTCATTTTCTTCCCTAGGCCTATTACCAAATGATGCTCTATAGTTTTTATTTACATCTCCTATATATCAAGAGAAGGTCAAGATTTAGTATGGTTAAACCTATTGTGTCTTATTTTAAAGCTCACTCTAGTTTGCATCTCTTTGACCTTTGAGTAGTAGTGCTTGGTTAGTTCAAGCTAATAGGGTTGTTATCATCTAAATACACAAATAGAAATATATTTTAGCATTAAAATACAAATGTTATATAATTTGAGTTGCTCTTTGAATGGAATTTGCTCTTCTTTGTTTGAATTAAAGACCCATTTCTTTTGAGAATAGTACAGTAAGTTCCACTTTGCTTCTAACTATTAGCACCTAACTTTTTGGAATCCTAAATGACATAAATTTTCAAATTAAATTTCAAATATTTACTACTAAATAGAGTTTACATCTAGCAATGTAGGGAGGAAACTATATGAGTTGACATGTGGTATAATGTATAAATATATTTGGACTTAGAGAAATACTTGCAATAGATTGAAATCTCCATAATAGACATAATTAATGAACACAAAAAAAGAAAAAGAAAAATCCAGTAAGAATGTATAGGGATAAAGTACAATAAAATTTAATTATGGTTTTCTCTTAACTAGTCATGATTACCCTTGTTACATTTTAGATCCCTCTAGACTAGTGAAGGAATAAAGAATATATCAACCTTAATATTACATGACTAGAATTGCACACTCTTAAGCATATTTGAAACCTAGCACACCTATCTCATCACCAACCAAAATTAACATAGGAAATAACCTTAATATTTTTCTAGGTTTAAAATAGCAACATACAAAAGAAGTAAATAACTAAACTAGTCCATTTTAAATTAATTTCATCAAAAAGAAAGGTACAAAATGCCTTCTAAATGGAATAGTTGCCCTTGAGGAATGCCAAACAATATTAGAAGAAAAATAGAAATTCCAAAGCTATACCAAATAGAAATGTTGAATGTTGATGTATATATCAATATAAACTAAAAAGGAATTGATTCCTTTTCTAAAAGTTATTAAAGGTTTTATAAGACTAAAAAAAGAATGAAGTTTTCTTGAAGATGTTGCTTAGGTCCAAAAGGAACAATATGGTTACAAAAATGGATCTTATTAAGTGTTCAAGAAAGAAAGAGGCAAGAAAATATAAAGTTGTCAAAAGCAAACCCTTTGGAGAATCTCAATATTTCTTGAATGTATGTTTATTTAAGAATGCGACATTTGTAATTGAAATTAACACTAGGGTAAATGCCCCTTTTAACTCTCTACTAGGATTTTAGTCCTGGGCAAGATTGGAGGATTTCTTTCTTTGATCTTTCCTACTACTTTCCATTTGAATAGAGACATTGTTTATATTATTTTTCATTTTTTAATATAATCTATAGGACCTCGACCTTTTAAAGATATATACAAACACACACATATATGTGTATATGTATATATGTATATGTATATAGATATATATGTATATATATGTATATGTAAATAGATGTAAATATATACATATACATATATGCATATATATCTATATGTGTATATATATGTGTATATATATACCTATACACACACACACACACACACACACACATACATAGATATACATACATACATACATACATACATACATACATACATATATCTATATATATATTATGTTTAAAAAAAGAGTTTGTCCACTTTCATGACTCTCACGAAAATGTAAAATGATTATTTATTTAAATTGTTCAGAATAGTATTTCAATTTTTAATTATCCTTCATTAATTTTGAATTGTTCAAATATTATGTTCGACTTGTTCAAATACATTAATACATTGAAGATATGTCATTTCTAATTTGAAATGTTAATAATTTTTTTTTAATTAACAAATGTGAACATTATTTTGAAAAAAATTCAAGTTTACAATATTCTTTCTGTTCAATATTAATTAGTTGATGAAATATTTAATTTATAATTTTAAATCTAAATATTTACTCCTATAAATATTCTATTAATACCTAATAATTTAAATCAATTCAAATTTATACAATAAGGTTTCTAATTTAAACAAACCAAATTACTATTATTATTATTATCAATAATATGTATACAATTAATTGTAATTAGTGTATTATTCTTAACAATGTGCTACTTTTAGTAGCTTGGTTAGCAGAAGTAGGGGAATGTCTCTTAACTCTAGTGCTTGGTCTTCCTCCTTCCTAATCCTTTCATTGCTATTATGGTGACTTGGGAATTTTTGGGTGGGTTGGAAGACTTTTGATTGCATTTTCCAAAGTTAGAGGTTGACCTTGATTGGACCCATGGTTAGAAAATATGTAGTGTGTTTGCCAAGGCTAGAGGTATAGTATTTTTTTCATCTTATGTTTTTGTTTATGGTCCTGACATGTGTGAATCACCTAAGTTTATTTGCTTGTTATTATTGTAATGTTTAGTTTTTCTTTTCCTATGATAGAGTGATCGATGGTAGTTTTAAAGGCACACTCTTGTCTTTTGTTTTTGTTTTCGGTTTAAGTTTGTGGCTATTGTAGGGCCTTGTCTCAAGTTTTCCAATTACAACATTTACCATCGTTAGTGGGTCAATCTCTTGTGGAACTTTATCTTTGATAGAGGAAGAACTCATCTTACAACATCTTTTATTACTAGGCACTAGTAATGGTTTGTTTCTAGTGTCTAGAGGCTTGAGTGTACTTCGGGTCAACAATCATTAATTGTTGATTTTCTTAATAAAAAAATATTCTTATTTCTAATCTTACAAATTTCATTAGATCAAACAAAACTACCATTACATTGTAAATAATTTTTTTACTATAGTAGAAAATACACACCACTATGTGGCACTTTTTTAGATGTTTATTTTTTAATTTTTTAAGTTACAAAAGAAGCCATTTTCTCCAAAAATCTCTTTTTTGTTGAAATGTACAACTTAAATCTAATGGAATTTAGCAAGACTTTAAAATTATTTTTAAAGCTATCACTATGAATGTTCAATCCATTTTATGAAATTTACCAAGTTTTTAAGTACGAACATATTCACTTTAATCTTCCTTGTACAAGTAGTTGACATTAGGTAACATATCAACTTCACCTATATCATACATATGTAAGGTTCATCTCAAGTCAACACCTTATTAAGTTTTGAGTAAAAGATAATGCATAGTTGAAAATTAGAACTACAATTTAATGTAGATTTAGTACAATTTAGTTGAGCTAAATTATGCATATTTTAAACCATTGGAAAAAATTATTAGCAATATTTGGTCTTACCATTAAAAATTATGAAATGTCTTATAATATTCATCTAAGACTATTGTTGAATGATGAAATCTTGTGGAGTTGCTAGATAATCTTGGCAAAGTTTCTTGAAGATGGTCTATGCATGTTGGCCATTGATATGGATGATAATTCTTTCATTTTTAGGACTCTATAAGTCAAATTTTATCCATACAAATGTTTGGTTAGGTTCATTAGTTTTATAGAAACCAATTCATTAGTTTTTAAATCGTGCTATATATAATTGTGGCAGTACTATACATTATTTGATATAGCTTAGAAGTCATCGATGTGTATGTTAACATTTAATGAAGTTAAGCAATGTAGTCATACCTTATAAATAGTTACATAAGACATGCAAATTTTTTTTTGTTATACTCTACTTTCTAGTTCTTGAGAGGTATTTTTAGTTGAATGATTTCTTTTTGATTTGTATTGTTTCACTTTGATGTATATGAACTTATAGTGTAATTATTTTCTACCTGAAAGCAAGAACTACAATTTACTTGATCAACTGAAATAAAATAAAAATTTACGTTGAAATTTGACTTAGTATCGATAGGCTCTATTCTCAAAACATCCATTAAAAAATGAACCTTCCCATGACGAGGTGCCTTTAGGAAACTTCGCGTGGCCTTCCTCTCGAACGAGTAAAGAAACTAGGGCGAGATTGCCCTAGTATGATGATGGAAGAGATTGGGTTTTGCAGGAGTAGCGAAGGCATGGAAGGTTCAAGTGCAGAGTATTGTACACAGCTGGAGAGTCCCAATGAGCGGGGAGAGGAGAGAAGAGATCTGTTTGCTCTGACGTCTAAGCTTTCAGGCCTTGGTGAGAAAGCCCATGAGCTGGAGCAGGTTTCCAGGAGTGAGTGCGATCCTGAGCAGCAACAGGATCTTCATGGAGCGAAACTATCCCTGGATTCGGTCCTGAGCGAGATCATCTACCCATCTGGTTCGATTTTTTCGCAGCTGCCAAAGGAGGAAGAGATTATAACGGTGAAGGAAGGCGATATTCTGGCAGAGCTCGTCCATTTCTGCGAGGTGTGCGGGAAAGGATTCAGGCGAGGTGGGAATGTGCGCATTCACATGCGATCCCACGGGGAGCAATACAAAACACAGGAGGCCCTCAAATCGAAGAGGCCGAAGAGGGTTGCAGGAGAATCGTATTTTGCATGCCCAGTAGAGGATTGCCAACGGAACGGTGGGCATCTGAATTTCAAGCCCCTGAAATCGGTGGTGTGCCTGAGGAACCATTACAGCAGACGCCACTGCCCCAAGATGTACACCTGCAACAGATGTGGGAAGGACTTCTCTTTTCTCACTGATCTTAAAACCCATGGAAAGAGATGCGGACGCTCTCCCTGGCGCTGCTCCTGCAACACCGCGTTTTCTACCAAGAATAAGTTGTTCCGCCATGTTGCCGCCCTCTCTCGGGAAGGTCACCACCACGTGCCTCCCACAGCCACAGCCACAGCCAGCAAAGGCGAATGCTTGGATGCTCCTGTTCAAGATTTAGCACCGATATGTCTGTCCACTTTACTACAAGGATCAGATGGCTGTGCCGGTGATCAAGACTCTCAATACGCGGGGCAGGAGACTCAGTTTCCTTTTCTCGACGAGTACAGAGGGGAGGACGACTTGTACGGATCCCTATTTTGGTCTGACGGAGATCTGCCTTGGACATAGGCACTTGAACGTCTACGTTTTTACAGATTCGTTTCTTTCTATTCCATGGGGCGATCGATTCGTTTCTGTACATTGACCACTGTTCGTATGTTCAGGTAAAGTCTATTTCAAGGCAAGTCTTAATAAGCCTGCAGATTAAATTTTCCAATGAGGTCACTCTTATTAAATTTTTCAATGAGGTCACTCTGCTATTAAATTTTTCAAGAGGTCACTTCTAACAGAATGTGCAAGATCTCTAACAATATTTGAAATCTAAAACCTCTAATCAAGTATTTCTCAAGAGTTTGAAATTCTAATGATATGTTCTTAGAAAATCTTTTCTTCTTTCTTTTAACCTAATACAGTCTGGCTATTCTTCATGCGAAATGGCTATTCAGCCAAGTGAATTGCTGCTTATTGCAATTTATTAATTATTTATAAATTCTAAAGTAATTATTTTGTAATTTTAATTTAATTTCCAATAATAGATTAAAGTCTATTCTTTTTGTTAAGTGGATGCTTCCTTCATAATAATAGAGATTGAAGTATTTACTGGAATGTTCTATTTGTTTGATTTTCAATATATTGCAAGTGTTTTCACTTTTGAATTTAAATGTCATTAAGACATGAACTTTTAGTAATATACTGTTATGTTAACAATTTTAGCTCTATAGGTAGTATTATGTTTTTGATAGAGGAAAAAAATTGAATGTGGATATTTTTCTAAAGGTGCAATCAATTCATTTATGTATATTGACGAGTATTGGTATGTTCAGGTAATTTTTATCTTCAGTCTATTTAAGGCAAGTCTTAATAACCTTGTAGATTAAATTTTGGTCAGTCTGTTATTAAATTCTCCAATAAGGTTACTTCTAACAAGAATGAGCAACATCTCTAACATCTGTAGTCTAAATCCTCTAAGAAAATATTACTTAGGAGTTTGAAATCCTTAATAGGGTGTTCCTAAAAGAACCTTTTCTCTAACATTTGACATAATGCAGTCTAACCATGCTTCTTGAACCATTTTCTAATTTTATCATGGTAGAAGGTGTTTATTCTATTTTTCAGATAGATTGTGTTCCTATAATTGCTTCAACATTTGGGCATCACACATAAATCAAAAACCTTCATCCAAAAATAGAAACAGTCTACCCAAAAAATAGACTCTAAACAATTTTAATAGATTATGCAAAACTGCTATCTTCAATGATAGAGGTTGTTTTCCATGATGCCATTCATAGTAGAGATTAAAGTATTTAATGGAAGACTCCCTTTTTATTTATTTTCTATTTCTTGTAAGTCTTTTAATTTTTAAATTTAAATTTCATTATAATAAGGAGGTCAACAATTTGAATTTATACTTGTGGTATCGGTTCTCAATGCTATAAAATTTACTTTTTGTTTAAATACTTTTATGATAATACTGTTATATTTGATAGAGATAAATGCAGGGTTGCTCTTTGTTGTTCCATAGGCCAGCACCCTCTTTACACTTTTATTTATCAAAACACAATTTGAATCTATTATATTAATAATGTTAATTAAAGTATAAATATTTAGAATATCTATTTTTTTAAATTATAATTTTAATATTTATTCAACTTTAATATTATGTAGAATAGTAAAGAATGAGCTCTGATCTCATGTAAGAGTTGATGATATCAACCATTAGAGTCTGTTTACAAATAGATCGTTTGTAATAGAATAAAAAAATTGAAACAGAAAACCTACAGAAAACAAATGTCAAAAGCTATATTGAATATACAAGTAGTCTTCTCTCTTACTTAATTCTTATTGAATATGCGACCATTACATCCTTGGAAAGTAAAGACCAGTCGTTTAGAATATTGAATTTCATTCCTTTCTCTTTTTTCTTTTTTTTTTATTGAAATTCATTCCTTTCTCTTTGGTCATCCTTAAGACACATCCCGCCAAAGTTGTCAAATTATTTTTTCTAAAAACGATACATATCCAACATGCGGTTGATATCAGAACATAACATTCATACCTCAAAATAGAAGAAAACTCAAAACAGCACGATAACAAAACGGAAACAGTAGAAATCAGTAGGGCAAAATGCATATATTCTATTAATTTCACAGTCAGATCATGGGTAGTGAAATTTAAAGAAGATGCTCCATATCATCCCTCCTTTGATAAAATCTGAATTGTACGAATTTGGCAAATTTAAGGATCTGGTAAATTTTATGGTATTCTGAATTGTAAGAATCTGGCAAATTTTCCAGTCTAATGAAATAAAATTTATCTGAAATGGTTAACATCGCCATCATTTGTGTGTCTGATACTAGTTCTACTCTTTGCGAACTTCTCTTTGTAAATGTTGTTGTCTTCATTGTGCTCAATTTCAATATAAGCTTGAACAGTTGTAGCTTAATATGGGTATATTTTCAGTAACATTAAAAACTAGACCAATGTCCATTTCTCTAGGTAAATCAATCCTGACAGACATTATATTTATCTCTTTCGTTATCATGGAAAGAGTCTAAGTTATTCAGTGTGAATGTCTTTATTCTGTGGTCTAGTTTAACATTTACTTTTTAGTTCCTCCGTAGCAGAGAACTATTGCCGAGCGATCAGCATAACTGGTGATTAATCATCTACCCCACTACCAATCGAATCGTTTCATTGTCCTTTTGCATTGGTTACGTTTGATAATTTTCCTTCTAAAATAGACATGAAATGATCGACCATTATTAACGAACTATTCACTATGCTTGTTGGCACATTTCCTCTTCAGATCAATAATTCCGCAGGTTTTAATGCAAGAGAAGACGGGAAACTCAAAATGATAGTGTTTTTGTTTGACAGTGTTTTGGTTTACCGTGTTTGCAGTTGGTCATCATTGATGGCACATTTTGGCATGAGGGGGCTACTACCGAATATTAGTATTTATCGTGTGGTTCCCATTTCTACAAATGCCATAACACTTGGCATAGTTGCATGTATCTTTTGGCATGCAGGTGAGCTATGTATAATATTTAAAAAAAAGTTTCCATTCATTTCTATTTCCGAGACACAACATAATAAAAGGAAAAACTGTTTTAAAACATTTGTTCAGAGCTCATTCACATTGTTTTCCAGATCACAGAAGCAATCTGTAGTTTTCCCTATCAATGCAAATCATGCGGCTATTAGTAGGCTAATAATTCTTTCTGTTACTATCTTTAGCATTTATTTCTCAGTACCACAGGCAGGAAAAGCCATATAAAAAGTTTCAAGCGGTATTTCCCACTGTGTCAATATTGTTAGGCTTTTTGACTGTGATGAGTTTTAATGGAGAAATCGTTGAAAGCTAATAAAACCATACAGGATCAATTTTATATTGTATATCAATTGCAATCAAAAAATTTCCTTTTAGATTGTTATATTATTGCTCAGTCTGGTGAGAATAACCAAACAAACACATGATTTATCCATTTGTATTGTTGTACTATTTTTCTTAAATTGACAACGCTTCTATTGAATGTATTTCTGTTAAAGCAGGACTTATAATCAGCATTGACTGTAGCTGCAATTCAAGTTACATGGATGCAAATGGTATAGAATGGATTCTTCAAGATAGTTATATAGAAGTCACGAGAAAGTAGTGATAAAAATAAGAGATCTAATATACTAGGCAATGAAAATTAGAAATAAACACTGAACTAAGAACATATTTTATTCATAAAACTGATTGCTTACAACCTATGCAATAGCCTCTATATATAGAGAGCCTATGAGATGAGGACATTAATAAAAGATGTTTCTAGAGGATAAGGAGATAAAGCTGTATGACCTATTCTAGAGGACAGCATCCATATCTGTTACCAAAGTTAAAGGAAATATGGTTGCACACCTATAGTGCAGTTATAACAGAAATTGACTGCTTCATCTTAGGTGTGATTTTTGTTTTGACTGTTTCTAACATCCTCCCTTAATTTCTACCACTAATGATAATGTGTGGGAGAAATTACAATAAATTTTTTAGATAAGATAGGTCCCAGCTTTGACCCTTCTTAGGTACCTATTTACAACATAAAAAGAGAGAGGGGAAAATTATATGACTATCCCCCCTTAATGTTGACCTCAATCATGCCTAGCATGCCCCGTAGTTTTAGAAATTTGGCCTCAAGCATACTTTTAGTAAATATGTCTACTGCTTGGTCTTCACTTGCACAAAAGAGAAGATTAACAAAATTTGCTTGAACAAGATCTCGAATATAGTGAACATCAATCTCAATGTATTTTTTTTTAGCATGAAAAACAAGATTATTTGCAACTTGAATAGCACTTTGATTATCACAATACAAAGGAGTAGCTGAACTCTGTGCAAAACCAAGCTCAAATAAAAGGTTGCGAATCCAAACTACTTCATTTCCAGCTTCTTTTGTTGCTCTATATTCTGCTTCACATGAGGACAATGATGTAGTAGTTTGCTTTTTGCTACTCCATGTAATTGGACCTAACCCGAGTTGAAAAATATAACCACCAGTAGATTTCCTATCATCTATGTCACCTCCCCAGTCTGAATTTGTGAAGCCAATCAAAGAAATTGAAGTCTTGTAACTATAATGAATGCCATATTAAATGGTGCCACAAATGTATTGTAAAATTCTTTTGGCAACCAACCAATGAGTTTCTTTTGGTTTCTGCATAAATCTAGATACCAAATTGACTGCAAAACAAATGTCTGGTCTAGACTATGTTAGATAAACCAAGCTACCAACAAGCTGTCTATATAAAGTAGCATCCACCTTCTTGGAAATACATTCTTTAGTAAGCTTAATTCCAGATTGAAAAGGAGTAGGGTTGGCTTACATTCAAGCATGTTAAATTTATCTAAAAGATCCAAAGCATATTTTTCTTGAGAGATAAATAACCCATCATGAAGTACACTAATTTGCAAGCCAAGAAAATAATTCAGGTCACCCAAATCACTCATATGAAATGCCCCTTTAAGATCTGATTTGAAATCACTAATTAACCCAATATTTGGTCCAGCTATGAGTAAATCATCCACATAAACTGCAACAAGAATAATTTCATTTTGCACTCTCTTCACATAAAGATTTGGATCTGATTTGCATTTTTGAAACCCATGAAGCTGAAAATACCTATCAATCTTCTCATTCCATGCTCTTGGTGCTTGTTTAAGCCCATAAAGTGACTTCTTTAATCTACAAACAAGATTAGGATGTTGCTGATCTACAAAACCTGGTGGTTGATTCATATATATTTCTTCATATAAATCTCCATTTAAGAAAGCATTTTTTACATCCATTTGATGAATATGCCACCCAAGACTTGCAGCCAAAGAAAGAATAATTCTAACTTTATTCATTTTAATGACAGGAGAAAAAGTTTCTCCATAATCAACACCCTCTTTTTGATTAAATCCCTTAGCAACCAATCTAACTTTAAATTTTTCTATAGCACCATCTGATTTAAATTTTTTTTTATAAACCCATTTGTAGCCAATGACATTCTTATCTTTGGGAAGTTGCACAAGTTCCCACGTTTTATTTTTCAGCAAAGCATCATATTCCTCTTCCATAGCTTGCTCCCATTCTTTCTTCCCTCTAGCTTCCTCATATGATCTTGGGTCATTTACTTGTAATACTTTGGCCATGAGAGCACTACCATTCCTCCCTTGGATCTTTGAGTCTTGCCTATATATTTCTTCAAAACTCCTTGTCTTTTGGCTAGCTGAAAAGTTATCTTCTCCATCATTACTACCTGCAGAAAATGTCTGATTACAAGCATTAGTTGTGTTGTTTTCATTAGTATTTTCATCATTTGTAGAAGTGCACAACTCATCCTCATCAATGTAGTCTCCATTTCCTCCTAAAATATCTGAAAAATGAGAAGCATTTGTTGTTGTAGAGTGAGAAGGAGTGGCTATAAGTTGTGAATGCTCATCAAACTTCACATCTCAACTAACAAAGACCTTGTTTGTTGTCAAATCATATAACCTATAAGCCTTTGATTCTTCACTATAACCCATAAACAAACATTTATGACTCTTTGGTTCTAACTTTTTCCTTTGTGCATTAGGAATGTGTGCCCAAGCAATATAGCCAAATACTTTAAAATATCCAATGTGAGGTTTCTTAGCACTCCATGCTTCTTCAGGGGTGATATTTGTGAGAGCTTTGGTGGGGATTCTATTTATAATATGTGCAGCACAAGAAATAGCCAAATCCCAAAATTTATTATGCAAACTTTTAAAATGCAACATATAATGAGCCATTTCTAAAAGAGTTCTATTCATTCATTCAGCCACCCCATTTTGTTGAGGAGTATAAGGAACTGTTCTTTGCACCTTAATACCATAATTTTCATAAAATGACTCAAAAGCATAATTGCAATATTCACCCCCATTATCTGTCCTTAAACATTTAATTATTTTGCCACTTTGATTTTCAACTAATGCCTTAAACTTTTGAAATACTTCAAACACTTCTTTTTTCCTTTCAAGAAAATAAACCCATACTCTCTTGCTATAATCATCAATAAAAGTGAGAAGGTACCTAGCACCTGAAAGTGAAGGATATCCTGGTTCACATAAATCACTATGAATAAGTTGCAATAGATGATTAGCTCTCCATGCTTTACCTGAATCAAAAGGATCTCGATGATGTTTCCCTAACACACAACCTTCACACACACCTTCACAAGCTGAAATTTTTGTTAATCCTCTAACAATATCCATTCTAACCATATCTTGTAATTTTTTATAATTTAAATGTCCAAGTCTAGCATGCCAAAGTTGTGAAATATAATCAGTTTGAGCAATAAAAGCATGAGAGAGTGTATATTTTTCATCAAGAAACCCCACAAATTTAATTAGATTCTCTTCATGATCAACTCTACCAATATAAATTATATTGCTTGGGTCTTTTCTGTCTCTGACAATAACTTGATCAGTATTGACAACAAACTCATATCCAACTTGAACTATTTTGTATGCTGAGATAAGATTCACCCCCAATCCTTTAACCAATAAAACATTTTTCAAAGACCCATGTGTTCCATTAATAGTACCTGTTCCTAAAACTGGAAGTTTCATTTTATTGCCAATAGAAATTTCTTGATCTGAATTCTTCCCTTCATTAAAATCAATAAACAAAGATCTATCCCCAGTCATGTGAGATGATGCCCCCAAATCTAAAATCCATTCTTTATTAGAATTTGAAGCAAAGTATCCCCCTTTAACACTAGATTTACTTTTGGGTGTAATAATTACCTCATTTGATTTCTCTTTCCTTTTTAAAGAGATAGCTACGAAACTATGATTATCCTTCTTTCCATCCTTAAACCTTTCTTGCTTGGGTTTATATTGCTGCATTTCATTGTCCCTCTTCTTCAAACAAAACTTCTCCATGTGATTCTCACCTCCACAATACCTGCAAATAAAAGGCTTTCTTCCAGCTTGTTGGGTGATGCGACGCTCTCCCCTGCCCACAGGTGGTTAATTATGTGATGTTCCATGTTCACTAACAGTCATGGCTTTTGGTGCAATGGCAAATGGGCCCTACAATTGGTATCAGAGCCTAGTTTTGGCTTGGTCATGGGTTCAAATCTCCCCGGTGCCTTCCCGACCCGCGTAAGCACTTGGTATGCGTGTCGAGGGGGAGATTGTTGGGTGATGCGATGCGCTCCCCTGCCCACAGGTGGTTAATTATGTGGTGTTCCATGTTCACTAATAGTCATGGCTTTTGGTGCAATGGCAAATGGGCCCTACATAGCTTGCTTTTCTGCACCATCATTTCTAGAAAAATGATTAGAACTTTCATGATTTCGAAATTTATTATTTCCTTTCCAATTCTTTTTTCCATCATTTCTAAAGAATTTACTTTTGGTTGTATATGCATGATTCTTTTTAATATGCCCTTCTTTAATAAGCTGAACTTCTTCATCTAAAACAGATTTGGAAAATTGATCAAAAGTTTGTTGAGGGGTATTGGGATTTAGTTGAAGAACCCTTTTCGTTGATTCCTTAAAAACTTTATATGGCTAGGGAAGCTTACTTTCAACCATTGCAATCAACTGAAAATCCTTTTTTTGCATATTCAACACCTATTTTTTTAAGCTGAGTATTTAAAAAAGTAACTTCATTGAAGTAATCAGACATTTTTTCAAAATAAGATGGATCTAAATTCATCAATTTTTCTTCTATACTAAACGTGCTAGCCATGTCTACATCTTTATAATCTTTTTCTAAAGTCTCCCACAGCTCCATTGGGTTATCAATATCAACAAATCTTCTATTTAGATTGGGGCTCAAAGCTTTACCAATAATACCTCTAGCTTGCTCCAACTTACATTTCCACAACTCCTTTTCTTTATTAGTTTGTTGAGGTTCCCCAATTTCTTTATTTACTATCCTCCATAAAGCCTTCTCTCTTAGAGCATTCTTGACTGCAATCTTCCAATCTGCAAAACCACTTCCATCAAAGATAGGCAAAACTTCATTTGAAGAACCCATGTTAGCAAAAAGATAAAGTTCAAACAAATCTAGCAATAGTCCAGCAGCATAACAGCCCTGCAACCAAATATCACTCCAAAAAAAAATCAGCCCTACAAACAAACCATTTTCAGCAAACTATTTGCCTACAGCAAAACCCTCTAGCAATATTTCTAGCTGAATTTCTAAATAAATCTCCAGCTGAACTTGGCTAAACCTAGCTCTGATACCATGATAAAAATAAGAGATCTAATATACTAGGCAATGAAAATTAGAAATAAACACTGAACTAAGAACATATTTTATTCACAAAATTGATTGCTTACAACCTATGCAATGGCCTCTATATAGAGAGAGCCTATGAGATGAGGGCATTAATAAAAGATGTTTCTAGAGGATAAGGAGATAAAGCTTTATGACCTATTCTAGAAGACAGCATCCATATCTGTTACCAAAGTTAAAGGAAATATGGTTGTACACCTATAGTGCAGTTATAACAGAAATTGACTGCTTCATCATAGGTGTGATTTTTGTTTTGACTGTTTCTAACAAGTAGAAATAAAAAATTCTAGTCAGCCAAAAAAAATGAACGAAGTATTTTTTTCAACAAATCTTGCTATGAACTGCCCATCACTCCAAACATACCTTATCTTGTAAGAGTATAGTTTTATAATGGTAATTAATGTGCACAATCAGTCTCTCCACTCTTTCAATTCTCGATTTAGACTACGGAAAAGTTGTCACCACAATTTCCCAACAAAATCTGCCAAGAAAAAAGATTTTGTTAATTTAGTCATGTGCAGTTTATTTGCTTGATTAGAAAATTTGAGGCCACTTTCTATTGAGTTTAGAACACTAAACAAGGCATGTATCTCAAGTTAACCTAGAAATGGTGTTGCATATGGTTGCAAGATATAAGCTGACATAAACTCCATAGTTAATATTTTTATTCAAAGTTATTATCCCTAACTAGGGATAGCTTCATACATTTTTAAAACATTGATAAAGAGTCATCCAATTTCTATCATTGGCTGTAAAAAATGTAAGCTCCTTTTTTTCAAAAAAATGTAAGCTCCTTTTTTCTCAAATCATACTTTGTGGACTGTGGACTGTCTTTGTGTACTTTCACATCTTAGATGCTCAGAGTTTATCTTCACTTACATATTTATAATTTTAATCTTTCTTTACAATTAATTATTATCATCATACTTCACAATGGAATTGAATTCTATAATATAGTAGATTTGTTTTTCTCTATTGTTTCTATCATATAATATTTATGATTACTCTTCATTCATCTAACCAACCATTTATATTATGGTGGATTATGGTGGATTGTACTTGAATCAAGGCAGATCAAGGCAGTAAAATTTGATAAAGATATATATTTTCCAATGAAATGTTTTGATTCTTGGATTATACTTAAATATATTTTTTTACTGAAGATTCTATATCATTTAAAAGATTGTTAAATTACTAATTATTTGGCTATGTTTATTTGAGATTTAAGAATTGTTACATATCTATTTATTAAATTATACAATCCATTTTTTAATAATCTTATTTTTCTTTATGTAAAAATTATATATATATAAACAACATCACATGAAGAAAAATCAATCATCTTACCAAAAATATAATGGCTAAGACAAAAAGAAATTGAATGGAGAGGATTGCATGACTCCTAAAAATAAGCCAATGTCATTGATGTTAAGATGACTTGGCTTCAATCACAGATTTGGACCATTAATTAATTAATACTATTATTCTATAACGTAAATGTTTTCACTTCCTTTCTAACTAGATATCTAAATAGAAATATATAATAAATATAATAGATATTGTTGATTCATGTTTTTATGAGCCACCAAACAATAGAACAAAATATTGATCCTCTCTTGAACAAAGTCTTGTGTATGCTAAGATTGCAAGAAGATCATATAATGACTCAAAGGTTCCTTCAATTTCAGGTCTTGACTATGGATAAGCTTGGTGGTTGATGTGATTTAGTGATGATCACAACGGATCTTAGTGTGTGTTTACTTAGATTCATTTCAAGCCATATTGGATGTTGAATTTATCTAAAAGTTTTGTAATAAAGTACTTTTTGGATTTTCATGAAATATATAAAAATGAAATAGGAAAGGTTTTAGAGTTTATAATCTATTCCCAAGGGAAGTAATGATAGTTAATAGTACTCTGGTGGACAAATTCCTCAATTTACCAAGCTCTACTTTCCTAAGTTGTGCTAGAACTATTTGTGAACTGGTACAATATTCAAGGGTTATGCTGAAAGATTTTCAAACCAACACATACACAATCATAAAGAACAAGGTATATGAATGATCAAAGTTAAGCATATGCATGAAAGGGGTTTAGGCTAAATTTGCACAATGATTTAGAATCACCAAAGTGTCAAAATATGAACCAAAGGATTTCATAAAAATGCCATCGGATTCTCCATTGCAATCACATGTTAACTAACTAGACATAATCTAAGTGAGGGAATTTAAGAGAGAAAAGAAGCACCAAGATGCATCAAGTATACACCAAGCTTCAATGAAAACTCTATTATATTAGTAGCTCTTAGCAACAATCTCATAAAATCCTCCTTTTACAGATGAAGAGTGAGGCCTTTATATACGTCCTCGATTATAATGGGTGGCCAAGATGATTAGAATAATTGATGGCCAATATCGTGCCACATCATCTCTAATTAGGGTTAGGGAAATGAAAAGGAATCTACATTAATACAATAAGGAATCCAATACTATATTGGGTAATAAATGTAGGCCACAATGCATGCTTGTTTAAGAAGTGAGTGGAGTGAAATATAAATGACCACTAAGAACACCCACTATGCATTAAATGCATCTATCTTTGATTCCCCTACCTGAAGCCATGGATTCAATCCAACACTATCTCCAACTCTTCTTTACTAATTATTGGTGTCATTTCTTGCTTGAATTCCTGAACTACAATTTCTCTTTCTACTTTCCTAAAGCTTTCCTCCGAATCTAGTAGCAAGTTCTGCGTGGTGTGTATTATATTTGAGAAGATGGAGAACTTCTTAAAATCACTTGTTTCATAGAAATTTAGTTGAAATAATTCTTATAACTTGATTCTCAAATTATTAGTTGTCATTTCATTTTCCACCAATATTTATGACAAAAAGGATATAGTTTTATTGGATTCTCCTTATTTGATTTTGTCAACCACCTTTTTCCATCGAGTGGATTCCTTGGTGAAGCTCTTGCAAATATTTTCTTCATTGTGATCACTGCTTTATACCATCGAAGAAAATCATAGATATACCCCTCACTAATAACATGACCATTGATCAACACTTGCTTTGGCGTCTACATTAGATCCTCGATATCAAAAATCATTTCATCTAGGAAAATATGTTCATCCTCCCATTATTCCACCATGCACTTGATTATAGAAAGTATAGGTAAAACTCTAGTATGTATTTGCAGCAATTCATTTGCATGCTTCAATGCTTTCTCCTAAATTCCTGCAACCCAAACCTTTGCACCTTGAGCAGTCTACCTTATCCTATCAATATAATCAATTAGTACAGTTAAAACACCTATCAAAGGGACAAATGATGGAACTTCCTTGTTAGAAATAGGGATTACTAAGGTGGGGTGAATCAGTAATCCACAAAATTTAGCCTCTGACTAGATATTATTACTTAATTTAAACCATGCATAACAAAGCAATAAAGTAATGTTGAACAGTAACAGTAACAATGCACAAAGATTCATAACACCATATTTTTTTTAACTAGGGAAACCCTAGCCAAGGGAAAACCATGGTGGGGATGATATCCACTAGATAATATACTTGTGTGTGTGTGTGTGTGTGTGTGTGTGTGTGTGTGTTCCTTGTTAGAGGATGAAACCTATTAGGAGACTTTGAATTCCTATTACGAGATTCCAACCCTATTAGGAGTTATAGTGTAATGTATGCAAGATGAGCCCACTGCCCAAACATGCAATTTCAACTACATGAAGAGCTCACTACTCAATCAATTAATCTATTATTATTTGCCTTCCTTCACTAACCTATGATCTTCAACTCAATTTCAAATCACTAGATAATTCATTAAAAACTTAGCATATATTGCTTTTAGAAAAGTTCGCTCACTTTGCAATTCACAATTACATAATCATATGAACACTTCTCATTGCAAGAAGTCCTATGCATAAATACCATGCCTTTACATAAAATATTGTTGGGCTAGATAAGACCACAATTCACTTTTCCAAGCTAGATTAAACATCTAGGATGTCGACCCTAATTGGACAAGTAATTATTTTGCAACTAAAACAATTCTTTCCTTCAATTCTATTTTTCTACTTCATCAAAATATGATTTCCTCTATTCTATACAGTGCATACAAACTTCATAGCTTATACACATCATCACCAACATGTCTACTATCTCCATGTAACTTTTCTTGTTAAAATATGATGTCTGCACCATGTTATAAAGAAAATAATACACTGTTGTAAACCAAATTACATACTTAGACAATTTTTTAATAACCAACCACTAAGTATCTTTATTTTTAAGGTTTCCTATCAACATGTGCATCATGTGTTGCCATTAATGACAACAATTACATATCACAATAAGCCAATTGTCAGCAATCTCCCCCATTGGTATTGATGGCAACAAAATAGGGAAAATTGGCTAAGTGACAAAAACAAACTATCAAAATAAATAGTACATCTATTACAACTTTACAAATATGCTCTCCCTTTCAATATACTTCATACTACACATGTTTCTTTCCCCTTTACTATCCAGATTTTCTATTTTCCAATTTTCTTCTACTATTACTCCCCCTTTGAAATCAATGACAAAGGTCTCAAAATGTCAAGATTCTATCCAAAACTTTCAAAATTGCCTTGCCTTGCCTTAATGCTCAAATAATCTTCATACAATCATCAAAAATAGCCTTCAAACTATCCATACCTTTGTTCCATGTTTGTTTTATAGACTTTTCTAATGTGAGAATTGCACATAATGCATATGACGCAATCTCAATTGCATTTATATCTGAATTTAAATTTTTTGTATATGTTTCTTTTGCCTTGACACATTCTTCTAGCTTCTTTTCAACAAATGATAACTTTAGAGCAATGGGTTCTCTGCAATCAGATGTTCTCTTCAATATCTACTCTTTTTGAAGTTCCAGTTTCATGATCTTATTGTGAGTACTAGCCACTTAATTCTCAAAATCATCAACTTTGCTAGATGGGTGTTGGATTAGGCTAGATAAAGCCTCTAGCTCATTAATCTTTGTCTCTATCTGACTATCCAAGTCCTTAGTCAGTTTGTATGATAAGGTACACTTAACATACAAAGCTTTCCCTTCTTGCTGAAACTTCTAAAGTTCTTTAATGTGTGTATCAACGTTGACTAAGTTATTTTTGATATTCTAACAGATGGTGCTAAAAAAATTAGCATCATGCAAAATTTGATATTTTGCCTCTGCAACATTCAAAAAATTTGTAAACTCTTCATCAAAAGACTTTAGCACTGCATGTGCTCATAGTTTAGGATCTAACTCAATATGTTATACTGTCAAAGTACTATGCAATCTATTAGTCACTTCCATCAATGATCTTTGCAAATTCTTCACTGTCTTATTTTTCTATAGGAGTTTTGATAAGGATGAAATCAGATCAGTATGATTATCATCATCAATGGCCAAACTAGCAATAGAGAGCGGAGTAGATGAACTAGATGGTTTAGTCTCATCCTCCCTTTGTTTCTTTGCTGCTTCCTTAGCTTTCCTCTCTTCCTCTTCTTTCCTTTCCTTTTCCTTTTCCTTTCTCTATTTCTTTTCTTCTAATCTTTTCCTCTCTTCTTCCTTTGCTTTCTTTTTCCTTTCTTCTTCTACAGTTATCCTATTATCTTCATCTTCCTTTCTTTTTCTTTCATTCTCAAGCAATTTCTACCTGGCTTCCTCTATCTTCTGCTTTTCAATTTCTATTAGTCTCTTTTCCTCCTCAATTTGTTTCAACTTCTCTTCAACATCTTTAGTATTAGGCACATTTGGTTCAAAAACACCAAATGGATTGGTATCATCAATGTTTATTGTAACATTTGTTTGATCAATCTTCATAGTATCACCACTAACTAATAAATCCATGGTTCTAGGAGTTAAAGGAGTTTCTATATATGATTCTTACAAAATTTGGCTAATAGATACTGTAGTATCCTTCCTCAATTTATCCTTTCCAGTAACCATAAGGAATAATGGCCTTAACTTATTTCTCAAGTATGGTGCGAGGTTATTCAACAATCTCTTTATCTCATCTTCATGATCAGTCTTGCAAATTGTCCTTAGCATAGACTTTTGAAGTTCAAGGTCTCCTTCTCTTGTTGGAGTCTTCTTCTCTATAAGTCTTTTATAGACTTTCTAGTTCACTACTACTTTTATATCCTTCATACTTAGATCATTTGCAATGATATGTCTTATAGAAGATATATCAATCTAATCCTTATCAAAATTATTATAAAGATCAAAAAAATTGTTCATCTGAACAAAGTTTTCCTCATTGGAAATTGCTATGTTAATCTTCTCAATCTTCATCTTCCAAGGTTGTCAAAATATGCCTAGTGCTTGCTTAGGTGGATTTGCCTATTCAACTTGCTTGGTTTCTTGTTCCTCAACCTCTTCATCACTATTGGATTCAATTATCAACAATGTTTTCTACTTCTTGCCAGGTCCTATAGCCATCTGTTTGATGCTCTTAGTCTTTTTTGGCATTGCTTCAACCAATCTCTCTAATTTTCTCTTATCTTTACTGGGGTGAACATTAGATACCGTTGCATATGGTATGCTCTATCCGAAAGTTGTCTCAACAACTAACACTGAAAAGGGTTGTATATTCAATACACCTTGTTTCATAGTCTATCTCATAGCCTCAGACTTACTTTCTATCATTCTGACCTCAGTTAATGCATTCTTTATTATTGACTCAACCTTCATGTTAGATGCCTTCTCCAAGGTTACTTGATGAACATGTTGTGTGATCTCATCATATGTGCCAAATTTGTATCCTACCTTATCTTTCTCAAAATTCAATAATAGATCGATGTAGCCAACTACAACATCATCACTCAACTCATTGTTCAAAGAATCCAAAAAAATTTCCTAACGTTCTGCTGCTTGAATGTGTGTACAGTCAGTATCAACTAAAATACATATGTCTTCCTTGACCCTATCCACAATTCTAGGTGAGATCCTAAACCTCTCTTTCATCTCATTTTGGAATGTTCTCATAATCAAATTTCCATTGTCCAATACCTTGTCTATAGGGTGTCTTTTGCATACCTCTGATATCTTCTCCATAGTGCATCTATCGCTACTCATTATATCTATTACTGACAAGTAGGGAAACCTCTTTAGGACATGAAATAATATGTGATTTATCAATGATTGGAATCTAAATACACCATTCTTTGTCCTCTTAATCTTCAAAGGTTCTCTGAGAGTTGCATTCTCAAAATTTCACTCAAATTCACCTATTCTTTCTCAATACAAATCTTGTAAGCTACATATATAAATCCTACTGAAAGTTCATCTATCTTAGAACTTGCACAAACTAAATAAGCTATTATTCTACTAAGAAATATCACATCATCCTACTTGATGGAGCTGATTAACATATCCTTCCCTTTGTAAATTGCCTTAATGTAACTTTCTACATTCTTCTTAACCAATTTCTCTACTATGGGTATACTGCCTTATTTGCTAAGACCAATTACCTCATGAATAAGGTTGGCCAAGATGTCTACTACATTATCTTGCATCCATATTTTGCCATCATGAATCCTACTCAATATGATTTGAGTCCATTCATCTGTATCTAGTTCATGATAAAAATGATACTTAAACAAGTCCAATTCTCTTAAATGCTCAAATCCATCCTTCACTATCATATCATGGTTAAAGACCAATTCCATATCCTATTCATATATTAACTACCAATTGACTCAAACTTGCAATTCAAATAGTTTTCTATATCTTCCAAATAGACTATGTTGTTTGGAGTGATACAGAACACAGAGTTAGGGTTTCCTCCACTAGGTTTTATAAAAATTGTCTTAAACTTAGGTCTATCCTCATTCTCAACACTATGAACAATTGACATATCCATACTTCTTATCAATAATATCTTTTACCAATTTTTTTTTTGAGAAACACAATAAAATACCTCTTTTAGTAAATAGGGTTTGCTTCAAAATCACTCTAAAAAGTCTCTTTATAATTCTCTTCAGTTTGAATATGTTTGCAATGAAGTACAATCAATTATGTACTCTATTTATGCATCAACTTGAAACTACATTAATTTCATACTTCAAATATGAAAAGTTATCATTTGCATTCTACAATTAGATAACTTATCTAGAATCATTCACCTAATCTTTAAATGCCACCCAAAGTTTACTATAGCCTCCTTCCATCATGAAAATCATCCTCAAAACTTTGCATCATGAATTCTCTTCAAAAATGTACTTTTCATCCTCTATTACAAAACCAACTCTTACTGTAATACGAGTAACTCTGAATTTCATCATAACTTGTTTAGATGAGCTTCAAATCACAAGAAAGCTTAGGTAACATCTAAATACAATTGCATACACCATTTCCCAACTTCACTACCTCTAATTTGGTCTCTGACTAAAGTTCTCAAATTCTAATGCTATGAACAAGCTTAATTCAACTTTATTGAATAAAACTCAACAATTGCCTTTGATCTTTCTGTCTCATCATCATCTAACTTTTCTTTTAAGATATACATTACTTTCATGAATGCTTCATTAATTTCTTCTCAATGTTCACTAACAATTAATCTTTGTTTTTCATTACTTCTGCTAGCTCTAGAGTTTCTTTTTTGGTTCCTTCTATCATTTCTAGAGTTTCTTCTATCATTACTTCTATTCCCAAAGTTTCTTCCATTGTTCCTTCTATCTCCAAAGTTTTTGTTGATTTTTCCATTACCTTGCTATGTGTCTAAAGTTATTGCATAACTAACATATAGGTGCTCTACTTTTAGGATTCCATTGATTGGCAGGTTCATGACAATTCTGAGCAATGTGTTATAAGTTTCTACACTTATAACACATGATCTATCTTCTATCATCATAAGATCTTCTTTCTCTTAATGTCCTTTCATTAGATCTTCTTCTATCTGTAGGGTTAGTATTTCTAAGCATTCTACTATTTCTTCTATCATTATTATACTTAGGTTTCCTACAATCAATTGCATTATCACCCATACCATGACAATTATGACAATAAAAGTCCTTAACATGTTTAAATGACTTATTAGTAAAATCTCATTTCATATGACCTCATTCATTAGATAAAAAGAACTTACCTCTAAATTCATGCTTGGTTTCCTTTGGAATTTTCACTTGCTCTAGTTCATCCGAGATTTCAACTTCATTGATTTGCTCACTTTCTTTAGTTTCCTTAGAAGATTGACTTGACTCAATCTTGCTATCATATTTGTCTTTTTCTTTTGCATCTGATTTAATCCCAAATTTCTTCACAAACATGTTAATTAAATAACGAAGACCAGTCTTGTCACATGAAGGTCTCTATATAGACATAGAATCATCAACCTTTTCTCTACTAGAATAAAGTTTCTCAAGTTGTTGTTTGCATTCTGTCAATTCACCTTTCACAATAATACTGTACTTATGGAGTTCTTCATGATTTTCTTTTGATGTTTCAAATTAGGTAATTTCTTTGCCAGGCTTGCTCTTAGATCTACATTTTTAGTCTTCAAATTAGATTTGACTTTGCTAGGATCATCTCTCAAAGTCAACTGCAGATTTGTAATCTTCAATTGATGCTTCAAGATTTTGTATTTTGTCTTCAACTTTAAACAGTCATCATTAGTAGTTCTAGATTCAGTAGATTCAAGCTTGGAATTTAGTTGATCAATATTTTCTTTCAACTAACCAATGTATACTTTGGGGTCTTTATATCTGTGCTTTAGCTTATCTCTTTCTTCAGTAAGGATATCAATTTGTTCAAGAGATTCTTCGAGGTTCTTCATCAACTATTCCATATCCACAAGGATATTACTTAAGTTGTTAAGCCTCTTCAAAGTAACTGGGCTCTAATACCAATTTTTAGAAATAAGGATTATTGAGCTAGGGGGGGTGCTAATCAGTAATCCACAAACTTTAGTTGCTAATTGGATATTATTATTTACTCTAAACCATGCATAAAAAAGAAATAATGTAATGTTAAACGATAATAGTAACAATGCACAAAGATAACTCATAACACCATATTTTGTTAACTACAAAAACCTTTGCCAAGGGAAAACCCCAACGAGGATGACACCCCCTAGATAATATACTAATATATATGTTCCTTGTTAGAGGATGGACCCTATTAGGAGTCAATGAGAAAATTTAGTATAACAGTCCCTATTAGGAGACTTTGAATCCCCATTAGGAGATTCCTACCCTATTAGGAGTTGTAGTGTAATGTATGCAAGATTAGCCCACTACCTAAACATGCAATTTCAACTACATGAAGAGCTCATTGCTCAATCAAGTAGTCTACTATTATTAGCCTTTCTTCACTAATTTTTTAATCTCCATCTCAATCTCAGATCACTAGATAGTTCAAGCAAAACTTTGCATATATTGCTTTCAAAAAACTTCTCTCACTTTGCGATTCACAATTACATAATCATAAGCACACTTCTTATCGCAAGAAGTCTTATGCATAAATACCATGCCTTTACATAAAATATTTTTGGGTCAGCTAAGACCATAATTAACTTTTCCAAGTTAGAGTAAACATCTAGGATTTCAACCATAATTGGACAAGTAATTATTTTGCAACCAAAACAATTCTTTCCTTCAATTTCACTGTTCTGCTTCATCAAAACATGATTAACTTTGTTCTATACAGCCTATAAATTTTTTTGACATTATACACATCATAATCAACATGTATACTATCTCCATGTAGCTTTTCTTTTCATAATATGACATTTGCAACATGTTATAAACAAAACAATACATTGTTGTAAACCAAATTCTATGCTTAAACAATTTTATGATAACCAAACACTAAGTATCTTTATTTCTGATGTTTCTTGTCAACATGTACATCATGTTTTTCCATTAATTAAAACAATTACATATTAAAATTAGCCAATTTTTAATAGTGCTATCTTACTAGACAAGGCATAGTGTTGATGTACTAATGCAAGATTTTGATTTCTCCTTTCTATTTTTGGTATCCATCTTCTAAATTCTTTAATCTATACTTTACATCCTATGTAGAGTCATCAAATTCTTTTGATATTTTCTCCCAGGAGGAAAGACTAAGATTTATTTCCATGACATGGTACTCATCTGGAGCAATCTTATTTTTACACTTGTCAACTATAGGAGTTGCAATCTGGAAAATTCTTGACCCTAATTCTCCTCTAGCAACCTTAATGAGTATTTTTGCTTTCCATTTCTCTTATGATCAATTTTCTTGGTTGAAAAATTCCTATAATTCAATTGTTGGATCAAGCTCCTTTTGTATAATCTTATAAAAAATTTTGCTTCAACCATTCTAGAATAGGAATACTTTGGTCCCTTAAGATCACCAGTTGTTCTTTCCTTTGGACTGCTTAAATGCTAATCTTTAGAAACTATGATTTCAACACTTGGATTATTTATTTATGCTATAGGAGCCTCCTCCTCTAGTGGACCAAACTTGGCCTCCATCATTTATCACTCTAGGAATATAGCGAGCCTTTCCTCTATAGCTATATCTTTATCTATCCCTCTCTCTTTCTAAGATTTTTCATAGACATTTATACATAGTCTATCTTGCACTGGCTTATCAAAAATTTCTTCTTTCTCAAACCTCCTTATGCTTGTCTCTAATTCCTTCATTTCAAATGTTTCTATCTCTTGAATACTAGCAGTGTGACTCAGAGAAGAGGGAGCATTCCCATGTTTCTTCTTCTTGTTCTTCTTCTTTTAAGGCTCTGAGATGACATTCTCACTCCTAGGATGCTTCTCTCAAGATACCTCTTTCCCTTTATTTCTTCCTATATCCTTTTATGGAGTTCCTCTTTCATCAATATTCCCTTTAAATATTTGTCCTAGTCTTTCATGCCTAAGTGGTCGATGACCAATCAATCTATACATGAATTGTTTTTCTTGTGCAACTAGATTTTCAAGCTTATGCTCAATCCACCACTTTGTAAAATCCAAGACTCACTTTTAAAGAAGTTCCAAATCTATGACTTATTTCCTTTTCGAATCATATGGCTGAACTATCATTTCTAGATTGAGTCATTTTCATGTCACATTTGGAACTTCCTCCATCTGATCAGAAAGACGAAATATTTTTCATGCTCTAAAAATGTTCATTAGTAATTTCTATATTTCATCTTGTTTCTAATCTCATTCTCATCCATAGAATTTTTCCAAAAAAAATTGAGTTGAACTTTATGCAGGTACTTTGATCCTACTATTGATGTGAGCTTGTTATAGGGATTAAAATCAAGCCTTTTTAGATAAAGAAGAAGATTGAAAAAGTGGAGCTCATCTAATGATCTCTCTACAACTTCTAGACATCACATACCTCATTTTCTTCTTCTCTTATGGAAATTGGGAACTCCAATCCAAATTTCCCCTTCCCTTTTTGGATCTTTTCATAGGTTCTAAGTTGTCAAGTAATATCTAATTAGACAATCTTATCTATTGGCTGCCTAGGAACTTTGTGTTGGAAATGTAGAGAATGCTAGGTGACTACAAGGGGCGGGTGTGATTAAATAAGGAACAAATAAGACTTATACTAAATAA
Organism: Cupressus sempervirens; assembly: GCA_028749045.1. NCBI lineage: Eukaryota > Viridiplantae > Streptophyta > Pinopsida > Cupressales > Cupressaceae > Cupressus > Cupressus sempervirens. Next base: position 954,568,721 of record CM053787.1, on the reverse strand, counting down.
TTCACCATATAATCCTTCATAAACTAATTTGATCTAATTTCATGAATGAAAGATTGAATGCAATAAAATATTCATAACACTTGACACAATATTTGACAACTCAGAAACATTCCAAATAGAAAGTAAAACTAGGATAGGGATGATACCCTGAAACTTTACGACTACAATATAAAGTTGGCATGTTAAGGCTTACAATTGATCACTTTTGGTGATCTTCTCTGTTAGGAGCAATAAGGACTATTAGGTCCACCTTGTAAAAGGATTTATATAATACAATAAAGTATGTACTTTTCTAGGAGATTTTGCATAAGACTATTGAGTCTACCTCGTTAGAGGATTTGACTAATGCACCTGTTAGGATGAACGAGTAACTAATCTCTTCTATGCAACATAGTTTGTTAAATTAGATTCCTTTGATGTAGAATGATCTTCTTAATGTGCTGGATGAGACTTTCCTTTTCCTTATACTAGTTCTCATTTATACCAATCCAAATAATTACCTTCTAAAGTTGTCTACAATACCATATTCAACAATCTTCACCTAGGTGGCTCAATGTTGATGATACAAGAGCATCCTGGTTGTCACGTTATCCCTCTATTTCTGTTGGTTGCTATTAAGTTGCAATAATTGTCGAGTGCTAGTAATTTTGTAGTGTAAGCCAAGTTGAGTTTATCCCATGTCATGTTAACACTCGAGTTAGCTTGTTATCCTATTTTTACTCTATAGTGTGTGCTGAGTTCCATAGTGTGTGTTGAGTGATTCTTCATGTGCTAATTTACCCTTCATGTGTCGAGTTTTCTTGTTTATGCTGAGTGTCAACATTTTGGACGTGATTTCTACATTTTTGGTGCATGCCGACTTGTAGGATTTATTTCACTCACGTTGTTTAGGATCTTGCCTTGGGATGTGTCTTGATCATTGTTGGGTCAGCCTTCCTATTTTATAATGTTCTAGAATGATCAATAATCCATTTTGGAAAGTATAAATAGGGTGTTTTGACTTAGAGTTCAGTAAGTTTTGGGGAAGTGATTTGGAGTAGTGAATTTTAGAGTAGCTGAAGGGTAGTTTTTCCTAAGTCTATGGACATAGCATTGAATGCGAGGCAGTTTATAGTAGGATAGTGGTAGAGTTGAAAGTTTGGAGAAGAGCTAGTGGTTGCGGTTTAGAAACAAGGAGGTTTCTTGGTGGCTTGTGAGCACAAGTTGAGATCTTAGAGGTTTTTATCAGATTGTTCTTGTGTTATAGATCTAGGTTAGTTGTGATATGGATTTTTAAGTTTTATATTGAGAGATCTTGTAGAATGAGTTGGTGAGTAGAGCCAGGGTTGTGGCTTGAGAACTAGAGAATAGCTTAGTGGAACTAAGGTTACAAGTGTGGATTCTTCTTGGTGTTCTTATCAAGTTGTCAATTTGGACTAGCTAGGGTTGGATTAGATCTTGAGGGATCTTATGAAACTTTTATTGTATTTACTATTATACTTGACCATAACTCAAAAGGCCTTACAGCTGAGCATATTGCATGTAAATAGTTATTTTATAAATAAAGAGTTGTAATTTGGTATTAGATCTTGCATTTTTGTTTCTTGTTGTTGTATTTCCAATATATGGTTATTTGCTAGGGGCTAGGAGATCTCCTTTGGGGATTCACCTACCTTGCATTATGTCAAGTGGTATTAGAGTGAAAGTTGTTCTTGAGGATGTATATAGATCCCTAAAGTTGTGGTAGTTTTCACGACAACTTGGAATGGAGAAGTAGATCTAAGTTGATCTTGATTTTTTGGAGGATTTTATTTTTGGAGTACTAGATCTCTTGGTTGTGAGGTGGTAGATCATGGTTTTGACTTGCAATTGTAGAGGACTTATAGATGGATTGATCGATGCAAAAGATGGAAGACTAATCTTGTTGAGGCATGATCATAGAGAGTTTGTGGGTTGTAGATCTGTGGTCTTGGACTTGTGATGTGGTTTTTAATTGTTCATGTAAGGTGCCATGTTGTGATCTAACTTGCAAAAATTTGAGTTGTCACAAGAAGTGTGGGAAGGATTTTTTGTAGAGTGTTTACAAAGATCTTGGGAGATGGCTTCAAGAGGATTGGACCCTAAGATGATTGAAAATATCTATGATGTGTTGGAGAGGAGGTTTTTGAGATCTCTACTTAGTTTGAAGCAAGTTAGGTTGATCGAGCTAAGAAGGTGGTTGCTCAATTTGAAACTAGTTCAACTAATCGTAATAAGGACAAGATGAGGAAGGCATTCTATAGATGTTTATGGAGTTGGATTCTACCAATCTGAAAGAGATTTGTTTAGTTAGTTAAGAGACTTTTTTGTGAGAGAATATGGCATGGCATGGTTGAGGTGGAAGAGTTTGGTTTTTTTGATCAGTTTGTGGAGTCTAATACAAAACCTGCAAAGTAGCTAGAGGTTGATTGGGGGTTGGTTTTTATGATCAGTTGGTTGAGTTTGAGATGGAAATTGCATAGCACTTAGTCATGGATGATCAATTTTTTGTTGGTGGTGACTTGTATGTTGCAGAGCACTTGGTCATGGATGATCTAGTTGTTATTAATGATGATTTGTATGTTGTAGATAATTTATTTGTGAGAAATGAGATTAATGGTGTTGTGAGTTTGGCATGTATTGATGAAGACTTACATATTCTTGCTAATATGGAGCTTATTGTTGCTAGTGTGGATTCACTAGTTGCTAATGTGGATGAGGGTTTGCTGGTGAAGCATTATGTTCAGTTTTTTCCTCAAAGTGAGCATGTTGGTTGGATGGTTGAGATTTTGGTGTTTGATAGAATGATGTGGATGTGGATGATGTGCTGATTGGTTTTGTTGTCCCTATTCGAGTGGAAGCCTTTGGTGAAGATAAAGATGGTTGTTGATCTTTCTTTGGGTATCAAAGTGTGGGACACACTACCTAGGTAGTCTAGTGTAGGAATATCCTGGCAGTCATGTTATCTATCTATTTTTGTTAGTTGCTGCCAAGTTACAACAATTGTCGAGTGCCAGGAATTTTGTAGTGTAAGCCAAGTTGAGGTTATCTCATGTCATGTTAGCAATTGGGTTAGCGTGTTATCCCATTTTTACTCTATAGTGTGTACCAAGTTTCATAGTATGTGTCAAGTGAATCTTCATCTCCCGAGTGACTCTTCAAGTCTCGAGTGACTATTCATGTGTCGAGTGTCTCTTAATGTGCTGAGTTTTCCTATTTATGCCAAGTGTCAACATTTTGGATGCCATTTCTGTGTTTTTGGTGCAAGCCAACTTGCAAGATTTATTTTGATCATGTCATTTCTGATAAGATCTTGCATTGGGATGTGTCCTAATCATTGGTAGGTTGGCCTTCCTATTTTGTAATGTTCTAGAATTATCTATAAGGCATTTTGGCAAGTATAAATAGGGTGTTTTGGCTTACATTTTGGTAAGTTTTGGGGAAGCAATTTGGAGTAGTCAATTTTGGAGTAGCTAAAGGGAAATTTTTCCTGAGTCTATGGATAGAGCACTAAATGTGGGGTAGTTAACAGTAGGATTGTGGTAGAGGTGCAAGTTTGGGGAAGAGGTAGTGGTTGTGGTTTAGAAATAAGGAGGTTTCTTGGTGGCTTGCAAGCACAAGTTGAGATCTTGAAGGTTTCTACTAGATTGCTATTGTGCTACAAATCTAGGCTAGCTAGGATATGGATTTGTAAGTTGGGTCTTGAGGGATCTTGGAGAATGATTTGGTTAGCAGAGCTAGGGCTACAACTTGAGAAGTAGAAAATAACTTAGTGGACCTAAGGGTACAAGTGTAGATTCTTCTTGGTGTCTGGAATAGCTAGGATTGGATTAGATCTTAAGGGATCTTGTAGAATTGTTATTATATTTTTTGTTATATTTGGCCATAACCCTGAAGGCCTTATAGCCAGACATATTGGATATAAATAGTTATTTTAGAAATAAAGAGGTTTGATTTGGTATCAGATCTTGCATTTTTGTTTCTTCCTATTGTGTTTTTGTTGTGTGGTTATTTCCTAGGGGCTAGGACATCTCCTTTGGGGATTCTCCTACCTTGCATTGTGTCAGTTTAAAATCTAGTTTAGAAGATCACTAGGGTGATATACTCTTACTCAAAAACATATTGAACTCAAAAATATCAAGTTCTTAGTTGACAATGGTGCTCAGTCTACATTGATCACTCAAGAGTAGGTGTGAACTCATTTAACATTGATGACTTGGCAAACATTGAAGAGCTTAGTTAACATTGCAATAATTTGGGGGTAAATGTGAAATATGTGTCACCTTTAAGGCTAACTTATCATAATGACTCAATTTAAATATTTCTATCTAAAAATCAATATTATTCAAACATATGATCTAGATAAATTCATTCTAGCTAGGTTATATATGGCGCCATACTTTCCCAATTGGAAATGTCTATTAAATACATATTTATGCTAGTTTGTATCCTATTACTAAAGAAATAGAATTATTTTAGAAAACTAATGTTTAAATAAATTTTACTATATTTTATGATATTTTTTAATAACATATAAACACCATTTTATAGAGCTCAAAGTCAAGATTTTTCTCATAGAGAATTTATAGTGTTTTAATTAGATATAGTATATTGGAATTGAAAAATTCCACAAGAACATATTTTAACACTAAAAAAGATGTTGATTTTGATAAAGAAAAAATATTAAATCATATAATTTTTTTTTAATGATTATATGATGTTCTAGAGGAGAGTCCTCTTCCAAAATGTATAATTTTTCTTTTTATTAGAATAGATTATTTTCAAAAATGTGGTGGTAGTTGAAAACCATCAATTTCAAGTGAGTTGAAATTTAAATCATTATAAAAGAGAAAATATAGGTCTAAAGCCAATTTTTATTTTTGATTATTCTAGCAATACATGTTATCTACAACATAGTCTGAGATAAAAGAGAAATAAGTTTATTTCCATATAGTTTTGTGGTGGGAACAAGACCCCTAATGTTAAGAAATTTTCAACAACTAAAAAATTATGTATAGAAATTAGCAAAATATATCAATTTTTATTCCAAATAATTATTTAAAAAATTAATCCTAAGTTTCTTAATCCATTTCTATACATTTCATTAGTTTACTTCATTTTCAAATTCTAAAAAATGGTACCAGTTTTATGTCATTGAAGGTGAACAATTATACTTTTGTTAGCCTTTTCCTTTAAAAAAGGGTGCCACATGTTTGTTTTTTTACCCTTGGTTACAATTGCATCTTGGGAAACACTACTTTCTCACTAATCAGTTAACATGGCTATCTTGGTGAACACTGCATGACTAGCTCAGTTGACAGTGTCTTCTCAACAACAATGTAACCAACCAAATGAGTAAGTGTTTTGACACTAATTGACAACTAGTCTCACCATAAGGTCAACAATCTCCCCCTTTAGCATTAATGACCAAGAAATTTATCATACTAAAAATTATAAATGCTCTGAATGATGAGTCAAAACTCCCCTTACCAATGTATATGGGTCTATAGCTCAATTTTGACTATTGTGTTGATACTTAGCTGACACTAACTCTATTTTTTTTTTTGTGTCTTTTCTATATATAAATATATTTCCCCTTTGGATTTTTCACATGCTATATTTACCCCTTATTTTTTACACAAATTCCAAAAATACATATTTACTAGGTAATACCAAAATGTGATCTAGGAAATCACAATGTATATGTAAAATTAGAGACATGGTTTTGTCCCAATTTTCTTGCAAAACTCTAGAAGTATGCAAAGCTATTTATACTTCAGCTTATAACTGCATCATATGAGTAACAAACCTGACAAACTTGACATCATCCACATCCCAATACATGCCTAGGCTCCATAAATGAGCAACTAAAACTTCTTTCTCATGTTCTCTTGTTAGTTGCATTTCTTCTCCAAAATATTTAGCTCCCTTGAAAAGTAACATGTGCATCAGCATTGAATACAATCCAAAAGGCTTATCAACTCTTCCTTTTTCAATTTCAATTAATGCATTATGAATTTATTTAGCTAAGAAAGAGGAAAAATTAAAAATAACATCAACTCCAAAGCATGAAATTTGAATGATCATATACATGACCTTAACAAACATATAGATGTTTTCATCCTCTCATAAAATCCTACACAAGCACATGTATATATCTAGGGCACAATAATTAAAGAATTCATTCTTAAAAAGTCTCTGGAGTTGACAATGTAGCAAAAGTTGTCATTCTAATAGCTTCCAAATGCTCCCTCAAAGGTCCCTATCTAACATAAACCTTTTAAGCTTCATAACTTTTGTCTAATTCCTAGAAATTAATGGCCTTGTGGCATTAAGAGAAATGATCCATCTAGAAAACCTCACGAATCTCTTCGAGCATTATCTTAACAATGCATTCTCTACTTTTGCATCTAACACACCTCATAATCAGATCATACAACCTTGCAATGGATGTCAAGATCTCTTAATCCATAAAAACTATCAGAACAACCAACTTTCAAAGGTAAAATTTCAAAATATTTTTATGTGGTAAAAAAATCTTTCTCTCTGAGATCCACTTTATAAAAAGTTTCAAACCACCCTCGGTAGTCTATGCATTTTGGTTTCAATTGCCCTTGTCATATAAACCCTTTCCTAGCTTTAGGCATTGAGTAACAAGGACTATCTTTTTCTTTTTCTTCAATCATTCATTAATCTACCCAATTGCTCCAATAAATCATCTCACACATTCCTCTATTTCAGATATGTTTTCTTAGTAAAATCTCTTCATTGTGATATTGTGAAACAATTACAAATTTTATCCTACAAATAATTTTTTTATTTCCTTATCTACATACAATAAATTAGGAAAGGAATGAGGATTCGCCAATTTTCACCTTCAATTCTCCAAATGTTCTTGATTTACTACTTTAATACCCACCATCACATCTCCTTAGCTCAAAAACTTCTTTGCTTGGTTTCTGTTTAGAAACTATCTCATTTTTCATAGTGGGAACAATTTACTTGTGCAACTTTCATTAAAATTCAATTGCATGATAGTGAATTAATTCTTCATAAAATTCATTTTAGATAATGGGCATGCACTCCCATGGAAAAAATTAAATATACACCATTGATCAAAATGACATCAAACAATCCCAATTGAAACTCTGATAGTAGAGTCACATTCCTTTTACTAATGGGGCTATCAAACAAATATTTGCATGTGAGTTGGATAAATTTTTACCTTGTGGACCCTTTTTTGTCATAAGAGTTGTCCTAGACACGTGGTAGAGTGTCTCTATGTCATGATGACTACATATCATGCACCTAGGCATCGTGACATAATGACTAAAATTAATTTACTTTGAATCATTAGTGTAGATTAGACTTAGTTTCTATTGATATTATATTATACAATAGGGTCTTTCTTCAGTGAACTTACAAAAATATTGATTTCCCCCTAATCCTACTATTGGAAAATCTATAAATGTTTTGTATGGATGGAACCTCAAAGGACATTATTCAAAACATCGCATTGTTGTTGTTGGCCCAATTTTTCATCCATCCCATATGTTGAACCTCACAATAAAAAAACCTAGGGTCATATTTGAAAAATTGGTAGTCCTTAGTGAAAAACCCTAGTTCAAATTTCATGAAAGATAAAATAAAACCTAGTTGTGTACCCTAATTCTGAAAGAGGTATTCATTTTATAAATAGTGCAAGATATAGTTTACCCTACGTTTTCTTTTTATAAAGCTTACTTTATTTTTATTCTTAGATGAATAAACCTCTTATTTTTCAAGCTTACCTTAACCATGGTCATGTCTCAAAACCATTAATGTGAAATTTTTTAAGCTTTAGATGAGCATCTTTGGCTAGTCATCAATCTTGGTAAGATCTAAAAATGGTGCTTAACCACTTTTTGAAGTTGCAAGGTCTTTAAGTAATGAGGGGAAGTGCCATTGAGACATGTAGCATACCATGAAATCATGGACCAACCCTTTTCAAAGTTAATAAAAAAGTCTTGAATGTGGAAATTATTAGTACATGTTGGCTAGAAAGAAGAAATGCTATAGGTCAGTTTAGTTGATTTGATGCAACAAAGATGCAAATTTTTGTGATCATCGATCTACACAGGATCAACGATTGGCGCTTACCCACATTGTGAAGTTGAAAGGTTTTTAAATAATGTGGGGAAACACCAGTCTTCCATGTGGCAAGGTGGGACAAGTTATGACAGATAGTTGTTGACTTATGCCAGTTGGGTCATGATATTAAATATCTCATTTGCAATATGCTGTGAATTTTGATCATTGCCAATCTTTAGGAGATCAACAATTGGTGCTTACCCGCATTATCAAAAGGCTCAAATTTAAACAAAGTGATGAAGTGCTTGCTTGGCATGCATCTAGGATATTAAAAGCTTTAAAATAATTTTTCTTTTTAAACGAAGCCATTCGATGTCTTGAAATTGATGGATTAAATTAAAACTTGAAGTGTGACCTAAAATTAATAGCTAAATGAAATTAATACTGCTTAGAACTCCTTTGCGTGATCTTAATGCCATGATGAAATATGTAAATTTACTATAATTGAACCACAAAATCGCAAAGAATTCTTAGAGCGCAAGGGCTTCTGGAGCTAGGGTACAAAAAATTTGGTAAAGTCTTCACCAAATTATAGCACAATTTATAGAAAAATGGAAGGATAATCCAATGAGTGAGTAGTTTGTAACTGTTGAAAATCAAGGAATTGGAACTATGTGAAGTTAGACTTTTTAGAAATGCCTCCACAAAAGGAATGTCTATTCACGATGATTTCCTTGAAAAATTTCTATCATCTATACATGAAATAAAAATAGGTAGGGAGTTTATTCTGAAAAATTCTAGGTTGGTTGTGGGTGAGGGTTTTTATGATAAATCTAATTGGTTGAGAGATGCCCAGGATTCTGTAGGAGGGTTAGAATTGTTTAAAAAATGGTTTGTCGAATGCAACTAAGACACCTCTCTGAGTAATGTTTAGGAATTTGATAATCGTAAATTGGCGGTCGCTGGGATTTTCCTTGATAGTGATCTATTATATGATATAGCCAAAAAAATGACCATATCACTAGATTTGTAAAGAATTATATAGGATAAAATCTTATTAGGGTTTTGCCTGAATTCATTAGTGAGGTTTTTAAGCTCAAACTGAACCATGCAATTTATGAGCCTATTGATATGGATGATCTTCAAGAAAGATATGATGCATAGAGAGTATATTTGAGAGTAAGGCCACTATAACAACATTTTGCTAAGATTGACTGACTACCCTTAGATACATCAAGCACCCGAGAGCCATTGATGAAGAAATAATTCAATCATAGAGCCCAAGCTTTATATTTCACTCTCTGCAAGATATTTAGAATGGATGAGGAGGAATACATCCAAGGTTCTATTATTCTTATTATGGCTCTTTTAAGTTTTAGGATTTACACCCTACTGAACTGGCAATGTTCAGTAACCCTTACTTTACATGGGAGTCATTTCATTATGTGAGACTAGATAATGAAATGAAACCTCTGGATTCTAGGCCAGCTCCTATTAGATCTTTCAGTGAAACTCTCTAAAACTTAATGAAAACTTAGAGGGGAAAAGGTAAGAAAGTGCAAAAAATAAACCTAAAACCTAAAGCTTACACTAAGAAAAGAGGTGATACACCAAAAGTTACTATGAAGACATAACACACATGTAACAAAGAGGATTATATAGCTCTATGAAATATAAATAAAGCACATCTTCCTGCAAAGGCTTACACAAGTGATTTATGATAAGGTTTTAATATTGAAACTACAAAAAGAGGATAAATTATTACCTCACTTTGACTAATTTCACCTATAAACACATATCATAACATACAAGAAAACTTACTTTTCTACAAAAAAAGTATTGGAATGAGACAAAAAACAAGGAATAAAGAAAACATTCATAAGTTAACTTATCAAATCATTCAAGACATACACAAAATTTGCAGAAAGGAAAAGGCTTAACAACTAAATTCATAAAGCATGATCACACTATTGTCACTGGTATTATTTCTTCAAAATGAATTATAGAATTTGCAAATACAATTCAAAACTCAGTGTAGTCACAGAAACTCCATCCATAAAATTAGAACTCTCTCTTAATAAGTTAAAAATCTCATTAAGTACCAAACCCAGCTCCTTGGGTCGAATGCAAAAATAAAGCTTGGAAATGAGGGCTTAGAAACTTCCAAAATAAAAGTTTCATAACTTATTTGACCCCACTAACTCATAACTACCCCCATGACTCATCAAAAGCTCCCTAAAAATGCTTCAACAAGTCATAAAGACCCACAAACCAACTTGACAAAGCCAAATCCAACCCCCTATATTTTCTCCATATGTTTCCCAATGAATTTTCCTCTTTAAGGCCATGACATGACTCACCTTTTGCATTAAACATAGAAAAATATTTAATGACTTATAATTACGTCATTAAATATTTCTCTTTTACAATAATAATTATGCAAAAGAAATGATTTAAAATAATGTTCTTACATTTTGAATAAGAAAATAATATTAAATGATTAGAATTAATCATTTAAATATTATTTCTTTATTATAATTATGTAAAATAACAACATTACTAACTTTACAAAGCCTCTAAGACATTAATAAAACTTGCAACCTCACTCATCGCAAATACAATTTATTTTTTCAAAAAGATATAAAATCCCATGAAAAATCACAGACTCCAAATGGCAATTTGTTTTGAAAGAGGGTATGAATATTTCGATTACCCTAAAATGAGTTCATTTTATCTTGTTTGTTTTGGAGTTCTGGAAGCTACAGGATGAGGGTTTCAAGTCTGAAGAGGTCATTTTATCTGGATTTTTTCTACATATTGCTTGGTCTTTGAATTATTTTCATTTTTTCGTGATTGTGCACCTTCCATTGTAGCCGTAGAGGTAAGAATTTAGATTTTTTGAATCTGATTTTGTCATGAATGATAATGAAACTTGTAATTACTGAAAACAAAATTGAAAATTAACTGTGACAAAGCATGACAGTTCCATCCTAACACACTGGTCTTACTCTTAGCACCAATCACACACCTTAAGATTCATAGAACCTAGAACTATGCATCTTTTTTACAATCAGATCCCATTTATGTTTAGGCCCATTACAAATCTGCTAATTGAACCCATCATCTAGTAGTTCCAAATTTAAATGTCTAATGCAAAATCAGTTCATGGGCCAGTTGAAATATTTTTACTAGTCTTAGGTGTACCACGTTGTGACTGCGGCTTTGTAGGAACCAAACTATCATCATCCTTCTAGTTCTCCATTTCAAAACCCTCATCATCACTATCCTCACTCATCTTAAACACTGGATGCATGTAAGTATTACATAGATATTCTTTAAGGTTTAGTTTTGGTTCATTCACCCGCTCCAAGGTTTCCTTGACTGTGGCTTCCTCTATTGTATATCTTTGGAAAGTAGGCTCAAAACGATGTTTGTAGAACTTATGAAACCAAATTGTAAGTATTGGTAGGGCAATAAGTATAGGTGTCATCTGACCTACTGCTCTTGTGCTTAGTAAGCCCAGTAATAGCACTTGTGAAATTACTAAGCTGACAATTATACGAGAATGAACATGGGGCCAAAATGCTGCTACACTTTCATATTCTTGATTATAGACATTAATCACCATATGATCTCCACCTTGTTTATTATTCTCTATTCAATAGTGCCTACTTCCTTTTGTTTTAATATTTTGATCTAATTTGTGTAGAACAATATCAAATGCGACCTCACTATTTAAGATATTATTGAAGAATGAATGTTTCAAAAAATTTATTGTAGATGGTCTCTTTAATAGATCCTTTTCCAAACACTTAGCAACCATTTCTAGGAAAGGCTGAGAAATCTTCCGATTATTGGAACCTTTGAACCTTCCTCTGAGTAAGCTTAATCAAAGAAAATCTGATTAAGGTTGAAATGTTGTATTTGAGCAACTATTACATTGGCACTTTCCTCTAGTTGGCAATCTCCCATATTAGTTGGTTGTTCAAATAGTATGAAAAAAAAACTATAGTAGTCTGATGGGCTGTGAGTAGTATTCATACTTATCTTTTCATGTTTGTTGAGATGGTACCCACCTGTGCAATTTCTTCAAGTGTGTTAATCAGCCTTTGTAACGTTTGTAGCTCTATAGCTTTGTTTTAATAACCATAGTCTAGCCCCAAGTTCCATTGTCACTTTCACAACATCTGCAAAAAGTTCCACACCCTCCAACATTGTGGATTGGGCTTCAAACCCAAATTTGATTTCTTTAATAGCATAATTTTTGCTTCAGCTAAAACTTTTGGCATCCTATTCATCTATTTTCTCCCATGCTTGAGAAAGCTACATTGATGTTTCCCTAAACTTCACACCACACTCTTGATTTATAGGAGCACTTGCAAGGTCAAAGGCTACATCTAAGGATTTATGCTCAGGATTTTAATTGATATTTGAAAGATGATATCAACTATAATAATTGTAGCTCTTTGATTGTTTCATAGTAAAATTTCAATAAAACACCAACTACAGCAATATAGTAGCTATCTTTTGTGAGCTCACAGTAATTGTATCAAAATCTTTGTCATGGCAATCTATTGTTTGTATTGCTCTCATTTCAAAGCATGTATGTTTTAGTTTGATAAGAATTTAGTAATTTCATCATTTCTTTGCTGTAATATTTTCTATCATGTTGTATATCTTATGAGGTTCGAGCACGGGCTCGTGATGCTCACAATAACTTTTATTTATTTCTTTTCTATTTGAAATGCATCAACATATAGAATATTTCATTGTAGAGATAGTTAGTCATTGCTTAGATCCTTTGGGATCTAACATCAGTTGCTTCCATGTTTTTGTAGATGCTAGATATCATGGAGCTCAAAGCTAGATGAGTGCTCCAAATAGAGGGTTTATAACCAGTCAAAGCAATAGGTAATGACTAGTTATCTCTACTCTTTTCTTTCATTCATATGTATCTATTTATATATTTCCTTATGAAATAAATTTAATATAGTGAGCTATCCTCACGGCTTGTGTGAGATTTTTTCTGTTTAGCATATGACCTCATTTCATTGTTTGAAAATATCAATGTACATTTGAAAATAAATAAATACAAGGACATTTCTATTATTTGAATGAAATGAAAAGCACTTTTGTATTTTCACTACATGTATACTTAAAAATTTAAATATGTGCAAAATTTGAGTAACAGGCTCATACATTACAGTTTGGAATGAGCACCATTCTTGATTTGTCCACTTTCCCTGTAGAAGAAATTCATAATGGTTTGGTGGGAATATCTCAAGGTAAGGTAAATAGACCTTTTTGCTAGTACTCCTTGATTATTCACATATGTCACTATAAGGGAGTTACCTTTTTCTCTAAGGGAATGGAGCTGGAACTAGAAAAGGATGGTGAGAACCTACCAGTCCAACTATGGAGTGTTGATATGAATTGTGAAGCCAGGGATGCTAGCTATGTTAGATTTGATAGATATTTTGCATCAAGGCTTAGATTTCTCCTAAGAGATGATAGCCCAAGAATTCCACAGCCTCTACTAGAATTAATCAGATATAAGGACCATGTTAAGGGACTTTTGGTCAATCATAATTGGGGTGATATAATCCCATACAATGTCTCTGTTGGTCTCAAATTTTTTTTGACAATTGAGTGTCAACACACTTAACAAAATTCTAAGGTTGATGCCAAGTATAATATAGATGCCGAGCTACAGCATGTGACAAGCTAGAAATTCAATAGGTACCAAGTGAGCTTGAAGTGCCAAGAAAGTTTCAAGTGCTGAGTGACAAGTAATGCCGAGTCACTATAGGTATTGAGAAAAGTATAGATACCGAGTGACACAGAGTTACTATAGGAGCCAAGCAAGTCAAAAATCTTATATGTGTCAAGCATCAATAATGAGTAAGTGCCGAGTAATAAAAAATCAACATATGAGTTTGTACCTTCACAAACTCAAATGTAAACTATTTTTGAGCTGACTCAAGATGAATCTTGAAGGATCTAAAAGATAAGATCAAGTCTTTTACACTCCCTATGTAATTAGCATGCAGCCAATCAAAAAAATGGAGAAAACATGCAACCAATAGGAAAAGTGTAAAGATTTGAGTGAAAAAATATGGATGAATATCGATCGTAGATTCATACCTAACCCTAAGTCCTCAAAACCATTAAAAGGAGGTCAATACCCCATAATTTAGAGTTTAGGAGTTGAGAGGAAGTCATATGAGATTGCATGAGTAAATGCTAGCGAAGTTTTGAAGGAATTTAAAGGCATGTAAGGACTTAGAGGAAGAGTTGCACTACTAAATCAAGTTGATCAGAATATAGCATTAATACTATGAATAGAGAGTTATCAGATTAGGAAGGATTAGATCAGATTGAGCATAATAAGGATCCAAAATCAACAATTGAAGATTGTAAGTCATCAGACCAAGTCATTCTACTATAATTTCTAAACATTGTATTAGGAGAATAGAAATCCTATGATGATAGGTTTTCTTAACAACTATATTATAGATCTGTAACAAGATTATAAATCCTTTAATAGGGTAACATTCCAAGTGATTAATTGTAAATCCTTTAAACAGGTCACTTTTAACAGGGTGTAAAGCCTTTAACAGGGCAGGCCTTTCACAAGGTAGACCATTGTTGATGGTCAAACTTTGTAACCTTAACTAGTTACATATTGTCACAGTGATAATTTGTGGGTGTCATCCCCACCCTAGTTTTACCTTCTCATTTTGGAGGGTTTCTGAGTGACCAAATGTTGTTTTATCTATTTTCATGCATGGTCTTACTTTCATATTTGTTGGAGATGTTAGATGCATGTGAATAATCTCTATTAAAACTTTTAGATGTAAAATACTATTACTTCTGATTCACCCCCCCTCAGAAGTAAATCTTCCCACTTGTAAATTCCAAAAATTGGTATCAAAACCTTGTTCTCATGAGGAGAAGCCTTACAACTTCAAGAAAAGATTTTGAAATGGAAGTCTACAAACTTGGGAAGATCACAGAAAACCAAGTGATTGATATACAATTTATTCTACATACTTTGGAAGAAGCTAGGGAAGAACTAAGGAAATCCTTAAAGAGAAGAAGAGAGATTGCCATAGCTGAGAATGATACACAATACAAGGAGATTAAACCTCAAAAGTATTTGAAAATGGAGATTCTAAATAGTTTGATGCACCAATAGTAGACCTAATGGAGAAGAATGGAGCTCAAGAAAAAGAGATTAGAACTATCAAGCTTGAACAAGAATCACAAGCCATGATGCTTTGTGAAGATATTGAATAGAGGGTAGGTGCACAAAGTTGTGGTGCCAAAAGGGGGGTATAAGTGGACACCTTTTTCCTAAAATCAGCAAATTCTGGACTTCAACAAGAATTTGAAGATAGTTATGCTCAAAATTTTAAGATATGACAAAAACAAAAGTCGTAGTCCTTTGAATCTAGTTTCTAAACTACTAATTTTTTTTCAAAATGGTTTAGTTTTAGGTCCTCAAAAAAGGGGGCCATAGAAAGTGGTACTGTTTATTCCAAAAAAACATAACATAGTACAAAGTGTGGTCCCCCTAAAATTTTAACTTTTTTTTTGAAATTCTTTAATCGCTCTAGTCAAAAGTTACCTAACACTATTTAGTTTATCCTAAATTTTTTGGATAATTTTATAATGTGTATTTTTTTTTAATGAATTTTTAAATTAGACCCATCCCAAAAATGTGAAATATCTATGTGCTCCCCCTAGAAATGATTGAAAACTAATCTAAAATCAGAACTTCTTTTTTTCAAAGTGTGTAGAATGGAGTCTAGTTTCTAAAAAACTAAGTTGTTACAAAATTCAATGAATGAGCTAAAATCTACAGCCCAATTAGTACATGGTGGTTTTTGACAAAAAATGAACATACATTCAAAAGAAATTATAGATGAAAGACTTAAAATAGTTCAAATTAAAAATAAATTATATGGTTAGATAGCTAACACAGAGACCTATAATGTTATGTAACCTGATCTTATCGATACCCAACCATGAAGAATCTTGAAGGGGAGCACACAAGAAAAATCAATCATTTTTTGTATGTTTGCTGGAAAACACGTCTCAGACCTGTTTATAAACTCCAAACCTTTGGGTTGGATCTCCAAGGCAAAACCAAGCCTTAGGCTTGGTTTTAATGCAAAGCTTTGAATAGCGCATGCGCCCTATAGTGCGTGCGCCCTATTAAAACGCTATTGAATTCGAGGTAGTGCACACACACTATTGAGACCTAAATTAAAAACCAAAACCAAGAGAGAGCTGGGGGGTGGGGCGAGGGAATGGCTATTTGTGTGTGAGAGAGAGATAGAGAGAAAGTAGGGGATGGGAGACGGGAGAGAGGAAGTGAGAAAGAGTAGGGGTGGCAAAGAGAGTATAGGATAGGAGATAGAGGAAATGTGAGAGAGTAGGGGTGGCAAAG
This sequence comes from Cupressus sempervirens, assembly GCA_028749045.1. Taxonomy (NCBI): domain Eukaryota; kingdom Viridiplantae; phylum Streptophyta; class Pinopsida; order Cupressales; family Cupressaceae; genus Cupressus; species Cupressus sempervirens. The sequence goes on along the minus strand of CM053787.1, from coordinate 954,552,199 downwards.
AGAGTACAAGATGCAAGAGAGAGGAAGTGTGAGAGAGAGAGTAGAGGTGGCAAAGAGAGAGTATGGGATGGGGGAGAGAGATTGAAAGTAGGGGATGGGAGAGAGAGGAAGTGTGAGAGAGAGTACAAGTTGGGAGAGAGATATTGAGAGTAGGGGATGAGGGAGAGAGAGAGTAGGTGGTGGGAGACGGAGTGGGAGAGGAAGAGCGAGAGAGAGGAGGATGGGAGTGCATGTGTGTGAAAGAGAGAGAGTAGGGAATGGGAGAGGGGGAAGCTAGAGTAGCTTGAGAGAGAGTAGGGGATGGAAGAGAGAGTAGGGGATGGAAGAGAGAGTAGGCGATGGGAGAGGGAGAGAGAGAGGGGGGATGGAAATGTGTGTAAGAGAGAAAGAGAGAGTGAGAAAATGTGAGAGAGGGTAGGGGGTAGCAGAGAGAGAGTAGAGAGGGAGAGAGTGAGAGAGAGAGAGAGTGAGAGAGAATGAGAGTAGGCAGTGGGAGAGGGAGAGAGAGTGAGAGAAAAAGTAAAGGATGGGAGAGGAGAGAGGGGGGATGGGTGTGTGTGAAAGAGAGAGAGTAGGGAATGAGAGAGGGGAGAGAGAGATAGAGAGAGTAGGGGATGGGATAGAAAGAGAGTAGGCAATGGTAGAGGGAGTGGGAGAGGGAGAGAGAAGATGGATGGAGGAGAAAGAGATTAGGCAATGGTAGAGGGAGTGGGAGAGGGAGAGAGAGGGGGGATGGAAGTGTGTGTAAGAGAGAAAGTAGGGGATGGGAGAGAGTGTGAGAGAGAGTAGGGGTGGCAAGGAGAGAGAGTGAGAGTAGGGGATGGGAGAGAGAGGGAGAGAGAGAGAGAGAGAGAGAGATAGTAGGTGATGGGAGAGGGAGTGGGAGGGAGAGGGAGAGGGGGAATGGAAGTGTGTAAGAGAGATAGAGTTGGGGATGGGAGAGAGTAGGAAATGGGAGAGGGAGTGAGAGAGAGAGAGGGGGGGGAATGGGAATGTGTATAAGAGAGATAGAGTAGGGGATGGGAGAGAGTGTGAGAGTTTGAGAGAGAGTAGGGGGTGGTAGAGAGAGCTTGTATAGGATGGGGGTGAGAGAGAGAGAGAGAGAGTATGAGAGAGAGTAGGGGATGGAAGAGAGAGAGTGAGAGTAGGGGATGGGAGAGAGAAAGTAAAGAGGGAAAGAGAGTACTTGAGAGAGAGAGAGATAGTAGGTGGTGCAAGAGGGAGTGGGAGAGGGAGAGAGAGGGGGGATGGGAGTGTGTGTGACAAATCTAGAGAGTAGGGTATGGGAGAGGAGAGAGAGAGGAGGGGGGATGGGAGTGCGTGTCTATGAAAGAGAGAGAGTAGGGGATGGGAGAGGGGAGAGAGAGAGTAGGGGATGGGGGATAGGGAGTGGGAGAGGGAAAGAGAGAGAGGGGGAATGGGAATGTGTGTAAGAGAGACAGAGTAGGGGATGGGAGAGAGTGTGAGAGTGTGAGAGTGTGAGAGAGAGTAGGTGGTGGCCGAGAGAGCTCGTATGGGATGGGAGAGAGAGAGTGAGATTAGGGGATGGGAGTGTGAGAGAGAGTAGGGGATGGGAGAGAGAGAGTGAGAGTAAGGGATGGGATGGGAGAGAGAGAACTTGAGAGAGAGAGATCTAGTAGGTGGTAGGAGAGGGAGAGGGAGAGAGATAGGGGGGATGGGAGTGTGCGTGACAGATGTAGAGAGTAGGGGATGGGAGAGAAGAGAGTGGGGGGATAAGAGTGTGTGTGTCTGTGAAAGAGAGAGAGTAGGGGATGGGAGAGAGTGTGAGAGTGTGAGAGAGAGTAGGGGGTGGCAGAGAGAGAGAGTACGAGATGGGAGAGACAAAGTGAAAGGATGGGAGAGATAGAGTGAAAGGATGGGAGAGAGTGAGAGAGAGAGTAGGGGGCGGTAGAGAGAGAGAGAGAGTACGGGATGGGAGAGACAGAGTGAAAGGATGGGAGAGAGTGTGAGAGAGAGTAGGGGATGGGAGAGAGTGTGAGAGAGAGTTGGGAATGGGAGAGAGAGAGAGAGTAAGAGTAGGGGATGGGAGAGAGAGAGTAGAGAGGGAGAGAGAGAACTTGAGAGAGAGAAATAGTAGGTGACTTGGGAGAGGGAGTGGGAGAGGAGGAGAGAGAGGGATGGGAGTGCGTGTGACAAATCTAGAGAGTAGGGGATGGGAGAGAAGAGAGAGGGGGGATGGGAGTGTGAGTGTGTGTGTGTTTCTGTGAAAGAGAGAGAGTAGGGGATAGGAGAGAGTGTGAGAGTGTGAGAGAGAGTAGGGGGTGGCAAAGAGAGAGTACGAGATGGGAGAGACAAAGTGAAAGGATGGGAGAGAGTGTGAGAGAGATTAGGGGATGGGAGAGAATGTGAGAGAGAGTTGGGAATGGGAGAGAGAGAGAGTATGAGTAGGGGATGGGAGAGAGAGTAGAGAGGGAGAGAGAGAACTTGAGAGAGAGAAATAGTAGGTGACCTGGGAGAGGGAGTGGGAGAGGAGGAGAGAGAGGGATGGGAGTGCATGTGAAAAATCTAGAGAGTAGGGGATGGGAGAGAAGAGAGAGGGGGGATGGGAGTGTGAGTGTGTGTGTGTGTGTGTGTGTTTGTGAAAGAGAGAGAGTAGGGGATAGGAGAGAGTGTGAGAGTGTGAGAGAGAGTAGGGGGTGGAAAAGAGAGAGTACGAGATGGGAGAGATAGAGTGAAAGGATGGGAGAGAGTGTGAGAGAGAGTAGGGGATGGGAGAGAGTGTGAGAGAGAGTTGGGAATGTGAGAGAGAGAGAGTAAGAGTAGGGGATGGGAGAGAGAGAGTAGAGAGGGAGAGAGAGAACCCGAGAGAGAGAAATAGTAGGTGACTTGGGAGAGGGAGTGGGAGAGGAGGACAGAGAGGGATGGGAGTGCATGTGACAAATCTAGAGAGTAGGGGATGGGAGAGAAGAGAGAGGGGGGATGGGAGTGTGAGTGTGTGTGTGTGTGTGTCTGTGAAAGAGAGAGAGTAGGGGATAGGAGAGAGTGTGAGAGTGTGAGAGAGAGTAGGGGGTGGCAAAGAGAATACGAGATGGGAGAGACAGAGTGAAAGGATGGGAAAGAGTGTGAGAGAGAGTAGGAGGTGACAGAGAGAGAGAGAGAGAGAGAGTATGAGATGATAGAGACAGAGTGAAAGGATGAGAGAGAGTGTCAGAGAGAGTAGGGTATGGGAGAGAGTGTGAGAGAGTGTTGGGGATTGGAGAGAGAGAGAGTAAGAGTAGGGGATGGGAGAGAGAGAGAGAGAGAGAGAGAGAGACTAGAGAGGGAGAGAGAACTTGAGAGAGAGAGATAGTAGGTGGTGGGAGAGGGAGTGGGAGAGGAGGAGAGAGAGGGATGGGAGTGCATGTGAGCGATCTACAGAGTAAGGGATGGGAGAGGGGAGAGAGAGAGGGGGATGGGAGTGTGTATCTACAAAAGAGAGAGTTTAGGGGATGGGAGAGGGGAGAGAGAGAGTAGCGGATGGGAGTGTGTGTAAGAGAGAGTAGGGGATGGGAGAGAGTGTGAGAGAGAGTAGGAGGTGGCAGAGAGAGAGAGAGAGTAAGAAGTGGGAGAGGGAGGATGGGAGTGTGTGTGAGAGATCTAAAGAGTAAAGGATGGGAGAGGGGAGAGAGAGAGAGTGTAGGGGATGGGAGAGGGGAGAGAGAGTAGGAAGAGAGAGAGAGAGTAGGGAGAGAGAGAGAGTAGGGAGGGTGGAGAGTGATGTGCTCTAATATAGTGCGTACGCGCTATAGTGCGTACACACTATGTGAAATCACCTAAAAATGGTCAAAAAGAAACTTTGGGGCCCATTTCATTCATTCTCTGCTTTTGTTCTGTTCTGCACTCTGTTATCCTGACAGAAATTGTGGGTTTCAACACAGCAAACATTCTTTCAAAGTGGCAAACACTATTTCAAGCTAACAAACACTATTTCAAGGTGGCAAACACTTTTGGAAGCTAACAAACACCAAATTCAATCATTGGATACACGATTTGAAGACTTTTTGAATATTCCTTGTATAGAAAAGGTTAGTGCAATCTATTTTAAATATTGTTTGTTGATATATAGATACAAATTTGATTATAATTTGATATGTTGTTTAATATATAATGAATTCATTGAAATTTGTATGTTTCAATGAAATGTTATTTCGAAATGGTTAGAAATTTGACAAGTCATTTTATATATATATTGTGTATTCATTCAAATAATTATAATTTTAATATGTATTTGAATAATTTGTAATTTACACATTTTAAGTAATTCAAATGTTTGAATAATTTGACATGTAGAAATCATCATCATGCGAAGGAAGAAACCAAAAAATCAAACAAATGAAGATAGGGAGAGAGATTTGGCAATTAAAAGAGATAAAATGAAATTACTACGTGAGCAAAGAAAATTGCGAAACAATAATGAAGAATTGACTTTCGAATAGGATCAAGAACCACCAGTACCAAGAAACAAAGAGGAAGAATTGGAAAGACAAAGAGAACGAATGAGACTATTACGCTCAAGAAGACAATTGAATTGTGAAGCTACATCATCTTCTAATGTTGGAGTCATATCGTCCGCTACACCATCTTCCAATGTTGAAGTCATATCGTCCTCTCATGTTGAAGAGACACCAATTTGTAGATCCAACGATATACACACTCCATCATGTCATGTTGAAGGCACAACATCAACACATCAAGTAGGTGATATTCCATCTTTTGCATCTTATTTCCAAGGCACATCATCTTCGGTTCAAGGTAGGCAATACACTCAACCTTATGTTGATGTTCAAAATGTTGAGAGAATTGAAGAGATTATAACACCTTCTAGAATTCATTTTAGAAGACCAAAATATTTGATTGATATTGATAGTAACATTTTAAAATCAATGCCTGACAAGATTAGCAAGCGTACTTGTCAAAAAAAAGTTAATCATATGTGGAGATTATTTTTTGATGAATTAAATATTACAGGTCAATGCCAATTATTTGTTGAAATGATGAGGAATTTAAAATTTAGGCCTATCATGAAGATTCTTGGGCTAAGAACGATGGATGATTCAAATGAAAAAAACATTGTAAAGAATCTAATGAATGCTTATGACAAAGTGGGTTCTAAATCACGCACCAAAGATAGTAATATTGCAAGACGTGTACTTACATTGACAATAGTAAGTAGCCAAATGAAGAAAGCTTGACTCATGAGAAAGACAAGCAAAACATTAAAAATTGGTAGAGGTACTCTAAGGAGAGCCATGCTAAGGCATGAGAGATTGGAAGATCCAACAAAAAATGAGTTATGGACATTTAGCGGTAGACTACCGTGAAAGGATAAAGAAATTAGTGAAGCCTTGAAATAATTGATCGAAGATTTTTGGAAAAATAACACACGTGTTTCCCCTAATCAAAGAGATGTTGTAAGAAGGATGATTGGTAGCCAAAATCGCGAGCCACATGCAAAACATTTTTTGGACACAACTCAGACACAATGTTTTGCAAAATTTATTGGTATGTATCCTCAAATTCGAATAAGTCAAAGATTTTTTGAGATGGGTAAACCTTTTTATGTGAAGATAAATCACACACGCACAACTTGTTGTTGTAGGATACATATTGAATTTTTTAACCATTTTGATGTTTTTAGGCATATATGCATAATTTTGCATTCTCAGTTTGTTTTGCAAGATTGTGACATAAATGAGCCACCAAGATCTTCAAGGGAATTCATATCCAACATTTTATGTGAAATAAGGAACAGCCAACAATTTTACAAGACATCATGCTTGGATGGTACGTGCTTATTTTGTGGTTCTTTGCAACTTTTATCAGCTTGTCAACATATGGATAGTACACATGCAATTGGAAATGAAATAGTAGATTATGGAAAATTTAAGACAGTGACATATGCTCTAAAATATGGGAAACATGGTAAAAGATGTGATTTAGTCATTGAAAAGATTCCAATGTATGAGTTCATGAAGATTTTTCATGAAAACATTATTTACGAGTATGCAAGGCATACCCATAGAGCTCGATGGCTGGATTTGCAATTCAAGTTGTGCAAGGATACATTTCCACTGGATACCATTGTTTCGGTTGTAGATTTCACAGAGAACTACACACTACAACCACAAAATGAGGTGCAAGCAAAGTATTATACTTCTCAATAGGTTTCCATATTTGTTCACATAACATTCATGCATTCACCTACAAGTACAGAGGATGATAGGAAGATTTTGAGGGAGCACCATTTTTACATCAGCGATGATCGATCACATTCTACGAAGTTTGTACATGGTTGTTTTCAACTATTTTATGGAGATTTGGCTAACAGGGGCATCACATATCGTCAGCACATTATTTGGTCAGACAATTGTACATCTCAATTCAAGAATGCACAGATGTTCTATTGGTTGAGAAGGATGCACAAGTTGTGTAGAACTCAATACATGTGGAATTTCACAGAGGCTGGTCATGGAAAGGGAGAGCACGATGGTGCAGGCGCATCCATCAAAAGAACCTTAGCTCGTGAAGAACTAAAGTACAAAGATGGAGCAATATTGACAGATGCAAAATCCATCATCCAGTGGAGTAACGCTACAATGGGTCCAGGTAAGGAAGGTGAGTCTATGGTTCGTAGATTTTTTTGGTTGATAGATAATACTAACATTGCACCATATCAGGATTGCTGCACACTAACAGGATCTAGTGAGTTGCACTCTTTTAGAAGCTCTGATGCAGGTTCATGGAGTATCCACACATGAAAAATGGCATGCTATTGTCCATCATGTGCAAAGGAAAATTGGGATGACTGTGAGTTGACTGAATGAGTGGACAAATGGGATATACGAGTTTTGGACCCAATTGACACCTATCATCCCCCACAAGCACTAGAAATGGTACAGATGGAATCGTCTATTGACTTTGACCACTTGTCTGATCTAGTGCAACCTAGTAATATATATATTTATATACCTTTGTAATTTCAATATGTAATTTTATAACTTTTACGAAAGTATTTTCTGAATTAATGATCGCATTTTGTACATTTGTCACTGCAGGCCATGTTTTTGTTGTTATTGCACCTGAAGGCAATGAAGAAGGGACAGATTATTATTTGTGTCGTTGTGTTCAAGCCAAACAAAAATTGGATCACTCGGTTATAGATGGTGAAGGTTTAGAGTACCATGTCAGTGCGGTGGTTGTAACTGGCACATGGCTTAGATGATATTCTATGAAGAACCCTAACTTGTGGTTATTCGAGGATTGGCAAATAGAGAGGAAGATTCTTCATTATTCAAATCTTGTTGTCGCATCAAATGTCCACTTGATAAAATATGGTGGAAAACCACATAATAAGAATCTTTAGAGAGTTCGCGAGTCAGACCACGAGGCAATACTTGAGACATTAAAATGTCAAGCAGATCCAGTTGGCTCATTAGATTGAATACAGAGAGAGGGAGAGAGAGAAAGAGTGATCAACTGGATCCAAATACATTGTTGCAACCTCTTCCCCAAGACTATCCACATGAATAAGGTGGACTGTATTGATATGATGCGTAAGTGATGAGATTTAGTTTAAATCATAGATTTTATGTTTTGATTTTTTTAGAATCTAGATTTTATGTTTTGATGACTCCAATTTTTTTAAAGATAGAACAATATTTTTCATATTTTCTTATTGTGACGATATTTTTCTTTCATTTCATGTTCTCTTGGATGACAGGAGGGAGAGAAGAAAAATAAGTAGATTTCCAAACAGCCACCCACCCTTCTTCATGTAATTTATTCATTTAAGGTAAAAGTCCCATTTCCTTTGTTTGGCTTTGGTATTTGGTTATTTAAAGTCATTATTCTAGTTGGACCTTCGTATGTTTGAATTTGGGAATGTTTAGTGTCTATTTGTTATGATTATACTAAATTATTAATTCTACGATGTTTCTATTATTTAATTATTTAAAATAAATTAAAACTTTTTGTATAAAATTATTATTTTTTATTTCTATCTATTTGTTATGATTATTTCTATCATTTAAAATAAATTAATTCTATATTATCTCTATGATGAACTATTTATATTTCTAAACTTTACATATTTTACGCCATGACCAACAATCAAACTATTATAACAATACAAATACATTTAAATAGTAATGTAAGAATGGTTTAGTTCACATAAAAAATAAGTCTATCTTAGATATTCTAAATACATCACAAAACTTTATCGCTTCGAAAAAATTCAAATTTCTCCCATCTACTTGAGTTCCCATCAATTGTCCATAAAACTAGGAAAGGGAATAGGTGCTATGCTCCCAATCCCAACATCCTCCTATCCACTACTAGGAGATGTGTGTAATGTAGGATTCAACTCCATCAACTTAGTCATTTTTTTCACTAGTTGATTGGGACTCTCACCATTTGTTGCCAACTATGGTGAAAATGCTTGGGGTTACACTTATTAAGTAAGAATATTTCCTAATCTAGGGATTAGAGCATTGAACATATCAAAATGTGATTTATGCTACGGGAGAAGAGGTATGTTGGGCATACTAATTGATTCTAGGGATAGTGCAATTACATCTCCTTCCACTAGTGTTGTAAATATAATTTCTATAGTTGTTGAAGGTGCACCTCCAATATTTGGTCTATATTTCTTTCAAACATTTAGATTATCCTCTCTTTCTTTCCTCTTCTATTCCTTTAGTGCAACCTTCTTCGCAACTCATTTTCCCCTCTCTATAGCATATAAGATCTCATTTCTTGCAATCTTTTTCTCTCTCCCATCTTTCCTATCCCTGATCTTCTCCTTCATGTAAAGTGCATTAGCCTCAAATAACTTCTTAGTCTCTCTTGTTCCTTAGAATTTTGTATCCAAGTTTCTTTGGTAGCTATAGGAATCTACTGGGTAAACCACTATGTTGTTTTCTGTCTAGTGGCATGTAACGTATAAAATCATCATCTCCATCATAGTCATTTTGGGCCTGGGTATCAAAAAATTGTTAACTATTTATTTCATCATGGTTGCCACCATTTTCAAAGCATTAGATGACGTCCTTGGGGTCAACATGTGGTGGGGATGGAAATAAAAGGGAAACATTTTCATCCCCACAAGTATTTGGTTACCCAAGGTTTGTGACAACCTCCTACAACCAATCTGGTTGTGAATCTTGCATTAGCAAGCTTAATCTAATATCAATGTTTGTTGTATGCTCAAGTTTTTATCTCCTATAATAGTCCACTGGCTGGTTCAGGTTTTCTGGTTGGGTATTTTTAGGTGCAATTGTACCTAGTCCCTTCATATTTTTTCCATAACTCCTCAACAAAGTGTTAATTGGTTTATCTAATAAGCCATTGATTTTTAGGAAGGATTCAATAGGGATTTCCTCCCCCTCGCTTTACAACTCATCAATATTTGCATCATCTACAGTAGTTGTTTCTTGCAACTTATCTCTTACACTTTCTCAATTTTGCCTCTTCTAGGCTTGTTCCAACTAGCCCTTGCCAGTCCTAAACTATTGGGTGATTAAAATACACATTTCCTCACTCTAAAATATACTCCAAAATCAACTACACTTGTTTTGTAAAATATCACTCAAAACTGGCTATTTAGTCTGCCAACTAGGCCTAGTTTGAGGCCATTTACAAAGAAACTCACAATCCCTTGACTTTTGGAACTCCCATGACCCAAAAAAGTCTTAAGACACAACTCAAATGCAAGGATTCTTTTATTTTTTTGGTCTCATGATCAACTTTACAATGGCTTTTACAAAACCCTCATTTCTAGCCCCTTTACCCTAGGGCTTTCTAGAACTCTTACTTTGCAACATCTCTAGAACCCCAAAATGGTTCAACCACCTTCAATTTGGTTATATTAGATGACTTCAAACATAAAATGCAACTCTTTTTTCGAGAAAACACTAAATCCACGTTGGGAGCAATCGCATACCCCTTTTTATGCACTCAAATTTTAGGGAAAACTATGCAAATACTTCTTAAATGGTTTCAACACTCGACTTTTCAGATGGAAATGGTTATTATAGACTCAAACCAACAAGAAAAATCCCAAACTTGAGGTTTCTCAACACTCAACAATCAAATTTCAAAACTATTACCAACACTTACTACTAGGACTATTTCTAGTTTTAATGGTCAAACTCCCAAACCATACAAAGGACCCCCCACTTTTTTTGTATTTTTAAACACTCTTTTTGGAGACCTACAATAACCTCTCTCACTTTTTGGAGATCACACTCCATTTTCATTTTATGACGCCATCTCGGGTGATGCTGAAACTTGCAATGTCGGCTAGTACAAAGTTGCCAACTACCAAATCTCTCTCACCTTTCCTCGTGGGATCAAACTGTCTACTCTATTAGCTCTGTGTGGTCGGGTAAATCCTATCCCCAACCTTGTCCTATCCACTTCAGTGCTCAAACGTTCTCAGGCACACCAATCCAAAATGTCCCCAAGGGTCACTAAATGCCATAGGGCTGCGATCTTTGATGGGGCATATCTCGGAGCTCATGCAAGGTATGGATGTGATTCTAGTTCCTACAGGACCGTGTTGCAAAGACCTACAATAACCTCTCTCACTTTTTGGAGATCACACTCCATTTTTGTTTTACAATGCCATCTCGGGTGATGCTGAAACTTGCAGTGTGGGCCAGTTCAAAGTTGCCAACTGCCAAATCTCTCTGACCTTTCATCGTGGGATCGAACTATCTACTTTGTTAGCTCTGAGTGGCCGGGTAAACCCTATACCCAACCTTTTCCTATCCCCTTCAGTGCTCGAACGTTCTTAGGCACGCCAATCTGAAATGTCCCCAAGGGTTACTAAATGCCATAGGGCTGCAATCTTTAACGGGGCATATCTCAGAGCTTGTGCGAGGTATGAATGGGATTCCAATTCCTACAAGACCGTGTTGCAGAGACCTACAATAAATTCTCTCACTTTTTGGAGATCACATTCTGTTTTCATTTTACAATGCCATCTCGGGTGATGCTGAAACTTGTAGTGTTGGCCAGTACAAAGTTGTCAACTGCCAAATCTCTCTCATCTTTCGTCGTGGGATCAAACTATCTCCTCCATTAGCTCTGGGTGGCCAAGTAAACATTATCCCCAACCTCTTCCTATCCCCTTCAGTGCTCGAACGTTCTCAGGCACGTTGAACCAGAATGTCCCTAAGGGTCACTAAATGCCATAGGGCTGCGATCTTTGACGGGGCATATCTCGAAGCTCGTGTGAGGTATGGATGCAATTCTGATTCCTACAGGATTCTGTTGTAGAGATCTACAATAACCTCTCTCACTTTTTGGAGATCACACTCCATTTTTGTTTTACAATGCCGTCTCGGGTGATGCTGAAACTTGCAATGTGGGCCAGTACAAAGTTGCCAACTGCCAAATCTCTCTCACCTTTCGTCGTGGGATTGAACTGTCTGATCCATTAGCTTTGAGTGGCAAGGTAAACCCTATCCCCAACCTTCTCCTATCCCCTTTAGTGCTCAAACATTCTCAGGCACGCCAATCCGGAATGTCCCCAAGGGTCACTAAATGCAATAGGGCTGCGATCTTTGACGGGGCATATCTCGGAGCTCGTGCGAAGTATGGATATGATTCTAGTTCCTACAGGACCGTGTTGTGGAGACCTAAAATAACCTCTCTCTCTTTTTGGAGATCACATTCTATTTTCATTTTACAACACCATCTCGGGTGATGCTGAAACTTGTAGTGTTCGCCAGTACAAAGTTGCCAACTGCTAAATCTCTCTCATCTTTCGTCATGGGATCAAACTGTTTGCTCTATTAGCTCTGGGTGGCCAGGTAAAACCTATCCCCAACCTTGTCTTGTCCCCTTCAATGCTTGAATGTTCTCAGGCACGCCGAACCAGAATGTCCCTAAGGGTCACTAAATGCCACAGGGCTGCGATCTTTGACGGGGTATATCTCAAAGCTCGTGCAAGATATGGATGAGATTCCAATTCCTACAGGACTGTGTTGTAGAGACCTACAATAACCGCTCTCACTTTTGGAGATCACATTCCATTTTCATTCTACAATGCCATCTCAGGTGATGCTGAAACTTGTAGTGTTGGCCAGTACAAAGTTGCCAACTGCCAAATCTCTCTCATCTTTCGTCATGGGATCAAACTGTCTGCTCCATTAGCTCTAGGTGGCTGGGTAAACCCTATCCCCAACCTCTTCCTATCCCCTTTAGTGCTCGAACCTTCTCAAGCACGCTGAACCAGAATGTCCCTAAGGGTCACTAAATGCCACAGGGTTGCGATCTTTGACAGGGCATATCTATGGCCTGTCAATACTTCGACTATACTTTAAGTCAACGATTATCAATATGTGAAAAAATGGAACTCATTGTATTTTGAAGTACTGAGAAGATGGCCTTGCCCTTCCCCAGGAGTTTCAAAAATGGGAGACATTAGGTAAGAGAGTGAAAATGTTACTATCACTTCAATGCACATGACGCAATTGGAAATGCAAATTTTGATGGTAATCATTTTGTGATAAGGGAGAGACTAGGGATGATCATTGTTACTATCTCTTTAGTAGTGGAATTTTGTTTTCTCTTGAATTTGGTGGTGGGGGATCAGTGGTAAGACTCCTTGGATATTCCTTATTATGATGTTAGTGACAAGTGTTGCTCTTTGAAAACACTTGTACAATCTTTTTTAAATTATTAGATAAAAATAGAGAATTGTAAGTATTAAACATGATTAGCCTTTAGTTCCTAGAAAATATTTATTTCCCCATTAATGCATTTAGAAAGTTAAGTTTGAAGAAGATCATAAATAGAAAAAATTAGAGAAGCGATTTAAACATTTATATTGATTGGAAACATGTGAATCTTGAGTTTCCTCTACCTTTTAAAGAATGTTCCTTAGCTAGCAGACCTAATTCCACATTCCATAAGACTGTCATTGCGCTAAAGATTTAGGAAACCAACTGCTCTAAGATAAAGCTTCCCGGTCAATAATAATCTAGCCTATTGAGGTACATAATACTTCTCAATTAAACTTGTGTTAATTCAGTATTAATTTTGTAATTAACTACAATTTCAGTATCTGTGTATAGGGGGTGATTGAGAAAACTATTTGAGGTCCAATTTAAAAATATATTTGTAAGGATCTCGACCAAGGTTCACAACTTCGATGATTAATACATTCATTCAGGCCAAAACCTCACTACAAAAAAATAATATATAAAAAAGGTAGTGAATAACATCATGTCTAGACCCAAATCAACCAATGAAAGTCACATTAGCATAATGTGGAACAACAATATATGCATTGAGTGGGTTGTCATAAAAAAGCTTCATAATAAAATTCATGTCTAGAATTAAAAGACCTTAAAGAAAATTTATGCTTGTAACACAAATGACCATTCAAAATTGAATATGATTACAATATGTGAAATAGCATTACAAGAACTTGTAATGCTCTTGTGAACATCATGTTAATTCTTGTAAGAATCCTTAAGATGCTTGTCATACTCAAAATTTTGTTGAAATTGATTTAATTTTTATCCTGTCGATTAATTGGCTTAGGGTGATATATGCTTCTTGGATGGAATAATGAGTTCATGATTAACTCTGTATTAAGATTCATAGCATCTTCTAGTTATTTGCAAAGGAAATTTATAAATTACTTGCTAATGTCATATGGCTTGCTTGAGAAAGATGTCTGTGTTATTATTGATGGGTACTAATGACTATCCAGATTTAGTTCTTTAATATCCTATTTGACAAGCTTTCCATAGATATTTCTTTGCCATACTAAGTATTTTTGAAAATATATTTGAGTAGGACTATAGTAGATACTACCAGAAACAACTTCTTTGTAGTTTTTGAGAAATACTAATAAAGCAAAAAAGAACATCTACTTGTTGGTAGACATAATGGCAACTCTCTAGCAATTGAATTTAATTTCATACATGCACATATCTAATTTAATGTCATACATGAACAAACATATAATATAAAATGATAGCCAATAATGTCATATACATTAACAAACACATAATATATTATGATAACCAATAATGTCGTATATGAACAAACATATCATATATTAACGAATAATGTCATACATCAAATATAGAATGTCATATGTACATCAAATGTGTATCGAATATGTCTCTCAGATGCCTATATATATACATGGGGAAGGAAAAAAGTCTCTATATATATGTATCAAATATCTCAACTACATCTTTTCCTTCCCATGAGGGGAAGGAAACAAGTCTCTCGACGTCCTCTGCCAACATGTGGAGGGAGACAGTAGAGATGACGAGGCCTTCCTGACATGCTCACTTGACCTCTTGTTGAGGCTCTTCTCCAGGTCCAACTAATACAAAGAAATTAGATATGAATCAATAATTATCTTATGTTGAAATCAAATATATGTACTCACAAAATTAATTATTTTCTTACCACCAACAAATAGTCACTCTGTAAGTCCACCTCAAATGCTCGTGGATTATCAGGCGTGACAAGACCCTACAACAATTCAATAAATATAATCACTTATAAATAACATTAGAAATTTTGAGATTAACTATTATAGAAAAAAACTAAAATGAAGAAAATTCTTTCATACCTCCGTCAGTGGCTGTGAGCTAGCCACAGCTGCGGCCACTCCACTATCAACAGACTGTCGCAGATGAGGAGGTGTGTCCGACATCATGAGCTGCACGTCATACAATACACATTATATCTAACATGAAACATGGAATAATATATTCAAATGAATTAAATTAACATGAAACAACTGTACCTGTGTGAAGCTCGTATGATGTCTCTGCTCTACGTCTGTGGTAAAGGTTGAGGGTCCTGTGGAGAACTGATACACATGCATAATTTTTTTGGTTAATCCTTAATATGATTACGTAATAAATATATGTATTAATTAAAATTATTAAATTGATACATACCTCAGGACTCGTCAAAGGGACAAAAAATGAGCCTGGAGGATCACTGCTAGGCCCAGGAACACTTTGACCTTAAATTTTGAACAATGTCAATAAATCCTAATTAATTAATCATTCACTATACGTATGAAATGTGATCAAATTAGTAATTTACCTATGTTTCAATGCCAAATGTCTCATTCAAGAACTAATCGGTGACAAGCCCATCATCTGCATCATCTCTGACATGAGTGCCAAATGCGCATAGGGATCCACATGAAGTGCACATGTGACCACGACGTATAGAAGGCTCCCCCTCAACTAATGGGCTCGTGGAATGGATGAGGGTCTATGCCAAAGCATTAATGGTCCCTAAAGTGCTGGCCTCTACATGTTCCATCACAACTGAAGGAATAATCACATGCTCACGTTGTAGATGGACCACGGGTGCCCTAACTACATTAGGGTCATGACGTGCTCCGAGCCTCTCAAATGATGACCCCCCACCTCTACCCTGGGAGTCTAACATATCAAAATAATTGGGGATCTCCCCAAGGACAAACTCACAATATAATTTCTTCAAAAAATACATGGGGACCTCGTGATTGTTGCAAGGAGGGGCATCAAAAACCATCCCCCATCTATCCCAAAAATTATTTCTAATAGCATCATGTATGCACGAATGGATGAGGAATCATTTAGTACCCTCTCTAACAGTATTTTTCTCACTGGGTTTTCTAAATAATGCACATATACTACCTTTTTGTATTTCCTTTTTTTTAACATCTTCATAGGACAATTTATTTGCATAAAATCTTTTTTGTTCATCCCTCTTAGCCTGCCAAATATCTAACTGACCACTAACTGAGGTTATCTGAGTGTTAATGGATTCGAGGGATGATGCCAATTGAGCCCTCATTGGATTGGTTTTTCCGAATTCTTTCAACCGAGCAATGATTCCTTCTAATTCAGTTTTGCCTCTCTCTATTTCATTTCTTAGATTTTTTTGTGTGCATGGTGGAGGTCTTGCAATTGGTTCGGGTTATGGAATTTGTTCTTCTTCTTGAGGAGGGTTTTGGTTTTGGGGTTCTTGAGGGTTTTGATGTTCTTGTGCATTTTCTGGTTGATTATGAACATTTCCTGATAAAAAATCAATTGAAATTCAAATAAATAAACAAATCTAAATCAAATTTGTAAAAACCATACAAAAGAATATAAAAAACTTACAAAACAATATGAAAAATATATCAAACAATGCAAAGTTAGGTTTATATCACTTACGGCGTCATCGTGGGTGCGCTTGTGGTCTTGGATTTCATCGACGAGGAGGCATTTTGGTAAATGGTGGTGCAAATGTTGAGTCTTCAACTTGCGTACGCGCTGCTCGCTGTAGGAGTAAAAGAAAATGGTAATGAAAATGATGGGCTACAGGTTTGCAGCCCATCATACATACTTTTTATTTTTTAGAAAGCACATACGCGCTATAGCACATACGCACTATGGCTTGGGTTGTCCAAGCCATAGCGCATGCGCGTTATAGTGCGTGCGAGCTATAGTGCGTACACGCTGTTTAAAATAGGAAAAAAAAAAATTTGTTGTCACCTTTTTGGCACCACAACTCAGTGCATATTCCCTAGAGGAAAAGAGACATTGAAGATAAGGCTATGATAGAAGAGGACAAGAGAAACCTTGCTAACAGGTTGGAAGAAAAGTCAGTCGAGCTTGCAAGAATTTCCAACATGCAGCAAGACACCCTATGTTAGATGATGAATGCACATCATGAGTTGAATGTAAAGGACATTGAGATCTCCACATTGAAGATGCAAAATGAACAACTAAAAAATGACCTAAAAAGGGAGAAGGAGATTGCAGAGAACTTAGAAAAACCCAATGAAGCCATCAAGTACTTTGAATAGCTATTGAAATCACCAAGATCTAGCAATGATACTTCAAGACTAGGTTACATTAGCTCTAAAAAAGGAGAATCATCCAAGAATGAAAAAGAAAGAACTGACAAAGGTAAGAACACTAAACCCAATTGTCATTTTTGAGGTAAAAAGGGACATACCTCTAATGTGTGTAGGAGCAAGAATTCCCATTAGCATGAAAAACCTAAGAATATGGGTCACTATCATAAGTGTTGCAAGGACATCAAGCACATGATTGCAAGACTAGAACCATCAGAACAACAAGATTTGAAGGTCACTACTACAATTACAAGAAGTATGGGCATAAGCTTTTGAATGAAGATCAAAGCCTATGTGGACACCTAATCAACTAATAAGGGGAAATAATCATGGACATCACTATTGGGACTACAACATCAGGAATAGTTGTCACTACTGTCAGGAGTACATACACATCCCTAAAAATTTCATAAGAACACATTTCAATGGAAACTACAATAGATGGTTGAGCCAAACTACATGCTTTAGTTGTTTGAAGACTGGTCATATCAACAGAAATTGCCCAACAAGGTCAAAGGCACCCAACTCAGAGTTCAACAAAGGAAAAGGAAAGGTAGATGTTAAACACATGAAAGGAGAAATGAATAAGACATGGAGGAAGAAAGATGCAAGCAACACATCCAATTAGGGATCACTTCACCTAAATGATCAAGTGGTCACACTTCATCCAACTAAGCAAAAGAAGGTATGTGGAACTGATATACAAAGCTTTATCATACATCAGTTCCAAGACAAGAAAATACTTAAAAAGAGACATCAACATGAACAGAGATGCAAAGTTAAAATTTCAAGTTTTTACAAGTGTTGTCAAGTTTCCTTCAAATGCTAAGTAAAAATCATAGTATATGTCGAGTTGGCTATCAAAGTCAGTAGAAGCCAAGTGGTTAGTTGTAGCCATATTGGTAGTGGATGCCGAGTGAAGAGAAATTCTAGTTGAAGCTGAGTAAGGGAAACTCTATTGTATGTCGAGTGTCAAAAAGACAATGGATGCTGAGTAAAGCTGAAATGTTTAAGAAGCTGAGTGGATAGTTGTAAATGCATTAAGCATTAAATGCTATGAAATTAGGGTATATGTTTGCATTTTGAATCATTTTTCACCATCGTGAACAAAGAGCAAACACAAAGAAGAGTTTAAAATGATTTCCAAGAAGAATTTCTAGCATTTGAGCAGATTTCTAAAAAGATTCAACATAGATTATTCAATTCCAAGGTATTTATACTAGAATCAAGCTATGCAGTTTCAAAATTTCTTCATGTTTAAACCCTAGTTCAAAGAAATAGCCTCCAGTTCTAGGGAACCTCAAGAGAAAAATTTGTTTGAAGTCCAATTACTATCAAATGAAGTTAAGCAACCTAATTTTTGACCTATCCCTAAAGTTTCCTACAAAAATGACCGCGTCAGAGCCCTATCCATAATTCCTCCTAAGGTAGTAATGGTACAAGATGTTAGGAGATGTTATAACTGTAAGATAGGAGCCATTGGAGATATGGAAATTAGGGAAGAATATGATAAATTGTGTGAAAATAGACTCTTGAAGGAAGAGTTTCAAATTGTTGAGAGGAAGGGCTTAACCCGTGCCCTAGAATTCCCTATTGTTTTCAAAATTAAATAGATCAAAATTTTGTTGAGTAGGATTCATGATGGAAGTTTGTGGTTAGAAGATGACCTAGTCAAGATATCAAAAAGGATTTTTCATAGGGTAACAGGGTATCCAACCCTAGATCAGCCCAAAACCTTAAGCAGCGACTCCAAGGAAGCCATTAACAAGAATACAGGAGCTGAATGGAACAAGAGAGGCATGACCATAGATACCATTCAAGATCCTCTTGTTGATTTTGATGTTAGAGTCATTTTTCACAAGTTTTATCAATCTAGTAGACTCAACAATGTTTCGTGCATTGCAGTAGATGTTGGCTACAAATGTGTTAAAAAGGATCATACCTATGACCTAGTAGAATTGCAATTGTAATTTGTATATTTTTCTATGTACAAAATGAATTTCCATATTTTGGAAAAATAATTTGGAAAACTAATAGGTCCATTATAGCCTAGGTGAATGAATATATTGAACAAATGGGGGCAAATTTTGAGACGCTCATGACTAGTTATTTTGAAGATTTCAAGAATTCAATGAAGCACAGACTTAGGATTCCAATCTCACTTGTGGACCAGCACATAGATGACATATGTTTTCTTGTTGACATTGACTATACCTACATTCAAGCAACAATAGCAAGGGTAAGATTGCTTAGACCTCCTGGGTATGAGATAAACATTGATGAGGCATCTGCAACAATTACAACATTGTTAGCAAAGGAAGTAGATAAGAGTGCACCACATTTTGGCACATATGATGTGGTAAGATCCAAAGTGGATATGGAGTTAAAGAATGCTTCTAACCTAAAAAAAAGGGATAAACTAGTGAAGAACCTCAAAGATAAATTTGGAGAAGAGGTTATAGAGGAAGAAGAAGATGAAGAGGCAAATGATGATGAAGATGAAAAAGAGAAAGGGCTACTAGAATTAACCCAACAAATGGGTGAGGATGTTGAGGAAGAAGAAGGTGCTAAGTAGGAAGCACCTAAGGTAGAACCTAAGAAGAGGAAAGCACAAAAATAGCTTACTGCACAACCAAAAGGCAAGAAGAAAATAGCCAAGCCAAGCCTAGAAAAGCCTACTACAAGGGCAAATACAAGGGCTACAACAAAGGTAGCCAAGGAATAGGAGAAGAAAAAAGCAACACAACAAGGAGGGCTAGTAGAGAAAAAGAGAAGAAAATATGTGGTACCCCCAGAGTCAGATGAGGAGAGGACAAAATTTGATAATGAACAATTTAGAGTGGTAAGTCCTACCATTAAATCTGACCTAGAAAATGTTTGTGACAATATTAAGGATAATCTAGATTTAACTGGATTAAAAACTATTGATTTCAATAAGTTAAGTAGAGAGGAGTAGAACATAGTGAAAGAATCAATCTACACTATGATGGCCAAGTTCAAGAATACTCCACTTGAACTAGATAATACCATGCCCAAGGAGTTATATATAATTGTAGAAAATAAATGGCATTATTGCCAAAAAAATGGAGAAAGAAATAAGGGAGTCAACTTTGGCTCATCTAATGCCTAACCTCACTAAACGTCAAATAAGCAAGGTTAGCAAGAAACATGGGAGCAAGTTTGACCCAAATATAGAGCCTTCATCATACTACAAAATATAATTGAAGATGTTGTAAAGTATTCCACTCTCATGTGGAAACT
Source organism: Cupressus sempervirens (assembly GCA_028749045.1). Taxonomy (NCBI): domain Eukaryota; kingdom Viridiplantae; phylum Streptophyta; class Pinopsida; order Cupressales; family Cupressaceae; genus Cupressus; species Cupressus sempervirens. Next base: position 954,532,056 of record CM053787.1, on the reverse strand, counting down.
GATTTATGGCCTTCAAACAGTAAATGAAGGACAAGAAGATCCCTTTGAGGGAAGAAATAATGATGAAGAGGAAGAAGAAAATGAAAAGGGGAAGAAGGAGAGAAAGAAAAGGAAGAAGTAATAGTGGAGAAGGAAACACAAAAAGATGATGAGGCAATAGCTAAGAGATATAAACAAGAACAAAGTTTCCAAGACACACAATTGCCACCACCTAGTCCTCTAAATGCTACACCTACATCTGCAGAAACAATAATTGTGAAGGATGTTCCTAACACCTCTAGGCAGAACATCGACCCACTAACTGTAGAGGATCTCAAAAATATCCTTCACCAGACAACATTATAAGCACAATTATCTACCAATCTAGTTCTAGTGAGTGTAGAGGAACTACAAAATGCAATAGCTAAAATTACCAAGGAGAAGGTGAATCCTCAAGAACCACCTTCAAAAACTCCAATAGCTACAAGTGGACAACCACAAGACCAAATAGCATAAGATGCATCTACTAAGGTTGATTCCATAATTACAAAGACTTCAACTACCAAAGAGAAAGCAAAGGAGCAAACAAGACAAAAGGATATCTTTGCTCTTACGACATAGAGTCAAGGAGTACCTCCTCTAATCAATATAATTGATCAAGGTAGAACTGAATAAGGGAAGGAAGATGAAAAGACCCCTAAGTAGAAATAACAAGAGGCAATACAAACATTGGTCAATTTGCCTACTACAGGGACTCCTACTAAGTAGCTGAGCACCAATGTAGTACCACTACAAATATCAGCACCAAGCTCGAGCTCTACCAAGGTAGCAAGGGCACTTCATTATGGAGACCTTGCACTTGATGAGCAGATAGTCATACCAAGCTATGACTATAAACAATGAACATAGAATAGATCAATGAAGTGCAAGAGGCACTGGAGAAGAAGAAGAAGCAAGAAATACTCAGGAATGAGTATAGGTAAAGGCACACACTGATTGAAATCAAAGATATCTTTCTTGATGCATTCAGCTTGCTAGTACCTGATGAGACAAAGCCCATCATGGAGCAACTATCCACCATAGTAGACCAGATACAAAATGAAGACCTAGATACTAATGTTAAATTACTTGAATGGTCTATGAAGAAATTTTAAATGAAGGTAAATGAAAAACTATCTAGTCAAATACCACTGGACCTCAAGTTGAACTGGTTAAAAAGGTCAAAAAGGTGAAAATAGTACTTGAGAATATATTCTCATTATACTCCAAATTCTATGATTCTTCATACTTCACACAATAAAAAAGCCAGAGGATATTGAGCTTGGAAAGGAACCTCAAGGTATCTAGCACACAACTACCAAAGGATCCTGCTCAAAGTGAGAAGCATTTTTCTACAATGCTTCACACTCAAAAGGAATTATCTATACTCATAGGAGATGAGGCTAATACCAAGGCCAAATTAATATAGATCTAGTCTGCAATCACCCCACGCATGGAAGTTTTTCATAAATAAATGGCCTATGCAGAGAATGTTTTGAAGAAAGATCCTAATCTTTCTACATTGAAAGGCCTAGTACACCTTGCAGTAGAGATAGCCATCCAACTTAAAGCACTAGAAATTGCATCGGACAATTGGGATGCTGCTCTGAAGATTATCATGGATGTAAATAAATATTTTTTGGCTAAGTATTCCATTCATTCTTAGGACCCTTCACATAAGTGTCAAAAAGGGGGAGATATAATAATTAAGGAGAAATACATTATGAGGTAGATAATAAAGGGGGAGATACCCAAAAGGGGGAGATAACCAAAGGGGAATATAATAAACTTTTGAGTTTTCAGGAGAAATAAGGAGATACAGCCAAAAGGATACATAAGGAGATATATCCAAAAGGATACAAAAACTACAAGGAGATGTGTGAAAGTAGGAGCAGACACAGATCAAATAAGGAAAGGAATGACAAGGCAAAGATAAAGACTATTAGATTAAATAGCATGAGATAAATTCAGCATAAGGGATTTTGGATACAGAAATGGCACATCATCTCAAGGGGAGTTACAAGTTTTTAAGGTATATAGTCTTCTACAAAATTTTGAATAAGTTTTTGAAGTTTTGTACATATGTCAAATAGGATGTGTATTATACTCATAGACATAAGATTCATAATGTTTAGTTAAGTGTTTTTGACACTCATGTAAAAGGGCGAGATTATTGGTCTCAAATTAGTTCTAACAGTTAAGTGTTAACAAATTTAAGAAAATTCTAAAGTTGATGCCAAGTACAATATAGATGTCAAGCTATAGTATATATCGAACAAAAAATTCAATAGGTGTTGAGTGAACTTCAAGTGCAGAGTGACAAGTAATTCCAAGTCACTATAGGTGTCAAGAAAAGTATAGATGTCGAGTGAGACAGAGTTACTATAGGAGCCGAGCAAGTTAGAAATCCTACATGTGTTGAGCATCAGTAATTAGTAACTGTCGAGTAATACAGAATCAACATATGATTTTGTACCTTCACAAACTAATATTTAAGCCATTTTTGAGCTAACTCAAGATGAATCTCAAAGGATCTAAAAGATAAGATCAAATCTTTTACATACCTTATGTAATTAGCATTTAGCCAATCAAAAAAATGGAGAAAGCGTGCAACCAATAGGAAAAGTGTAAAGATTTGAGTGGGAAAAGATAGATGAATATTGATCATAGATTCATACCTAATCCTAAGTCCCCAAAGCCTTTAAAAGGATGTCAATACCCCATAATTTTAAGTTCAAGAGTAGAGAGGAAGTCATATGGGAATGCATGAGTAAATGCTAGTGAAGTTTTGAAGGAAGTTAAAGGCATTTAAGGACTTAGAGGAAGAGCTACACTACATAATCAAGTTCATCAAAATAGACCATCAATACTACAAATAGAGAGTTATCAAATTAGGACGAATCAAATTAGATTGAGCAGAAGAAGGATCTGGAATCAACAATTGAATATTTTAAGTCATCAGATAAACTCATTCTATTATACATTCTAACCATTATATTAGGAGAATGGAAATCCTATGATGTTAGGTTGGCTTAATAGCTATATTGTAGATCCTTAAAAAGATTGTAAATCCTTTAATAGGGTAACATTCCAAGTGAGTGTCTATAAATCCTTTAAATAGGTCACTTTTAATAGGGTGTAAAGCCTTTAATAAGGCAGGACTTTCACAGGGCAAACCATTGTTGATGGTCAAACTTTGTAACCTTAACTAGTTACATATTGCTATAGTGATAATTTGTGGGTGTCATCCCCACCCTAGTTTTACCTTCTCATTTTGGAGGGTTTCTGGGTGACCAAATGTTGTGTTATCTATTTTCATGCATGTTCTTACTTTCACATTTATTGGAGATGTTAGATCCATGTGAATAATCATAGTTAAGTTTTAGATGTTAAATATTGTTACTTCTAATTCACCCCCCCCCCCCCCCCCCCCCCGCCCCCCTCTCAGAAGTAAATCTTCCCACTTGTAAATTCCAATAGTCTCTATTGTGATTAGAGTTTATGGTTGTTTAGGAAAACCTCATGTTTTACCTTTCCATGTACCTTTGAAGATAGTAATTGTAGAATTGTTGTGGAAAATTAGAACAATTGAAGAAAGGGATATGATCGGTAAAGGTAAAGGAACTTTCTTTGCTATTGTCATTGTGGCTCATGATTTTGTTTTTGTTAAGAAAGGCTAGAGGAATCTTAGTTTATTTTTGAATAGATATCACATGGTGGAATCCCATGCAAGGCATATTGATCCAAAAGGATTCTATGACCTCCTTAGGGAGAGGAAAAGAGCTAAGACTATTACACAACATGTATACTTCCCTAAAAATGTTATTAGAAATATATTTTCATTACAAGAATAGGAAGTTTGAAAAGAAAAATGGATAGTCTTTAGTAAAGTCTTAGAATTCATTAATGCTTTTGACCTTGATTATAATCCTTTAAAATATAAGATGTACTATGAAGCCAAAATGTATGTAATAATAAATAATTTTTCTGTAATAATGCAAACTATGAATGAAAAGAAGGCTACTTTTGCTAAACCATATCCTGATAAAGCATCAGAGGTGGAAAGGAGAATAAATAGCAAAATGATAGTTGCTCCAGGCTAGTATACCTTACAAAGGAGGGTAGAATATATTATGGTTCAGACTATACAACATGTTCCCCCTCACGGAAGGCCAAGACTAGAGAGTCCACCTACTACTGGTGCACCCAAAAGATAGAAACTAGAATAGGGATCCTCTTCTCGCATGGAAGATTATTCACCAACTCAATCCCCACTCTGAATAGAAGATGAAGCATCTTTAAGAGAACAATTAAGACTAATGGGTGGGGAAGGAAATATAGTTGTTACTACTAGGTATGTGTAGGATCATGGTGTGCCAAAAAGTGGCGATCTAAAAAATATGTAGTTCTAAAATATCTCAAACCATTTCAAAATCTATTCCAACTTTTTTCCCACCAACCCTAATACTAAATTAAAACAATTAATATATTTATAAGGTCTACTATATCTTTTGATACCAACCCTATATGGTCAACTTTAAAAACATTCTAAAAATGTGTTTTTGGCCTATTTTTATGTGATTTTTACTTCAAACATGTAGTTGACGACTTTTTCTTGCCAAAATTTGATGAAATGAAAAGGGTTTCTTAAGAATGTTCTTATCTTTCCATAAATGTAAGGTTTGTCAAATTATGAGTTTAGTAAGTAATTATAACTTATTTTCTAATGGAGTTATGTATAAAGTGGTGACTAACACACTACTTGAAAAAAAATTATGACTTTCAAATGGTAAAACATTTTTTAAATCCAAAAGATGCATCGCATTCTATGTTTCTTCCACTATAAGGAAAAAATTAAATTAAATTAAATTTTGCAGAGTTTTGAATTAGTTAAGGTGGTCAGACATGAGAATTTTTTTATTCCAAAAATACTAAAGTCAAAAATTATTTATTTATTATTTATTTAGAATAAAAATGCCAAAAAATATGTGTCACATCCAGGCATTAGTCTACTACTTATATCTAGAATATTATAAAAAATATTATCATTTGATATTGATTAAGGTGGTTAGACATATGTCTACTTCTTATTTTTTTTCTAAAATTTTTGCAATATTGCTCTAAAATTCAAAATTTTGACCAATCAATTTTTATTTTTTCAAGACAAGTCCTAGTAGTTTACAAACTAGATTCAATTTCCTAGAGATTCTTTTCTCTCAACTTTTTGATATAAAACTAATAACAAATAGAAAATTGCATGTCAAGTTGACATAACCCTGATTTTTTAATTTTTTATTGCCACTTAAGAGCATACTTTGGTTGACCATGATCCTGCACATACCCTACTGATGATATGGAAAGAGGAGTGCCTCAGTATCCTCCTATGCCCTCCTTTGACCTCACTATTGTTGATTACAGAGGTAAGGAGATAGATCCTATTATTGCTCAAGCCTCTCAGAAATTCATAGATGATGAGAATTTTGTTAAATATAGGGCTTTTGCACAATTTTTGTGGAAATAGAGTATAGAAAATTTTGAGCAAAAATGTAGGAAAATAAAGGTAGAATAGGAAAAAAAATTAGACTCTGACATTGAGGAAGAGGTGAAGACTAAATTTTTGGAGGATATTACCAAATTAACACCTAAGGCCAGAAGGCAATTGGTTAGGGAGTCAAGAGTCTTGGTTTTTCCTGAGTGGGACATAGCTAATGCTATGATTTTTTATTCTATCTGAAAAAAGAAGAAGATGTGAAATATAAAATAGAGGAAGAAGTATTACAAGCACATAGGGGGATTAAATTTAGTAATGATCATCAAGCCCTAGTCACATGGTCAATTTAGAAAAGAAATAAGACCAAAATGCAAAAAAATTTCAAGTGTAGAACACACTGGTACTCTTATAGTATATAGGGCTAATGAAGTGGGTAGTCAATAGGTTACAAGAATGGCCAAAGAAATATTAGAGTTTGGGGATGTGGTGGCAGGAAAAGAACAAAGTAAATTTGTAGAACTCAATGCAAAGTTTGAAGAAATACTTAAGGCATATGAGGAAAGAGGAAAACATATACAATTACTACAAAACTAAGTATCCCAAATGGACAAACAACTTGGAAAGAGGAAAGTAGGAGAGTCTAGTAGGCTAAGAATTGTATATCCTCACCCACTAGTTGAGCCATTTAAATCCACCCCCATTATTGAGTTACCAAATACCCTATAGAGGCCTAAGTTCTATTCTAAGAAAGAGTTTGAAGAAGAAAAAACCAAGTTATATGAATTGCAGATTGAATGGAATAATCAATATGAAGAGAAGCTTAGGCAAACAATTTTGTACTTGGGAGACAGAATTGAGTGGCCAACATTTTATTACCAGTTGAAAAGAATCTAAGATATATGTGATGAAATAAAGAGAGATGAAGACAACTTGAAGCCCATTGTGCAGAAATGGAGTGAAAGAGATGAGGATACTACTATTATGTGTATTTCTATCACCACATCTTTTCTACCTAAATCTTGTGTCCATTTCTTTTACCTAGTTATTGTGAAGTTGTATAAGTAGAGCTTGACAATTGAATGCAATTAAATCAAATTGGATATCAATTCACCATTGCTATTAGTTCAATGAATTAAATAAATGCTTTAGTGGTATTGATATTGTTTCTATGGTAATAGGAAGGATGTTTGTTAGTATGATTTTTACTAAGAATTGTTGATAATGTGATTGTAAAGCGACCAATTAGATCTAGGAATTGAATGGATTCTGAATCCCAATGGATAAAGCACTAATCTATTAAATCCAATCTATATGAGAAGAAGTCATAGACAAGCGTCAAACTCAAACTCAAAATCAATTTTTACTTCACTGTTTGAAAAGTCTCAATCCTGCTCAACACTTGTTTGCATTTGATCTCTAAGCCTTAGTTAGCTACTATTGCTAGAAATATTTGCAAATTTGAGATGAATTGTGACCAAATCTACTTATAATGGATGTGTATTATCTTAAGGTTTCATGGAATGAACAAAATATGCATATGTTAGACATAGGAGTTGAGAATCAAAATGAAACTATGAGATTCCTACTCAGTTACATTCATTTGAACCATCCCTCAGGTATACCCACCTTGTTTCTGTAAAGCCTAAAGAGTAGGAAATCTATCGTGATTTCATTGCAATTGGGTCTAGGCAAGAAACTCATTCAATTTTTTATAGGAAGTAGTTGATCCTTAGATTTCTTGTGCTTTCATTGTCTTGGTATTGATTATCTTATTACTTAATAGTTGACAAACACCAACAAAATGGTGACTCTACTTGAGAGTTTCTTAACACATGTTTGTGAATTATCTTAGTGTTTCTCATGGTTATAGTATACTTTTTTAGTGACAAACCTTGATATTTCAAAAAAAATAGAGAGAGAAAAGACCACAAGTATCACAGACTTATAGGAAAAAGCCTACAATGCAATAGTAACTTGCTAGCCTCTCATGTGGAACGTCTTGGGTTTGAATATACGTTCACTTAACATATAATAATAATAAATTCCAATGAATAATAATAATTAATCTAGGCTTTGGTTGTTTACTAATAATAATAAAAAGTATCACAAACTTACAATAATGTATACAACCTTTATGAAGTGTCTTATCTTTCAAGCACGAGTTACAGTCATGTATTGTTTGTGATTGGTCCCTTTTGTGTTACAAAATATTTTGTTATTCCCTTGTACTTTTTCCTTTAAAGTAAAAATCTTTTTAATGTCATATTTCCCTAGAATAGGGTGGTGACTCAATCAAGGTTTTGAAGCTAATGCATATGTAACAACAAATCTTCTTTAATTGTTGATAAAAGGAAGAATACAAGAGCTTACGCAAGGGCCAATCCTGATGTACCCTTATATACTAATTTACCCCAAGTTGGTAGGAAGAGTCAAGGAAAAAAGAAGGCAAATCTAGATCCCACCTTGAAACCTAGAAGTAATACATCAGTATATCCACGATATCAACTAGTGCTAGGAAGGGAGTCTTCTTCATTAAGTTTTGAGTCAGAAACTACAAGGCTTTTTGAGGGGATATTTAGTACTCCATTACAAGAAGACCAAGTTTATTATGATATGAATGTTTCCTCAGTAGGAGATATGTTTCATAGATTAGATATGAACCATAGGCTAGGATATGGGAATTTCATGAAACATCCTAGAATAGTTCCATAAATGGAACCTAATCTTATAGATCTTGATGATCCTGCTGATTTAGACGCCACTTCTATAAATCCTAAGGAAGGCCAATCATGTTCGTCTAGAGAAAGAAAGAGATCAAGCCACCTTAAATGGAATTATTGAAAGAGATAACCTTCTTAGAAGGATGGGTGCCTTGAAAGAACAAAATAAGTTGGAAGAAATGACCTTAGTCCTTCATGATGTTGTGTTTGGGGATATAGATACTTTAAGATCTAAGGTTATAGGATAAGAAAATTTCATGAGCCAAAGGAAAGAACCTGTCATTTCCTAAGTCCAAGTCTATAAGCCCGTCCAAGAAGATCTTGTAGAACCTATTGTGAAACCCACTGATAAAGGAAAGGGCAAAGCTATAGGAATTCAAATAAATAAACCCCAAGTTGCATTAAGAAAATTTTAGAATCCTCCCATGTCTAATCTATACCTTGATCTTGAAAGGGATAGAAAAGAAAAAGAGGATCTGGAAAAAGAACTTGAGAAGGTTGAGAATGAAGCTCAAGTAGTAGAAACTAGGACAAAGATTCAATTCATCAAATGTAACTCTACTTTAGTTTCCTGGCCCAACTTGTATACCCAAAATGTAGACCTATAGTATCTAGTTAGACAATGTCCCACTCTGCCCCTATGTCATCATCCACTACTAGTATTCCAATCCCTATTGTTTAAATACAACAATCTCAGCACAATATTGCTCAAAATTAGGCCAATACAGCAAGCACATCAAATGTTACTGATTTTCAAAAGAAGCCTATATATATATATATATATATATATATATATATATATATATATATATATATATATATATATATATATATATATATATATATATATATATATATATATATATATATATATATATATATATATATATATATATATATATATATATATATATATATATATATATATATATATATATATATATATATATATATATATATATATATATATATATATATATATATATATATATATATATATATATATATATATATATATATATATATATATATATATATATATATATATATATATATATATATATATATATATATATATATATATATATATATATATATATATATATATATATGAAGAAATTTAGACAAATATCATTCCTAGGGATTCCTAGTTTTCCTCATCCTATACCTTTTGATCTAAGAGATAAAGTTGTTAAGTTCTTTGGAAATAGTGTTGTCACTAGAGAGGAAAACTTGAGAGTTTTTGTAGACATGTTGAATGACTTTAAAGTTGAGCATGAATATGTGGTGATGAAACTATTTGTGTGTTCATTAATAAAAGATGCCAGGGATTGGTTTAGGAGATTACCAGATGATTGCATTAGTTCTTGGAGTGATATGGAGAAATTTTTCAAAGAACAATATGGTGACAATACTAATGTTGGTTTCATGTTGAATGATTTCAATAATATAAAGAAAAACCCTAATGAATCTACATTTGATTTTATTGTAAGGTTTCAAAAGGGAATGTATAAGTTGTTCCAATTTATGAGGTTGAATAGGGATGCTTGTCTAACAACATATTTTAATGCTTTTGACAGTAAGATGGCTTATCAGTTGAGGGATAAAGATCCTAAAACTTTGAGGGATTATTATAAGATTGTAGTGAATATTGAAAATAATAGAAAACAATCTATTAAGCTTGGGAGGAGAGATTATCCAAAGCTATTCAATCCCAAAAATAACAACACAAGGGAAGTGGATCAAACTCCTGCAAGTAAGAAACCTGATGAACCCACAATAGGTCATGTATTAGACTTGTTAAAAAAGATGAACCCAATGAATTTCAACACACATAAGTAAAATGTTGGTGAGAAGGTCTCAGTGAATAATAACCATTTCAACAAATAGCCAAGAATGCAAATCAATCCTTATACCACTGAATGAAAAGATGGCAAACCAATTCCTAACCAGCTCCAAAATGTGAAGGATAATGGTACACCAAATCCTCTACAAAGAAGTTTTGTCAATATGAATGATGATGTACTATGGTGCATCATATGTCAATCACCCCACTCTCCAGATTATTTTGTAGTTGCTCAATCATTTGCTTCAAATCAAATTGCACAAGATGAAGAGGATGAAGAGGAAAAAATCCATGATGATGTAAGCTATAATATGGTTAGCATGTGTGATGATTGTATAGATTTTGATTTGGAAGAACCTTAAAATGATATTGAACACCAAAGAATTGGTTACCAGTTACATCATCAACAAGTGTTTTCAAACAATGAAGATTATGATGAAGAGTAGGTATGTGTTACATCTTCTGAAGTTGGCCATGTAAACTTGAGAATGCCTTCTAAGGAGGAGATTAATAGGACTAGTGCAGAGATGATTTCTCAAGTTCATAGCAATTACAATTGGAGAAATTGAATAGTTAATAATGATGCTAGAAAATCTTCTGGTATATTCATCAAGGATATTACACACAAGATGAAGGATGACAGTAAGAAAACTCGAACATATACAAAAAAGGCTAAAGATAGTAAGGCCAAGAAGTGGGAGCCAAAAAAGAAAGTGCAATTTCAAATAAGTGATATCCCTAAAAAAATGGTGCAAGAAAAGAATTCAGGATCTAATTTAACCAAGTAGGTTGTAGTGCCTACTATTCAAAGGACTTTCACTCCAAGTATGTTTGTGAAGCCCATTGTGTCGAAACCTATTGATATGATATCTATGTTGTCATATATTACTATCAAAGTACCTTTATCTAAATTATTTAGAATTGAGGAGCATGAGAATAAGGCCTTATCATGGTTGGGTGTGATAGGAAATAATAGTGATATGGTTGAACCAAGTAATATTCAGCAAATCATAGTAGTGGTAGAAGATAATGGTATTATATACCAAATCTCACAAATGTTTTTGGATGATTTATCTATAGCCTACATAGAAGATATTGACCCCTTTTTTCTTGGTTTGATTATAAAAGGAAAAACCCTAAAGAATTGGATGATAGATTTAGGAGTGTCTAGCACAATCATGCCTTTTAAAGTCATGGAAGCTTTAAGTCTAAAGGTAGATACTAAACAAGGCAGATGTAGAGGTATGGATGCTAGAGAAGTCCCTGTCATAGGTACTATTAACGCATTTCCATTCAAGTTAGCAACATATCTTGAGGTAGAATTTGTAAAGAAACTCAGGTGCAGAAACAGCTTCCTACATTAATCTCATAAGGAAAGTATGATGCAAATTCTATTAAAATCTTCTACACTTACAGATTCAATATCATGTAAACAACAATATTGCAGCCAAACATGCATACAGAAAATAGACAGAGAAAGGAACACATAACACAAGGATTTTCCAGTGGGAAAAAAACCTTTCAGTAAAATAACCCCACCCCTTCAGAACCTTCACAATGTATTATCTTCAATAAGAGGTTACAATACACTTGCAATGCAAGTTCAACATCAATAATAGAAGACTCCAGTAGCTACTTGTAGTACCAACAATACACCTTTTTTGCATCTCTTCGCAACCCTAAAAATGCTTATAACATGCGCTTCACTTTAGGGCTACTCCCAAAAGGTAAACCGTATTAGGGTTTTACCATTCTCCGAGAAAATAGGAACCCCAAAAAAAATTTTGGGCCGATGCCCCGAACCCCACTATTGGGGTAGAGTGTACAGTACTCAAATATCTTAGTTCCCACATGTCTTGACCTATCATTGAATCTTCCTAACATAGCTGTTACGTGTCATAGGAATCTGTCATAACCATTTTAGTCATGATCTCCTTACACACAATTCAAGATGTCGACACATCAACATTATTTGCAAGAAATACATTTTACAAAAAAAATAATAAGAATAGGAATTATACAAGGTTAAGACACCTTATTCCTAACATTCTCCCACTTCTTGAACACCTTGTAAGAGCAATAGGAACATAACAGGAACTAACCGCTATAGACCGAAAGGCCCATAGACTCTGAACACCATCTGAACTTCTCAATGCCCACTAGTTTTATTAATGCATCTGCAACATTCTTCACAGCATCTACCTTTTCCAAATTTACCTATCCATCTTCCACCATATCTCTCACAAAGTGATACTGCACATCAATGTGCTTCGTTCTAGCATGAAAAGTTGGATTCTTCGCAAGGCAAATAACACTCTGACTATCACACCAAATATTAACATGTTTTGCATCAAAACCAACATCAGAACATAATTTCTTAAGCCAAATGGCTTCCTTACAAGCATGAGTAGCAGCCATGTACTCAGCTTCTGTAGTGGACAAAGAAACCATAGGTTTTCACTTGATCATCCAACTCATGGCACCACCAAACATAGTGAACACATAAGCACTGGTGGATCTCCTACAGTCAATATCACCTGCCCAATCTGAATCCACAAACCCATGAATACAAACTAAATGCTGAGATGCAGAAGAGTTACCATGATAACATATGGAGTAATCTGATGTACCCCTCAAATATCTTCATACTCGCTTAACTACATTCCAATGTATTCATCCAGGATTAGCCATAAATTGACTCAGGACTCCCACTGCTTGGGCAATGTCTATTCTAGTATAGACCATAGCATACATAAGACTACCAACTACACTAGCATAAGGTACTCTACTCATTTCCTCCACAACACTAGGAGATTTTGGACAATCATATACAGATAAATTTTTTCCCACAAGATTAGGAACACATAGTGGTCTACAATCTGCCATGCTGAACCTATCCAACATAGACTTCACATACTTACTCTGACTCAACCAAAGTTTTCTGTTAGACCTGTCTCTACTGATTTCCATACCCAAGATGTACCTAGCTCCCCCAAGATCTTTAATTTCAAACTGTGCTGACAACTGAGATTTAAAATTAGAAATCATACCCTTACCCTTACCAAATAGCAACATATCATCAACATACAATTCAACAATAAGAAGGTGATCATTTTCAATTCTAAAATAAACACAATGATCTAATTTTGATCTTACAAATCTAGTTGACAATACAAAGGCCTCAAACTTAAGGTACCACATCCTAGGAGATTGCTTCAAACCATATAGAGATTTCTTTAATCTGCAAACTAAGGATTCTTTACCTTTAACAATGCAGTGCTCAGGCTATGACATATAAATCTCTTCCTCCAAATCACCATGAAGGAAAGCTGTCTTCACATCCATCTGTTCTATCTCTAAATCATATGATGTAGCAAGAGATAATAGAAATCTAATGGATGTCAACTTTGCAATAGGAGAGAATATTTCACCATAATCTATTCCCTCTACCTGCGAATACCCCTTTACAACCAATCTAGCTTTGTACCTTTCAACACTGCCATCTGCACAGAATTTCTTCTTGAACACCCATTTAAAGCCAACAGATTTTCTCCCTTTAGGCAAAGGTACAAGGTCCCATGTGTTTTTTTTCTCTAATGAAGCCATCTCATCATCCATAGCCTCAATCCAGGAACCTATATCTTCCATGCCCAAAGCCTCTTTCATAGATCTAGGCTCATTAGTGTTAGTAATCAAAGCAAAAGCAGAACTGGAATCTAACATATAATAACCAAACCTTTCTGGTTGCTTTCTTTCTCTCGTTGATCTCCTCAAGGGCTGAGGTTGAGCTTGTTCTTCCTCTTCTTCTAAACTATTAGAGCTGCAAGAGCTCTCCTCATCATTAGACCGAACATGGTCTCTCTATTCAGTCTTCTCAGGGGTAGGAGGCAACTGAACAACATCTTTTTCCTTTTCTTTTTCATTTGGTTGTTGCACAATAGAAGAAGATGTTAGCTCTCTAAGAATAACATTTTTACTATACAATACCTTACTAGTCACAGGATCCCAAAGCTTGTATCCTTTCACACCAGCACTATACCCGATGAAAATACATTTAACAACTTTGTTTTCCAACTTAGATCTTTTCTCCATTGGGACATGTGCATAAGCTTCACAACCAAAAACATGAAGATGTCTAACTAAAGGCTTCTTACTAGACCACACCTCCATGGGTGTCTTACCAACAAGAGCTGATGTAGGAGATCTGTTAACCAGATAGCAAGTAGTGGCCACAGCTTCGGCCCAAAACCTTTGTTCTAAACCAGCTCCACTAAGCATACTCCTAGTCTTCTCCATCAGTATCCTGCTCATTCTCTCTACAACTCCATTTTGCTATGGGGTATAAGGAGTTGTCTTATGCCTCTTGATACCTTGTTCTTTATAGAACTATTCAAACTCTGCTGAGCAAAACTCACCACCATTGTTAGTTCTCACACACTTAATCTTCTTACTAGTCTAATTCTCTACAAGGGCTTTAAATTCCTTAAATTGACTAAAGACTTGTGTCTTACTTTTAAGGAACTAAATCCATGTCCTACTATAATCATCTATGAAAGATACAAAAAATATGAACTTGGAGATTGAAGGAACTTTTACAGGACCAAATACATCAAAATGAATAAGATCCAAAACATCAAAAGATTTGTGAGAACTAGAGTAAAATTTAACACGATCTTGTTTACCATATACATAGTGTTCACAAAAGTCAAACTTGAGATTGCAATCATTTAACCCCTCAACAAGATTTTTATTTTTTAGGGTTCTGAGACCCTTAGCACCAATCTGGCCAAATCTCATATGCCACAACATTGTCTTTTCTACAGGAAGCTTACCTTCCAAAGAGTTTGCACCCTTAGGTACACTCGTTGCACTACCATCAGAACCACTAACCATAGTCTTCTTTACTACTCCTTCAGATGGTGGGGATGAAGTGATGGCTGCTCTTTTCTTTGAAATAGAAGAACTATTACACTGAGAAATGTGTACATCAAGATAAAAAAAAGTAACTCTCCTAGTACCCTTAGCAAGCACCATAGCTCCTCTCATCATCTTACATCCATCTTTAGAAAAAACAACTTGCACACCTACATCATTCAGCATACTTACAGATAATAGGTTTCGTTCCAAACCTGGAATGTGCATAACTCCATTGATTCCCTTTACTTGTCCATCAAGAAATTTGATAGTGACCCTTCCGCGTCCAACTATCTTTAGGTGAGAATCATCACCCAAGTACACCTTTCCACCATCAAACTCTTCATATCTTGAGAACCAGTTCCGATGAGAGGTCATGTGGAAAGATGCACCCAAGTCAACCAACCACACATCATCAGATGCATGGGCTACCAAAGCTATGATGAATGCATCG
Source organism: Cupressus sempervirens (assembly GCA_028749045.1). Classification (NCBI taxonomy): domain Eukaryota; kingdom Viridiplantae; phylum Streptophyta; class Pinopsida; order Cupressales; family Cupressaceae; genus Cupressus; species Cupressus sempervirens. Next base: position 954,516,613 of record CM053787.1, on the reverse strand, counting down.
CCATCTTCTTGAGATTTTTTAGAACCAGAATCTAAGACTTTCTTCTTCTTCTTAGGCTCTTTATAGTTTTTACAGAAGTGCCCAGTCTTATCATAGTTCCAACATTTTTCCTTGGACTTATTGGAAGTCTTTGACTTCCCATGGGATTTGGATCTACCCTTATTGTCAGACTTATTGAAATTTTTCTTTCCTCTTTCCATGGATCTCTCGTGAACAGTGAGGGCTTCTTTTTTTGAAACGGAAGCCTTTCTCTGCATCTCCTCTGATAGCAGTGAAGACACCACATCATCCATTTTGAAGGTGAATAATGTGCTTCCGAGAGCTATCACAAGATGGTCCCATGAATCTGATAAAGAACACAAAAGTGTGTAGCAACGATCCTCCTCCTCTAACTTGACACCAACTAATGTCAACTATGCAACTAGCAGATTAAATGCATTTAAATGATTCATTAAGGATCAACCTTCCTCCATTCGCAGAGAATACAACTTCTTCCTTAGGAACAACTTGTTCACCAAAGATTAGGCTTGATACACGGCCCCAAGTCTCTCCCACAAACTATATGTAGTTTTCTCATCTAGAACATTCAAAAGGACTACATTGGTTAAATAGAGTCTTATGAGACCCTTAGCTTTACGGTCTTTGATATCCCAATCTGCTTGAGCTATAGTTGCTGGTCTTGTAGCGCTTGTAGTCACTTCCCATAGGTCACGATCTTCCAACATGTCTTCCATCTTGAGTTTCCACAACTCGAAATTAGTACCATTAAATTTCTCCACCTCTATTCTTCCATATGATGAACTTTCCATCTCAATCTGCAAATAAGATTCAGGATGCTCTGCACAAGACTCCCATTCAACTTGAGATTAGCTCAAAAAACCCTACCCAACAACTAGGATCAAAAGTTGATCAAGCTCTGATACCACTTGTAAGGAAACTCAGGTGTGGAAATAGCTTCCTACACTAATCTCATAAGGAAAGTATGATGAAAATCCTATTAAAATCTTCTACACTTACAGATTTAATATCATGTAAACAACAATATTGCAGCCAAACATGCATACAGAAAATAGACAAAGAAACGAACAAATAACACAAGGATTTTTTGATGGGGAAAAACCTTTCAGTAAAACAACCCCACCTCTTCAAAACCTGCACAATGTATTATCTTCAACACGAGGTTACAATACACTTGCAATGCAAGTTCAACATCAACAACAAAAGACTCCAGTAGCTACTCGCAGTACCAACAATACACCTTTTTCATATCTCTTTGCAACCCTAAAATTCTTATAACATGCACTTCACTTTAGGGCTACTCTCAAAAGGTAAACCGTATTAAGGTTTTACCATTCTCCAAGAAAAGAGGAACCCAAAAAAAAATTTCAGGCCGATGCCCTGAACCCCACTAATTGGGTAGAGTGTACAGTACTCAAATATCTTAGTTGCCACATGTCTTCACCTATCATTGAATCTTCATAACATAGCTCTTACATGTCATAGGAATCTGTCATAACTATTTTAGTCATGATCTCCTTACACACAATTCAAGATGTCGACACATCAACATTATTTGCAAGAAATACATTTTACAAAACAAATAATAAGAATAGGAATTATACAAGGTTGAGACACCTTATTCCTAACAGAATTGACCATGTCAGTCCTTGTGGTTGACATTCCTCCACATTATGGGATGTTGTTTTCTAGGAAATGGAGTGCTGCAATGGGAGGTAGCTTGGAGTGTGATTTGTCTTATGAAACTTTCCATATAGATGATAAGTAAGTTAGGGTTAATAAGGAGCCAAAGGTTAATAAGATTCTAGGACAAGGAATTGATAAAGATTCAACTTGCTTTTTGGGCACTACTGTAAATGCTTTTAGGGTAGAATTGATCATTCAAGAAGTAGAAAAATTGCCTGTTGTAATTGAACATGAAGTGTAATGTTGTATGGATTCACTAGTTCTATGGACCATGTACTTTGATGGGGCTAGTTCCAAAGAAGGTTCAGAGACAGTGGTAGTTTTTGTTTCTTCTGAGAAAAATACCTTAGATATTCATTTACTCTAAAAATTTCTTGTACCAATAATATAGCAGAGTATGAAGCCTTGTTGTTAGGACTGAAAGTTGCCACCCATCATAGAATTAAGAAGTTTCATGTCATAAGTGATTCTAAATTGGTCATCTCATAGGTAAAGGAAACCTATGCTTCAAAAAACAAAAAGTTGAAACAATATAGAAATGCAGTCTAGGATCAGATACA
>CM053787.1:953679349-953909349 GCA_028749045.1 Cupressus sempervirens | reverse complement strand
TAAACATGTGATTTTACCTGGTGACTAAATTATTCACTCATTTAGTCACTTATGCTTGTCATCTACAAAAAAAAATAGAATTTGATCATTTTTCACTCACATGACTAAATGTTTTAGTCATGTGACTATTTTTTTAGTCATGTAGTCATTTATTTACAATAATAATGCTAGTGAAGGAAATTTCAAATGTTTTAACTTGGTCACTTCTTCATTGTCAATTCTCCTAACCATCTGTTCACCCCTGTGACCATGCAAATAAAGACTTTTGATGTTTTCCCAACCAATTTCACACAATCACAATCATCTTTCATTCTTTATCTTTTGAGGCCTCAACCATGCAAACATAATAGTTCACCCAGTCACTATGAAAATTGATCATACCCTTCACATTTATGTGACCAAATGATTGAGGCTTCATTGACTATTTCACTCAGTTGTAGTGTAAAAGGCAATAGGGCACTTAACTACTTTGACTCAATGATCAAAAGAAACTTCATTGTTTCATTGAGTCATACCATAAAATGCTACTATCTTAGGACAACCTTCGACTATATGATCAACATGGTCACCTAGTCGTATATTTAAAAACTTTATGAGCTCACATAAAAATACCAAAATGTTAAAACAATATACAACTCTTCAAAAGTTTTGAATGTTTTAATAGCTCAAAAAGGGTGCAGGCTAAAACAAAGTGTTTTTGATTGGGAAAAATAATTTAATAAAATTTAGGGAAACTCTAAGTGTCAAGAATGGGAAAAATTTATCAACTTAGGTTTTTCACCAGAGGATTGATAAAAAATATAACAAACCCTAGCTACATAACACAATTTTAAGACATTTTCACAATAAATTTAATAGATTTTTTTTCACTGTGAAAATGAGGGCTATCAGGTTAGATCATTACTAGGAGTACATCTTAGTTCTTAGCACTTTGTTGATCATAGTCTCATCAACAATTTTTCTACTTGATCCTCTTGTTGGTGTTTGAAAACGTTACCCATTTCCAATTACCCTAATGAGAACAAGATGCATCTAGGGGCAGCTAACTCCCATTATCAACACATCCATTCAGACACCAGGCCAACTATAAGGCATGACCCTTCTTCTACTTCAGGCTCTGCAAAACCTAGGCGGGTAGACTTGTAGATTCTTTATATGGTACCAGTTGTAAAAGCATACACTGAATCTAATATGAAGCAGATAAAAACCCCTAAATCTTCTATACTCAACCAGGAATCATAAGCATGAAAAAGCTAAGAACATAACTCATGAAACTGGCAAGCTAAGTGCGGGTTAACATTGAATAGCTTTCAACATAAAAGAGAAAATTGATTTAATATGTTGATAACAGCAAGACCCAAGTATGAACAACAGAACTTAATGATCCTATCTCTGACCAGTGCCTTATTTATTGGGCAATTAAATGAATCATAACCATACATCTCCTGGAAACCTCAGATGTATCTCTACATCAAGATCCTTGATCTATCTTTCACCTTGTGAATAGACATCTGCTACAGAATGAATCTCATACTCAGAACATCCTATCATGAAATTTGCAAACCCTGTGACAAATATCAAGCAATTACATGGTTCTTTGTTCCATAAGCAAGACATTTTAACCCCATACATTTCAAAACGAAATGCAACCTAATTCATGCTCTTTGATCACAAATTAGAAGAATTAACAAAGCCATAATCAGGAGACAAGATTCAGACTAAACTTCAAACCTTTGCTGCTCTTTATTTGCTTTCCTTGAAACCAAATACATGAAATGTACAGGAAACAACTCATAAATCACCTAACAGACTAGAACTATCTGCATAAAACATGAATGCTGCTCAATACAAAAGAGAAATGCTGGGTGTGTGGCTTTCACAGCCTGAGCAGAGCTCCAAGAACTGGAAATAGAAAACCAACCAACAACCTTTTTTCAGGGAAGAAGACAGAATATGTATGGAGAAGGCAATTCCCGGATTTGATTTGCAATTGACACTTGTCTATCTGAAAAACCTTCTTAACAGGTTAAAACAACTCTTTAATCTTTCCCCTCAACTGGTGAATCAAATCTTTTCATTTTACCTCTCAAGAGCATCAAATATCTCAGCAACCTAATGATGAAATAATGTAACTGATTTTGATAAAAAAAAGAACTCAATGTAAAAAGTGAAAATCAGTTCACAGTGACCTCCAAAATGCAAGAAAATTGCTGAGAGTTGATTTTTCTCCATATTCAGATCCCGACAAGCTTTTAAAATTGCCCTCTAACCAATTTTGATGCTCTAGAATCAAGTTTGCTCATTCTGTCGCTAATGGCCCAAGAAACACAAATTGACCTATAACTCGAACTGGTGAGCACCTGTGCAAGAACCAACCTCAAATTTGGAAAATTCAGATCTTCCCGGTTCCGATGGTATATTGGAGTGCCCAATTTGGTTAAAAATTGCCCCAGATATTGCCTTTTGAAAATCTCAGTCTTGTTCATGACTTCCATGTAGTTTTGCAAAAAATTTAACTTTTATATAGTTTCAAACTATATGAAAGTTAAATTTATTTAAAAAAATCAACCCCACATGATCTTTTAGAAAAAAAAATTAAATTTTTTTTTTTTTTAACCTTTGAAAATTCCACCATATGTTTCACTCGGGTCAAACTTGGTTTGACCATATCGCCATGTGTCACGTGCTGATTCGCTGATTTGACTCTTGCCGGATTCTTGAGTTTTCCGGCAACCTCGCTATATCGCTAGCCGGATTTTTGAGATTTTCCGGCAAGCGACATAGCGACCTGCCGAATTTTTGACTTTTTCGGCCGGATTAAACTGCTGACGTCATCATTTGGGCATGCATTTTTATTTAAAATTTATTATGTCATTGCCTAACTGGTCAACTGGACCCACCTACACATGCACTTGGCTTCAAAAGCCACTGTCTTATTGACACTAAGCATTGGACTGCAAATGTATTTAAACATTATTTTAACTCCCCACAGCTCCAATGTGGGACAAATGAAACTTAATGAATATTAGATCAACACACCTGTAGATGCTCTTCTTGTGCTATGGCTTTGCATATCTGCTGTGTAGAGCATTTCATTGCCCATTGAATGTTTATTTCAAAACCTGGGTGTTAACTTGCTGTCCCATATGAAGTTCTTCACCTGCAAAACATGGATCTCCCTTCTTTGGTCATTTTTGCCATGAATCTGCAGACTCCCCATAGTGCTGGTCGTTTTTAAGCTCATGGTCATTTATAATGGAGTTTCCCCCTTCTAAAAACGTGAGACTCTTGCTGGGAGAAACCGTGAGCTTTAAAAACATGGATTAATGCTTCCCTTTATGTATGGATCATCCTCTTTTCATTGCCTGTTGCAAAAACGTGAATCATTCACCCTTAATGATGCAACCATTTTAGAAAGTGGGCAGCCGCTTCTTTCTTTTGGCTCGTGGGTGTTCAGCTGATGAATGTTGCCCATAAAAAACACACATCCATAAATCTCCCACATTGTATTATTATTTTTTATTTGAACACCAATGTCATCCTTTTATTACCACATATTTTCTTAAAACATTCCAATCATCCAGTATCTCAAATGTGTTTTTTTTTTAAAACACACTCTTGATCAAGACAAACAATCCTTTGCACATAGTCGACTCCACTATGAAATCTCTGTTGGGAGGCCCACCAGGTGGCCGTAAAAATTGATCCAATCAAGTAATCGGGCTATGAAAATTGGCATGAGTGTTCAAACCTAAACACTCTACCATACTGTAAATTTTCAGCCAATAACAAATTCCCAGTCAAGAGATTTTAATTGCCGAACATTGATACTTCAATTACCCTGCAGGCAAATAGTGTTAAAAAAATGTAAACTCGGCTCGAGTTTGGCATTATAAAACTGGGCTATTGATCGCTTGGGCTTCTGAAAACCTGGATATAGGTTCTTTGCCATGAGGAGAATATAATTCTATGGTTTAGGCTCATGATGAATCACAGGGCACGTTTGGCGAATTTCCGAAAATAGGCACTTGGAAATTTTAACTGGAAAATGTGTCAAAAAGGAATTTTTGGCAAATGTACGGACATAAGAAAGTATGCAAATGGATTTGTCATGACTTGGGAACTGGCATACTTCAAGGATTTTTAGGAGGCAACACAATGATATAATCCATTTAGGCTCACCAATCATAGGATCAAAGTTATAACGTGCCGAACAGGGCTACGGATCAATCTGGATACCTTAGCCGTAACAAAACAATGCAAACTGGGTTTTTGATCATGTTAGCAAACTGATCAAATGGATTCGACATGATCTAAAAATTGGAACATATGAAGTGTCTTACCCCTAGAACACAATGCAAAAATAATTTTTTCATTTGGGTCAACTGGGTCAAAGATATGATTGGTCGAACAGGGCTTCCTAGAATTGTGATCAACTAGTTAAATGCACAAAACAGTAAATGACCAACTTTGCGGGGTGCAAAACCTAGTCAAACGGATTCGAAATGACTTGAAAATTGAAACATAGGTTCTATATTATGGACACTAAACATCCCCAAAGTGACTAATCATGACACAGTCCTGGGTAAAAGATATTCAGATGTAAACTGGGTCTCTGATCTCTATTTGACACTTGGGCAGAATTGCAAATTTTGACACTAGCTCAAAATGGGACTTCGCAGAATGGTTTCAAATGTCATTTTAACTTCATAGAACACCTAGATGCACTAAATGAAAGTTGTTAGAAACATTAAACACCTATTAGGCCTTAGACTGACAACCAGGTAGAATCTCGTTTAAAAGCATTTAAGGGCTTGATTTTTTCAATGGTTCTCAAAATTGACCATGCAATTTTTAGTCCCAACACCTCTGATGACATCAATAATTTCCTTAACTCTAGCACAATACTATACTATCTCACCTTATTTCATTCTCATTTCATCAAATTTTCCTTTAAGACTTTCAAACCTTTCTCTTAGCACATTCTTATCTCCTCCATAGATCTTCCATAGGGCATCCCACATCTGTTTGGAAGAAGTATACTCTTTGATGTCATCAAACTCAAAATAGCTTAGGGCAGATGCAATCTCAAACATTTCCTAATTGTGTTTTTTCTTTTGTTTCAATTCTTCTATAGTCATAGCTCCAACTATTTCTACATACTCACTGGTTATAGTTAATAGTGAAAAGTCTCTAAGTCCTCCTAGATGCAACTTCATCAAACTTTTAAATGAAAGAAAATTATCCTTGTTAAGCTTGGGTGCCAGCTTTTTGTACATTTTGATCTTTAGCTTTTAGAACCTTCAAACTATTCCCTCACAAGCATGAAAGCTCTAATAGTAGTGGTTGGAATATTTAGAATAACTGAGCGAGGGGGGTGAATGAGTTATCTATTGATCTTAGATTGGTTTTGACAATTGAGTGTCAACCCACTTAAGACTTTTACTTAGTTTATGTCAAACTAGTAATGCATGCTGAGTATAATATGTAAATACAAGACTATGCCAAGTTGTAATGAGTACCGAGTCACTCATGTGCCAAGTCACTCAAGTGCTGAGCAGACAAACCATGTTGAGTGATTCGAGTGCTAAGTGAACAGTAGATGCCAAGAATTTTAGGTGCTAAGTCAGAAACAAAATTATAGTATGTGCCAAGCATCAATAACTTCAAGCACTAAGTAACATAGATTGGACATATTTGTTTTTGATTTCACAAACAACTATGTAAACCATTTTCAAGCTAACATAAGGTTAGATTTTGATTCTTTAAAGATAAGGATGAATCTATTTGCAAAATCCCTATGTGTTTGCATGTAGTTAATCAAAAAATATGAAGGATTAAGTGGCAAAAAGAATGAATCTTATTCATAGATTCATTCCTAACCCTAAGCCACCAAAGTCTTTGTAAGGAAGATGAAGCCCCAAAATTATCACGAATCAAGAAAGTGAAAGAGATCATGTTACAGGAGGTAACAAGGGGTGAATGATCAAATTTTTTCATAGAGCATTCAAGGTGACTTAGCAGTGAGAGTGAATTGCAACACTAGTTGGAGGAGAACAAAGAACAGAAGGATACAATAATTGTATATTAGATCAAAGAGGATTAAGAAGGACACTATATGAATTTGATCTTTAATTAGGCAACTAGAGCCAATTACAAGATCTATGTTGAAACATCCTAACAGGTGATTTTAGTTAAATCTCCTAGGTAGAGTAGTCCTAATAGGCTGTAATAAATCCTTTAATAGGGTGACATTCCAAGTGGATGTTCTAAAGTCCTTTAGCTAGACACACTTCTAGCAGGGTGTTGAAATCCTCTAACAAGGTGGGACTTAACAGTCTTTGTAAGCCTTTAACAGGGCATGCCTTTCACAGGGTAGATCATGTTTCATTGTCAAACCATTGTAACCTTAAGTGGGTACAATTCATTGCTATAGTAATGAAGATTTTTTGATGTCATCCCCATCCCAATTTTACCTTCTCATTCAGAGGGTTTTTGGGTAATAATACCTAGTGTTAAGTGTGTGTGTGCTTGATTATATGCTTACATGGTTTAGATGTATGTGTTTTACATATTATTTTCAGTTCATATATTACATGCATCTAATGAATGATAGCTAAAGTTTGAACTTTTGATTCACCCTCCCACTTAGAAGTATATGTTTTCCATTTTTAATTCCAACAATTGGTATCAAAGCTAAGTTCTCAAAAGAAGAAGCCTTGCAACTTAGAGAAAAGATCTTGAAATGGAAAGCTAAAATTTGGGAAAGACCGTTGAGAACTAGGAGATTGAAATACATCTTATACTACATTAATTGAATCAAGCTAGAGATGCTTTGAATAGTTCCCTAAAAAGAAGGAAAGAGATTGCCATAGTAGAAAATGACACACAATATAAAGAGATTGACACCACAAAGCTATTTGTAGATGGTAACTCTAGTGAATGTGATCTGATGGAGAAGAATATAGCACAAGCTAAAGAAATCAAAAATCTCAAGTTGGAGCAAGAATCACAAGCTATACTGCTATGTGAGGTGACTAAACAAAAGAAGAAAGCTATAGCAGACAAGGTCATGATTGAAGAAGACAAAAGAATGCTAGCAAACAGTTGAAAGAGAAGTCAACAAAGCTATCCAAGATCTTAAACATGCAATTGGATAACTGAAGCCAAATGATGAATGCTCATCATGAGTTAAATGTCAAGGACATTGAGATAACTACATTGAAGTTGCAAAATGAACAACTATAGAATGACTTGAAAAGAGAAAAGGATTTTGTTGAAAGTTTCAAAATCCAAATGAAACCATCAAGTACTTTGAGAAATTAATAAAATTCCCTAGATCCAATAGAGATACATTAGGATTGGGCTACACAAGCACTGAAGAAGGAGAGTCATCAAAAGATGCTGAGGAAAGGAACAAAAAAGGTAAGAATTCCAAATGTACTTATCTGTTGGATATAATTGTTCAAATTGTGTGTTGTCTTTGATGTCACACAAGTGTCATATCAGTCATCAGATAGTGCTTACCAAGCTCAGAAGGTCAGCAAGGTAAAGGACAATGTCTACCAAGCTTAGAAGGTCAGCAAGGCAAAAGACAGTGTTTACCGAGCTTAGATGATCAACGAGGCAAAATGATAGAATCTACTAAGCTCACTTGATCATCAAAGGAAATGTGGTAGAAATAGTTCTTACTGAGCTCACTTGGTCATCAAAGGGAATGTGGTAGAAATAGTTCTTACTAAGCTCACTCAATCATCAAAGGGAATGTGGCAGAAGCAGTTCTTACCGAGCTCAAATTTAGTTCTTACCAAGTAAACTCAACAACCAAAGGATTTTACAGATATTGCAATATTAATCGAGTCAAGAAGGTTAACTCAGGAAATTTCTAGAAGTAGTATTTACTGAGCAGGGTCGGCCAGTAAAGGATTTCATTATTTTATGAAATAATTTTTATTTGTTTAGAGTAATATTTGTAGTCAACTAATGTATGGTTTATTGGTAAATGTAACATGTAAATGGGCTGACTTGACAATCTAAATGGTATAAGTAAGAGGTCAAGTTGAGAATTCTAAGTGTGTGGAATTAATCTGATATGAAGACTGATTATTGTGGAAGCAAATTTGAAGGATGATCAGAGATCATTGAGGAGAAGCAGAGCCATATTTGATCAAGGAGGATCTAATGATGCTGAAAAAATACCTATAGCTAGAAAATCTAGTTGCATCTTGTTTAGGTCAATTCATTTTTTCTTTCTAACCATTGTATCAATGATTTCAAATATCTTAATAGAGTTGGTTTAATAGCCATTTTGTAAATTCTCTAACAAGGTGACAGTTTAGTTGAATTGTTCTAAAGACCACTAGTAAGGCCACTCCTAATAGGGTGATTAAATCCTCTAAAAGGGTCACACCTAACCGTGTGTATTGTAACCTTTAACAGGGTTGGCTCCTAATAGGGCTCACTTTAGAAGAGTGAAAAATTGGTGACTAGTTACTTGGTGGTTTTTCCCATATTGGGTTTCCACGTTAAATCTGGTGTCTCTTGTGTTCATTCTATTTTCAATTACATGAATTAATGCTTGAAGATAAGTAATAGTTTAATTTACCAAGTTACAACATTTGTTTATCGAGTATCAGTAGTAACTAGATCTTTAAGACATCTAAGGGACCTATGGGTTAATTTTTGTGAATAATTGATTCACCCCCCATCTCAGTTACTCTACCTTTAATTCCAACACTTGTCATCATTGTGGAAAGAAAGGGCATACCTCTAATGTGTGTAGGAGAAAAAATTCAAATAAGAATGTTAAGCCTAAAAACATGGTCCACTATCATAAGTGTAATAAATAAGGTCATTAGGCACATGAATGTTTAACTAGAACCATGCATGCACCAAAATTTGAAGGATATTGTTACAACTGTCAGAAGTATGGACATAGAGCCTTTGAATGAAGATCCAAGTCCACATGGTCATCAAGCAAGCCAACAAAGGTAAGAAGCTATGGAAATTCTTATGATTGGGATTACAAGACACAATATAGATGTTAGTATTGTCAAGAATATGGACATCTACCTGCAAATCGCATTAGGACTCACTTTAGTGGTACTTACAAGAGGTGGTTGAGTCAAACTGCATGTTTTAGTTGTTTGAACACTAGTCACATCACTAAACATTGTCCAACTAGGTCCAAAACATTGAGTTGTGACTTTGATAAAGGCGAAGGCAAGATAGCACATCAAGAATGAGATGAATAAGACTTCGAAGAATAAAGATGGTTGCATTACATCAAATGGAGAAAGGATCACTTCACCCAATGGGTCAAGTGGTCACACCTCATCAAACTAAGAAAAAAAGAGGTATGTGGGACTGATATTTAAAAGTATTATATCATACATCAGTTCCAAAAGAAAATAGCACTAAAAAGATTACATTAGCATGAATAAAGATACAAGACATTATGAAAAGTTCAAGGTTAAATCTTCAAGTTTTCATGTTATGGATGACATGAAAAGTTCTCTGTGAATGTTGAGTAAAACACTAGTTAGTGTATAGCTATGAAACTAAGTCAGTTAAGGCTGAGCCTATAGTAGCTATTGAGTGATGGTCATGTTAGTAGATGTTGAGTAAAAAAAAAAATGTGTTGATGTTGAATTTGCAGTTGTATAAGCATTAAGCATTAAATGCAAAATTTTGAAGGGTATAAGGTCAATTTTCACTCATTTTTCATCATAACAAATTCAAATGAGAGCAAGTAGAGTGAGAAGGTGACTCAAAAACCAAGTTTGAAGTATTTACATAGATTCTAGTGATGATCCAACATCAGTTCATCAAATTTCCAAGGTATTCTTCATAAGCCGAGTCTCACAATTTGAAATTTGTATAAAGCCTAGCTTGTCAAATGGCATCCAATTCAAGGAATGTAGAGGGTCAAGAAGTTTTAAATGTTCAATTAGTTAGAAATGAAGTGAAGAAACCAAATTTTAGAGTAATTCCAGATGTTGCATACAAACAAGACCATCAAGTGCACTTTCCATGGTTCCCCCGAAAGTCATAATGATCCAAGATGTTAGAAAATGCTACAATTGCAAAATAGGAGGAATAGGTGACATGTAAATAAGACAAGCCTATGCCAAATTTTGTGAAAATGATATTTTAAAAGAAGAATTTAAGATTGTTGAAAGAAAGGGTTTGACCCATGCCCCAGATTTCCCAACAGTGTTCAAAACAAAATGGATCAAGATAGTGTTGAGCAGAATACATGATGGATGCTTATGGTTAGAAGATGGTCCCATCAAAATTTCAAGGAGAATAGTTCATAGGGTGACTAGTTTTCCAACCCTAGATTGGTTGAAGACTCTGCAAAGTGACTCAAGTGAGGTCATTGAGAAAAACACAAGAGCCAAATGGAACAAATGTGGAATGACTATTGATACCATCATAGACCCACTACTTGACTTTTCTATAAAGGGTAATTTCTCATAAATTTTATCAATCAAGTAGGTTGAACAATGTACCTTGCATTACAGTAGATGTGAGCTATAAAATTGTAAAGAAGGATCATACCTATGATCTAGTTGAACTACAATTGCAACAAATAATGGACAACCAAGGTGCCATTAGAAAAACCAAGAGTGCATAGTGTAAGTTTGGAGTGCTCAATCCTAATTTGCATATTTTTCTATTTTCAAAATACATTCCCATCTTTGGTAAGGTGCTTCCTTGACACATTTAACTGGTGCTTCCTCTTCTTCCTTGGCACCTTCTACCTCTTCTTGATCCTTATCTTCTCCCAATCCTTGGGTTAATGTAAGAGGTTCTTGAGCTTTTTCTTGTTCTTCCTCTTCATCCCCTTCATCATCATCATCTTCTTCACCTATGCCTTCACCAAATTTGGCCTTTAATTTCTTCACAAATTTGTCTTTCTTCTTCAATGTGGAGGTTGTCTTCAACTCCATCTCAACTTTGGACTTCATAACATCATAGTTTCCAAATTTTTTAGCTGATTTATCAACTTCTTCTACAAGAAGTGTAGTGATGGTAGTTGAGGCTTCATCAACATTAATTTCATAGCCTAAGGCTCTTAGCCATCTTACCTTAGGTACGAAAGCCTATACATATGTATAGTCAATATTAACAAGAAAGCATATGTCATTGTAATACTATTCAACCAATGAAATAAGTATTCTCATCCTCGATTTCATAGACTTCTTGAAGTCTTCAAGATAGTTGGAAGACAAATAGATCAGTTGCAATTCAAGTCAATTCCTAGTGCAAGCAGAACCTAAGAAGAGAAAGGCCAAGGCACAACTTGTGGCAAAGACAAAGGTAAAGAAGATTGCTAAGCCAAGCCTAGAAAAGCCAACAACACCAAAAACACCAACAACCAGGGCAAGCACATGGGACACCACACAAAAGGCCAAGGAGAAAGCCAAAGAAAATGTCAAGGCTATAGAACAAGGAGGTCAGGAACAAAAAAAACAAAGAAGGAAATACATTGCACAACTAGAAATTGATGATGAGAGAATAGAATCTGAGGATACAATCCAATTTAGAGTGATAAATCATCCACAAAAGTCTAATCTTGAAAATATTTGTGAAAATGTTAGAAATGATACAGATTTGTTTGGTTTGAAAAGTATTAATTTTGAAAAACTTGGTAGAGAAGAGCAGAATTTGATTAAAGAATCAATATATGAAATGATGTCTACCTTCAAGAACACCCCACTTGAATTAGATAACACTATGCTAAAGGAATTATATACTATTGTTAAAAATAAATGGCATTATTGTTTAAACCTAGAGAAATAAATTAGAGAATCCACATTAGCCCGGGTAATGCCAAAATTGTCAAAAGGGTAGATTATCAAGGCCAACAAGAAATATGATGGAAAGTTTGCACCAAAATATAGGACATTCAACATTATTCAAAAAAGTATTGAAGATTTTGTGAAGAAATCCACTCAAATTTGAAAATTGATTGATGGTTTGACAACTATCAAACAAGGAGAAGAAGATCCCTTTGAGGGAATAAATAATGGTGATGGTAACAATGATAAGGAGGATGACAAGGAGGAAGATAAAGAAAAGGATAATACCGAGGAGGAGACAAAAAAGAAAGATGAAGATATGGCTACAACAAGAAGAACAGAGTGTGCAAGCCACATAAATGCCAACTATGAGCCTTGCTCATGACATTAGTATACCTACAAAAACTATAACTGTTAAGGATGTTCCTAATAGTTCAACTTAGAGCATCAATCCTTTAACTATAGAATATCTAAAGAATATTCTTGACCAATCCACAATACAAGCAAGATTATGTGAAATTCTATTATTGGTTAGTGTAGATGAGCTTCAAAAGGTAGTAGCTGACATCACAAGGGATAAGGTGAATACACAAGAACCACCTTCTACCATCCCTTTAGCTACTAGTGATCAAACCTTGCTTCAAACAACTAAAGATACATCTATCAAGGTTGACACAAGTGTCAAAGATGATATAGTTGAGTAGTGGTAGACTACCAAAGAAGAGGAAAAGGAGACAACAATAGAGAAAATAGGACAAATAGACACATCTGTACCTACAACACAACCACAAGGTGCAATTCCAATAATTGTGATTGACCAAAGAAAATTTGAAGAGAGCAATGATACACCAAAGGAAAAGGAGCAAGAAGCTATTCAAGCATTGGTATCATTACCAAAATCAAGCACTCTTACAAAAATCCTTTAGAAGCCAAGCACAAAGGCTGTACCATGGTAGATTTCAGCACTAGGCTCATGCTCTACAAAAGTTCACAAGGTAACTCAGTATGGTGATGTAATTTTAGATGTAGAAATAGTGATACCTCAGTTTAATTATGCAACAATGACACTAGAACAAATAAACATGTTGCATCAAGCTTTAGAAAAGAAGAAACACCAATAAATACTTAGAAAGGAATTTAGGCAAAGGCAAGCATTACAAGACATCAAGGAAATATTCTTAGATGCATTCAAAATGCTTACACCTGAAGAATCAAAGCCTTTATTGGAACAATTATCAAAAATTGTTGAAAAGGTAAATAATGAAGATATTGACACAAGTACAAAACTTCTTGAGTGGTTAGAGAAGAAATTCTAGAGTAAAGTGAGTGAGAAAATATCTGGTGAGATAACACTTACTCAAGTTGCACTAACCACAAAGGTTGAGGAAGTGAAGAAGGTATTGGACAATATTTTCTCATTGTACACTAAATTGTGTGACCCCGCACTCTTCACTCAAGAAACAAGACATAGAATTATGAGTTTGGAGAGAATTCTCAATGTATCAAGTATGCAACTACCTGAAAATCTAGCTCAGAGTGAGAAGCATTTTCACACATTACTTCAATTGTAGAGTCAATTAGCTATATTAAGAGTAGAAGAGGCTAATATAAGAGCTAAGTTGATACAAATTCAAGCCTCCCTCACCACATATGGAAATACTTCATAAAGAGCTAGGATATGTAGAGACTTTGTTAAAGAAAGATCCTCAACTTTCTACATTAGATGGCCTAGTTCACCTAGCAGTCAAGTTGACAATCCACCTCAAATCACTAGATGTTGCATGTGACAACTAGGATGCATCTTTGAAGATAATTATGGAAGTCCAAAAATCCTTTTTGGAAAAATATAATCTAAGCATATAAACCCTTTGACATAAGTGTCAAAAAGGGGGAGACAAAAGAAAAAGGGGAGAGAAAGAAAAAGAGTAAGGGAGAGATAAACCAAATGGGGATAGTAAGAGAGTAGGAAAAGGAAATAAGAAAAGGAGCAGATAAAACAAGAAGAGAGCAATGAAAGGGGGAGCAAACATGAAAGGGGAAACAAAAAAAATAAACAAAGGAGAAAGAAAGATCAGAACAAAATAGAAGCAAAGCATATCAAATGACAGAGTATTAGTTGGAAATACATTGAAGGAAAAGAGTAACAGTCATCAGAGACAAACCCACTCAAAATGAAGAATATATTTTTGATACAAAATATGCACATTAACTTTGGGGGGGTTATAAAATTTGAGGTATATAGGTTATTACAAAATTTTGAAAGTTTGAAGTTTTGTATATAAACTGAGATATGAATATGTTATACTTAAGAAGATTAGATGGATTATGTACACTTAAGTGTTTTTGACACTCATGTTAAAGGGGGAGATTGTTGATCTCATATTGGTTTTGACAATTGAGTGTGAACACACTTAAGAAATTTACTTAGTTTATGTCAAACTAGTAATGCATGCTGAGTATAATATGTAAATTCAAGACTGTGTTGAGTTGCAATGAGTGCTGAATCAGTCAAGTGTTGATTAGATAGACCATGCCAAGTGATTCACATGCCAAGTGAATAGTAGATGTTGGGCAGTTCAAGTGCCAAGTCAAAAATATAATTATAGTATGTGTTGAGCATCAGTAACTTCAAGTGCTGAGTAACATAGATTGGACATATTTGTTTGTGATTGCACAAACAACTATGTAAACCATTTTCAAGCTGACATAAGGTTAGATTTTGACTCTTTAAAGATAAGGACGAATCTATTTGCAAAAATCCCTATGTGTTTGCATGTATCCAATTAGAAAATGGGAAGGATTAAGTGGTAGAAAAATGAATCTCAGCCATAGATTCATACCTAACCCTAACCCACCAAAGTCTTTATAAGGAAGACAAAACCCCAACAATTATCATGTATCAAGAAAGTGAAAGAGATCATGTTACAGGAGGTAAAAAGTGGTGAATGATCAAATTTGTTCACAGAGCATTCAAGGTGACTTAGCAGTGAGAGTGAATTGCAGAATTAGTTGGAGGAGAACAAAGAATAGAAGGTTACAACAATTGTATATCAGATCAAAGAGGATCAAGAAGGACAGTGTATGGATTTGGTCTTTAATTAGGAAACTAGAGTCAATCACAAGATCTATGTTGAAACATCCTAACAGGTGATTTTAGTTAAATATCTGAGGTAGAGTAGTCCAAATTGGTTGTAATAAACCCTTTAAAAGGGTGACATTCCAAGTGGATGTTTTGAAGTCCTTTAGCTAGGCGCACTTCTAACAAGGTGTTGAAATTCTCTAACAAGGTGGGACTTAACAATCCTTGTAAGCCTTTAATAGGACATGCCTTGTTAGAAATGATTTAGAATAACTAAGAAGGGGGTGAATTAGTTATTCAAGGTCCAAATGTCCAATTCAAACTTTTTCATTAAGTAAAATGAGCCTATTAAACTATTCATTCATCAAAGCTTAAAACTTTCCTACTTAGCAAGTTACTGTAAATCAACATGTAAGTATAACACATGAAAAGATTAACACATAACATAGTGATTTATGTGGAAACCCAATTTGGAAAAAACCATCAGTAACATGCAACACAATTCTCACTCTTCTAAAGTGATGCCTTATGAAAGGCTTTCCCTATTAAAGGCTTACAACACACTGTTAAATGTGACCTAGTTAAAGGATTTAACCACCCTGCTAGAAGTGGGCTTGGTTAGATGACTTTAGAAAATTTACTTGGAATGTCACCCTATTAAGTCAATAGAATTTTTACCCTAACTGATACAATTGCTAGAGAGTAACAATAAGGGGTTTTGACCTAATTATAATTCACAACTTATCTTGTAGATTTCAAATCACTTCTTTAGCTCATAACATTACCTAGCTTTCAGTCTTTGTAGCTCTGATAGCTTGTTCTCCTTGAATCTCCATGCTTGATATACTAGTGTAATCCTCTCTTTTTGACCACTTATTGAATTAGAGTCTTTGTGCTCTATTCTTCCTTCTCCTAGATGCCTTCTCTTTGACACCTTTCAACTACTTCACAATTTGCCACACTAGTAGCTCTTGCTTCTTAGTCTATGACTCCTTAAATAGAAGTCTAGAATTTCTCTTCTCACTCGATTCTTCTCTCCTTTAATTTTGGTTTGAATGGATTAGGTAGGATTCAATGAATCTAACCCACATCTTGTTCCTTCTAGAAACATCATGAAGAATCCTCTTGAATTCGCTCAAAAATAGTTTATCTACAATTCTGTACCACTAGCTCATCATCCTTATCCTCCATCTAGTTCACAACATTCAAGATAACAAACATGTCAACTTAGATTTGGTGAATCTTTGACTTTTCCAATAATTTAGTAGCTTGACACTATTGAAATTTTAGTGCTCGACACATACTGTGTTACTCGACATCAACTACATTTTACTAATGCTCGACACCTATTGTGGATTCACTCGGCATCCACTAAGTTTTTCTAATACTTGGCACCTATTACTTTAATTGGCACTTGAACATGCTTAGCTTCTTCTGTATCACTCAACACACACTAGATTTTTCATTTTCTTAGCACTAACTAAAAATTTGCTCTACTCTAACTAGCTTTCTTGGCACTTACTAATGAACTTAGTTAAGATTTGTAGTCAACCTTGTTACAACTTATTCCTCCAATGTTTCTAAGTGTGGCCAACCTCAATATCCTCAAGTATGTTATTAATACATCACTTAACCATTATCTTAACTAATCCTTGCACTTCATTACAAAACCATAATTCAACCTTTCCCTTAGGTACTTTTGTTACATCTTGTTGATTAAATCCTCTTCATCAATCAACTAAGTGATAGTACTTGGATCTTATAAGAAATTATAATTCTAGTAAATAGTAGGTTTGACATCAATGAAAAAACAATGATTGAAAACATTCTTTATCAACAATCTCCCTCTTTATAATCAATCTTCTTCTTACAATGATCTTTTCAATTAAATTTCCAACAATCTCCCTCTTTGGCATTGATGGCAAACCAAACTGGTCAACCATCAGACTAGACTATTCAACCAAGTTATCAAAATGCTAACTAGGTTAGAACATTAGATCAAATGCCAAAAAAGAAATTGTGTTACAATCAGTTTTCACATCTCCTTTGCTGATTTGCTATCTTGATTACTTTAATCCTGCTTCTCCGTCTTAGCTACATTTTGTTTTGTTTTATCTTTCTACTATGTCTTCTTAAACATCCTTTTTCTCCCTCTTTTCTATGGTTTACCACTATTCAATTTGATCTTGTACTATTCCTAATTTCTTCTTACATTATCTCTCCCTCTGCATGCATTGATCATTTTCTGCTGTACTAGTATCAGCTTCTTCTCCCTTTGTCCACTTGATCTTATAGATTTGATCAGTTTCTTGCTACTTCTTCCTCAACTATCTTGTCACTTCTCCCTCAACTATTGATCAATTTTATGTTACTTCTCCCTCTTTGAAAACAATGCCAAAGACATATTACCTCAGCATCTTAGCATACAAGTGTAGCATTTTTAGGTACTTCCAATTTCTCCCTCTGTTACCTTTCTTGTGACTGATTTGAAACTTCAACACTTTAATTACTTTAGGTATGATCCTAAAGTAAATATCCTCTACATCAATTTGTAATATTCCAACATTTAACTCATTTGATGTAAGGTAATCTTTTTTTTGATTCAAGTAGCCTTGGCTAGGGGTATCACTCCTAACTTATCTCTAAGATAGTCAAAAGCATCTTTAGGTAGTGCTTTTGTAAAGATGTTAGCAATCTATTCCTTTGAGCTGACATATTCCATTCCCACTTGCTTATCTTCTACCAATTCTCTTACATAGTGATGCTTAATTGCAATATGATTTGTTTTGGCATGCATCACATGATTCTTTGATATGTTTATGGCACTTGTGTTATCACAATAGAGTATCATAGGTTCAATTACCTCTTCCTTCATACCTTGCAATAGATGTTTGATTCATACAATATTAGTGCGGTTGATAGTAGCTACAACATATTTAGCTTTTGCTATAGACTATGAGGTACAACTTTTCTTTTTGCTAGTCCAAGTAACCAATCTTTTATCTAAGAAAAGTGTTCCTCCACTAGTGCTTTTTCTATCATCAATATTACCTCCTTAGTTTGCATTAGTGTAGGCTTTCAACTCAAACTTTTCATGCTTCTTGTAGTATAAACCGAAGTCATCAATTCCTTTTAGGTACCTCAATATTCTTTTTTCTGCCATCAGATAATTTTCTTTTGGATTAGCAAAAAATATTACCACTATTCCAACTGCTAATGCAATGTTTGGTCTACTATGTACAACATACTACAACTTTCCAATCATTGATATATACAATGTCTAATTCACTTCAACTCACTCATCATTTTTGGAAAGCTTATGTCCTATTATCATTGGTGTACTGACTGGTTTTGAGTCTTCTAATCCAAATGTCTTGAGTATCTCCTTGATGTATTTTTATTGGTTCACAAATATGCCATTCTTTAATTGATGTACTTGCGATCCAACAAAGAATTTGATTTCTCCAAACATTGACATATCAAACTCATGTTTCATTTGGTTAGCAAAGTCTTTGCATATGGCATCTTTTTCTCCAAATATTATATCATCAACAAAGATTTTAGATATCAAAATGTCTTTACCTTTTTCTGCCATGATGTATAGGTTGTTGCTATCATCTGTTCTCTCAAATCTTATCTTTACAAGATATTTGTGTAGTCTCTCATACCATGCTCTAGGTACTTGCTTCAAACCATAGAGCACTTTATGTAGTTTGCAAACCATATCCTTGTTACTATCATCAACAAATCCCTCTGGTTGTTCTATGTAAACTTCCTCTTCCAGTATACCATTCAGAAAAGTAGACATGGCATCCATCTGATAGAATTTGAAACCTTTGTAAGTAGCATATGCATGTAGTGTTTAGACTCCATCTATTCTTGCAACAGGGGCAAATGTTTCCCCATAGTCCAATCCTTCTTCTTGTGCATAGCCTTTGCAAACTAGTCTAGCCTTGTTTCTTGTTATCTCACCATTCTCATCAAGTTTGTTTCTAAAGACCCATTTGGTACCAATTACATTTTTATCAGCTAGTCTTGGAACTAGGGTCCAGGTTTTGTTCTTTTCAATCTAATCTATCTCTTCTTCCATAGCTTTATGCCAATTATCATCTTGTAGTGCATCTTTTACTATTTTGGGCTCAATCTTGCTTAGTAGACATGATTCATTCCTTAGTCTATTCCTTGTCATTGGTCTTGCATCCTTGTCACCAATGATTTGTTCAACAGGGTGATGACTTCTCACATACCTGGCTAGTCTTGGTTCTATCCTTTCTTCCATGTTTGATCCTTCAGCTTTAGAGTTATTTTTGTACTTCATTTTTTGGTGTTTCATTATCTCTCTTATGTGTGCTAATTTTAGAAATAGAATGTGCATTTTCATCATTCTACAACTTGGCTTTTAAATGTAGCTTAGCATTCACTAGTTGTGACTTGGCTGATACTAAAATTTGTCACTGATTCCCAACTTGATTGGCAGATTCATCTTCAATTATCATTCCTTCATGGAAGTATACAAAAGATCTATAATCTTCTAGTTTCCTGGATTCATCAACTTGGACATTTGTATGATCATCAACATTTACATTTGCACTTTCCACAATCTTGTTAGTGTTAGTATTCAAACACTTATATGCCTTACTTCTAGTGGAGTATCTGAGGAATATGCCTTCATCACTCTTTGCATCAAACTTGCCATTTCTAGTATCTTTAAGAATATAGAATTTACAACCAAATACTTTGAAATGTTCTACATTAGGTGAGTGACCATACCATAGTTCAAAAGGTGTTGCATTTGTACCTTTCTTGACTTGTACTCGATTTAGGGTGTAAATAGTAGTACTTATAGCTTCTCTCCAATACTTTAGAGGAACATTTTTCTCCATCATCAATGTTATGGCATAGTTTATTACTAATCTATTCCTTCTCTCAACAATGCCATTCTATGGAGGAGTTCTTGGTGCTGATGTTTGTCTCTTGATTCCTTTATCATTGTAAAATGTCTCAAATTCTTTTGATGTAAACTCTCCTCCTCTATTTGATCTCAAGCATTTTAGACTCTTCCCTATTTCCTTCTCGGCTCTGGCCAAATACAACTTAAACATTTGAAATGCATTAGATTTTTGCTTCAAGAACATGGCAATCATCATCCTAGAGTATTCATTTACAAACAACATTATGTATCAATCTCGTTGGTAGCTTTGTAGTTCTATTGGGCCACATAAGTCTATATGCACTAACTCTAGTAGTTCTTTGGAAGTGTAGGTTTTTCTCTTGAAACTAGACTTAGTCATTTTTCCTAGTTGACATTATTTGCACATTGTGTTGTCAAGATTTTTTAGCTTAGGAAATCCTCTAACTTTCTTCTTTTTGCTAATGCTAATTAGATTGCCAAAGTTAACATGAAACAACCTTTTATGCCATAGCTACACATCATAAAGTCTAACAACAAGGTAGGTTGCATCTTTCATATCTAGGTAAAACAAGTTACTCCTAGTTTTTTCACCTTTTCCTATCAGATTTCCATCAGTATCATAGATTTTGACAATTTTGTTTCCAAATTTTACTTTGCAATCTATATTACCTAAAAATGATACACTCAGCAAATTGTAGTTCAATCCTTCAACATAATATGCATTATCACATAAAATTTTCTCTGTAAGTTTAATAGAAACTTTTTCTTTGATTTGACATGGAGCATCATTACCAAACCTAACACTATTTACATTATATTGGGTAAAGGTAATAAAATTACTTTTATCTCCTATCATGTGATGTGAGTATCCACTATCTATGATCCACTTATCATTCTTGTTCACACAGGTTACCAGTCCTATTACTTCATCTTCATCTGATTCATCCTTCATGGCTACATAGACTACTTCATCATCATTCTCATAAGAACCTTCTTAAAAAATGTAGCATCTTTTTCCTTTGTCCTTGTAATCTCTACTATCATCTTGTCTTTTGTTCTTGTACTTGTTTCCTTCTTTGTAGTTCATCTCCTGTGTACACCTTTCAGCAATATGTCCTACTTCATTGCAATTAAAAATAAATGATAGGAAGCTTACCTTTGAATTTACCTTTGCCTCTATGGAATCTCTTGGCTAGTAGTGCTTCCAATTGTTCCACATCTTCTTCATTTGTGCTACTGTCACTTGATGCATGTTTTCCTTTTCTACTCTTCTTCTTTAATTTCACCTCCTCAGTACATTTCAGCGATAGCTTGGCTTTGAAATTAGATTCAAGATTCTTAGGTCTGTAGTTATCATAATTTGACAACTCAAAAGTAGTTAGTCTTCCCACTATACCTTCAAAGGTGAGTGTGTTCCCTGATACACATCTCAATTCCTAGATGGTTGAAACTCTAATAGCATAGATGGGGAGCGATGTTCTTAAATATTTTCTATTGATAGTGTCATCTTCCAAATGACCACCTAGATTCCTTATTGCACTTACCACTTCTTTCATTTTGGATACATGTTGAGCAGCATTCTCACCTTCCTCCATTTTCATGTCATCAAACTCTCCTCTAAGGCTTTCTCTCTTTGGTCTTTGAACATTTTGATCTCCTCCATAGATATATAACAAGGCTTTTCACATTTTGAATGTAGAATCATATCCTTTGATGTCATCAAATTCAGCATAATTGAGTGCAGAGGCAATCTCTAGCATTGCCTGATTATGCTCCTTTCTTTTGCTCAAATCATCTGTAGAGAGGAGTCTAGTTGGATCTACATGTTCCACTCTAATTGAAGTTTTTGCATAGTTTTATTAAGATTTTCAATGCAACAAAGTTTTGTTTGTTGAGCTTGGGAACTTCTCTCTTGGACATCTTGATCTTCCTACTTCTAGTACCTTGAAACTAAATTAGTAGATGGCTCTTATACCAATTGTTTGAAATGCTTTAGAATAATTGACAGGGGGATTGAATGAGTTATTCAAGGTCCACATGTCCAATTCAAACTATTTTATCAAGTAAAATAAGCCTATTAAATTGTTCATTCATCCAAGCTTAAACTTTCCTACTTAGCAAGTTATTGTAAATCAACATGCAAGTATAACACATGAAAAGATCAACACATAACATAGTGATTAATGTGAAAACCCAATTTGGGAAAAATCACTAGTAACATGCTACTCCATTCTCACTCTTCTGAATTAATGCCCTATGAAAGATCTACGTCATTAAAGGATTACACCACACTATTAAATGTGACCTAGTTAAAGGATTTAACCACCTTGTTATAAGTGGGCTTAGTTAGAGGACTTTAGAACATTCACTTCAAATGAAACCCTATTAAAGTATTTACACATGGCTACTAAACCAACCTAAGTCCATAGGATTTTTACCCTAACTAATACAATTACTAGAGAGTAACAATAAGGGGTTTTGACCTGATTATAGTTCATAACTTATCTTGCAAATTTTAGATCACTTCTTCAGCTCATAACATTGCTTGGATTTTAGTCTCTTTAGCTCTAACAACTTGTTCTCATTTCAAGTTTTATCTCCTTGAGTCTCCATGCTCAATATACCAGTGCAATCCTCTCTTTGTAACCACTTATCAAAGTAGAGTCTATGTACTCTATTCTTCCTTATCTTAGATGTCTTCTCTTTGATACCTTTCAATCACTTCACAATTTGACACGCCAGTAGTTCTTGCTTCTTGTTATGTGACTCCTTAAATAGAAGTCTAAAATTTCTCTTCTCACTCGATTCTTCCCTCCTTTGATTTTGGTTCGAATGGATTAACCCACATCTTGTTCCTTCTAGAAAAATCATGAAGAATCCTCTTGGATTTGCTCAAAAATGGTTTATCTACAATTCTGTGCCACTAGCTCATCATTCTTATCCTCCATCTGGTTCACAAAATTCAAAGTAATAAACTTGTCGGCTCAAATTTGGAAAATCTTTGACTTTTCCAATAATGTAGCAGCTCAACACTATTGAAATTTTGGTGCTCAACACATACTGTGTTACTCGACATCAACTATGTTTTCCTAATTCTTGACACCTACTGTGGATTCACTCAGCATCCACTATATTTTTCTAATACTCGGCACCTTTTACTTTGCTCAACACTTGAACATGCTTGGCTCCTTTTGTATCACTCAACACACACTAGATTTTTCATTTTCTCAACACTAACAAAAAATTTGCTTGGCTCTAACTAGCTTGCTCAGCACTCACTAATGAACTTAGTTAAGCTTTTTAGTAAACCTTATTACAACTTATTTCTCCAATGTTTCTAAGTGTGGCCAACCTCAATATCCTCAAGTATGTTATCAATACATCATTTAACCATTGTCTTAATTGATCCTTGCACTTCATTGCAAAACCATAACTCAACCTTTCCCTTATGTACTTTTGTTACATCTTGTTGATTAAATCCTCTTCATCAATCAACCAAGTGATATTACTTGAATCTTATAATAAATTTTCATTCGAATAAATAGTAGGTTTGACATCAATGACAAAACAATGATTGAAAACATTCTTTATCAACAATCTCCCTCTTTGAAATCAATCTTCTTCTTAGAATGATATTTTCAATAAGATTTCCAACATGCCTTTCACAGGGTAAATCATGTTTTATGGTCAAACCATTGTAACCTTAATTGGGTATACTTTATTTTTGTAGTAGTGAAGATTTGTGGGTGTCATCCCCACCCCAGTTTTACCTTCTTATTCAGAGGGTTTTTGGGTAATCATATGTAGTGTCAAGTTTGTGTGTTTGATTATATGCTTACATGATTTAGATGTATGTGCTTTACATATTATTTTTAGTTCATATATTACATGCATCTAATGAATGATAGTTGAAGTTTGAACTTCTGATTCATCCCCCCTCTCAAAAGTATATATTTTCCATTTATAATTCCAACATTATCCAAGGTCCAAATGTACAAATAAGACTTTTTAGTTGTCACCAAACATATAAGTGCATGCATTGACCAAATCACCCAATAACTCCTTAACTTAGTAGGTCATTGTCCTAGGTCAAAATAACTTTGCAATAATGTAAACATAAAACATAGAAAACTCATTCACATATTTTGACATGAGGATTTAATGTTAAAACCCAATTTAAGAAACACCACCAGTAACATGCTACCAATTTTCACTCTTCTAAAGTGAGCTCTATGATGACCCAACCCTATTAAAGGTTAAAATGCACATGATTAAATGTGAGAAAATTAAAGAATTTCAATAATCCTATAGGAGTCAGCCTTGTTAGAAGACTTTAGAATATTCCTTTAGAATGTCACCTAATTTAAGGATTTACAAATGACTATTAGGTCAACCTTAATCCAAAGAATTTTTCTAGACTGATACAATGGTTAGAAAGTATTATTAGGACTTGATTTTATAATAAACATGATGAACTTGTAGATTGTAGATCTCTTTCTTACTCCTCCATTCAGATTTGCATTGGTATTCTTCATCTCTAATTGCTTGTTTACCTTTCAAACCTTCAACTCCTTAAGCCTTCTTACTCAGTATGGAAATTGTAGATCCATACCTTAGGCAACCATATGAAGCAACACCTCAAGATTCTTCTCTTTTCCTTACAAGCTCATTTTCTTCTTGCCTTGTATCCCCTTATAAAGAGAATTTTAATCTTTTTCTACTTAACTGCAATTATCCATTTTAAGGTTAAGTCAAAATCATCAAATCCTCCCTCTTTCTATTAGGTTCCCTCTAGAAACTTCTCTTACAATCTTCTTTACCTTCACCTCAAAATGGTTTACCTTGAATTATGTGCCATTAGTTCATCATATGTATCTTTAACACTCTTCACACAATTCAAGAAATCAAATCTATTAGCTTAGATTTGTAAAATATTTGATTTAACTCATTTTGTTGTCACTTGCCATCCATACTATTCACTTGATAGTAATAGTCTTCTAATGCTTGGACAATGCTGAGTTTCTCAGCATAAACTAAATCTTCCTTTCTTGGTCACTACTATTATTTCCCTTACACTCAAGATGAACTAACACTCAACACTTACCAATTTAATGACACTCAAAACATGCTGAATTCTGCTTGGCCTAAACTAAATTTTCTCGACCTACACTATTTTCTTGGTTAAGCTTGATAGACACTTTCTTATGAAAACACTTCTTCTTGGCTTAGCTAAAGTAACCATTCAATTTAGCCTTAAGTAGATCAATAATACATCATATCATCAATCTCTTACTTGGTCTTAGTGTTCTTTTTATACACCACATAACACAACCTTTCTCAAGGTACTCTTGTTATCCTTTCTTTTCAAATTCCCTTTATCAATCAATCAAATGAGAGCATTCAGACCAAAAAAGAAGTTTTTTCACTAGCAAGTAGTAGGTTTGACATCATTGCCAAATTAATAATCATTCCATGATAGGTTTCACACTTCAAACAATCTCTTTTCCACACAATAGAATGAGAATATTGAGTTACAATAGCCAGTTATTGAGCAATAGGCTACAGGTGTTGAGAATTAGGGAAATGATGGTAATTTATAGAAAGAGGATGCCTAACATTAGGTAGACAATGTCAAGCATGTAGAACATGAACCTATACCTTAACCAAAGAAAGATAATGAGCTTGAAATAATTTTTCGATATGAACCTATTGAAGAAAAAAGAAGAAAAGAGAGTGTACTAACAAACTATATGAGAATACATCATGCACCCAAGAAAATCATTAGAGATAAATAATATGGTGTTATAAAAATAAAATGACTCAAAAGTGATAAATCCTTACTTCATGAATTTGAGCCCAAATATATAAAGGATTCTTTAGAGAATGACGATTGAATTGAAGCAATGAATGAAGAAATTTAGTAGATAGAAAAGAACAAAGAATTGACACTAGTACCTAGACCCAAAGATTAAAAAATTATTGGAACAAAGTGGGTATTCAGGAACAAGTTGAATGAAAATGGTGATGTCACAAGGAACAAGGCTAGATTAATATGCAAAGGATATGCACAAGAAGGTGTTTATTATGTGGAAATATTTTCCCTTGTAGCAAGACTAGGAGTTAGAACACTACTTGCATATTCTTCTTATAAAGGATTCAAGGTATATTAGATTGATGTCAAATTTACATTTTTGAATGGGATACTTGAAGAAGAAGTATGCATAGTGGATCCCAAAAATTTTTGATCCTAGAAAAAAAAATACTATGTAAGCATTGCATAGGGCTTTATATGACTTGAAACAAGTCTCTAAAGTATGGTATGAAATACTACATAACTAGTTGGTGAAGATTGGTTTTGCAAGAACAAATGATAACAACAATCTATACTTGAAGATTGGTGAGAAAAATGAGGTATTTCTATCTAAAAATCTTGTTTATGATATCATATTTGGAGGAAAGAAAACATTATTCAAATCATTTTCTGATGAAATGAAGAAGGAATTTGAAATGTCAATGTTTGGTGACATCAAATTCTTTGTTGGCTTACAAGTATATTAAATGAAGCAAGGTATCTTCATTAATCAATCTAAATATATCAAGGAGATACTAAAAATTTTTAGAATGGAAGAGTCAAGACTAGTTAGTACACCTATGGTCACTAGACACAAATTATCTAAGAATGATGAATCTACAAATGTGAACTAGATATTATATAGATCAATGATTGGGAAACTACAACATATTATTCATAGAAGACCTAATATTACATTAGCAGTTGGGATAGTTTCAATATTTTTTGCAAGTCCTAAGGAAAGCCACATGATGGTAGTAAAAATGTGATGTAGAGGTTAGGTAGGAATAAGAAAAATTCTGGTTTCAATCCATAAGGATAGACCATACACCCAACTTATACATCGTGATACAATGACAATGCTAATGGATCAACATTAATTCATACAACTAGAAACTTACCAACTTGAACCAACACCCATGGATGAAGGAATTTCATAAACTAGGACTCTTATCATGTTAAGGGGGTTCAACATAAGACCAAAACCTAGTAATCAAGGCCCAACAACAACCAAAACTCAGATTTCATAGTTCTATCCAAATAATGCAGTACTTAGCATTAATCCATGCAACTTAAAACTTGACTCAACTCCCCAAAAAAAATGTTGAATCCTCACAAAAAGATTTTAATAGCATGATAAGGGATTCAATATGTCAGTAAAACCCAAGAATCAAGACCAAATAGCATGTTAAACATAGGTTTCATGGCACGGTTTGATAATATAGCAATTAAGGCTACTAGCTCATCCCAAGGAAAAATATGCAATGAGTTTAAAAACTTCCAAAGGAACTCCCAAAAAAATTAGAATTCTAAATACCCTTTATGGATTTTGTCAAACCCTCAAAAGGAAAAATGCTAGAATCAACTACAAGTTTCCCAAAACTAAACTATTCTATAGGCCTAATTCCTTCAATTAGGTCACATTTATGAAGGAAGTACCAAAACTCAAGTTAGAAAAACCAAACCAATGCATTCAATGATTAGGTTTGGACAAGGGAAGGTAGATTCCTAAGTTTCACTTACTAGTTCAACCCCCAATGCATGCAAATCATAGAGTTTCTTAATGCAACAGAGTTGTCACATGGTAATGCCAACTCTTTAATGCAAATTCCATATAGACACCATCATCACCTACTTAGAAACCACCAAAATATCAAAGTACATTGGACAACCTCTCATTCAACCAAAAATCAAAATTTTCCAATGGTGGAAATGGGAGAAATCAATATTTTTGTACAAAACCCTAGATAGTGAGGGTTTGCAAACAACTTTCACTAAAAACCTTATAAATTTTGCCTCACAATTTTTCAAGAGCTTAGATTAGGCTCATTTGAAAGGTGATTCAACAACCTACAATAAAATCCAACTTTCCAAGCCCTTTGATCCATATAGTCGATACAATGTATAGAAAAATAGTCTTTTTACAAGAAAATGATAGTTTTCTTTATTGATTTCAAGGCCAAATGTACATCTATGTCTTCCACCTACCTATAAGGGCTAAGGAAGACCTTCCTCCAATTGGTCCAACTGGTTTTCAAAGGTTGTGACTGTTGGAGGGAACCTTTACAAACAAAACCATATTTATTGCATAAAAATTGCATTATCGCTCTAGTTATGCAACTTATTTTCTTTTTATGTCCTTATTAAGACTTATAAAGTTTCTAGCATCTCCTATGACTTCTAATAAGATCCTAAGAGATTAATAGACCCCTGTGACCTTATGAATCAACCCGTTTGTAGAAATACCAAAGTTGTCAAGGGTTCACACAATAGGGTCAAATTGCAAGAAATAAGAAAAAATGGTAAAATTAAGTTTGAAAAAGGCCTAGAAGACCTTTAAAAAATTTCTTTTACTAGGAGAAGACCTTATGACTCCTTGGTTTGAAGGGGTGCTCCTACACTAAAATGATACTAAGATATCTAAAAGGAACAGAAGACTATGGATCTTATTACAAGAAGAATGATAAATTTGAGCTGAAGGTATTTACTAATTCTGATTGGGTAGGAAATATTGATAATAGAAAAAGAACAAGTGGGGGTGAATTATTTCTAGGAAAGAGACTAATTTTATGGACATGTAAGAAGAAAAAATACATTTCTCAATCAATAGTCGAAGCTAGGTATGTGGCAATAGTAGTGAATTGTTCAAGTATGATATGGATCAAGTAATTATTGAAAGGTATAATGAAGGAAGAGATCACACATCCAGTGGTTATCTATTGTGATAACACTAGTGCTACTAACATATCAAAGAATATTGTAACACACACAAAAACTAAGCATATTTCTATCAAGTATCATTACTTGAGAGAACTAGTTTAGGACAAAGAAGTGAAAGTGGAGTATATGAACAATAAATAAAAAATAGTTGATATATTCACTAAAGCTTTACCTATATATTCTCATGAACATCTTAGAGGCAAAAAAGGGGTGATTCCCCTAGAGAAAGCTACTTAAAAACAAATGGTACTTTGCATCAAATGTGTTGATCATACTATCTTACAAAATTATGTAGATAGTTCTACTTTAGGAAATGCATAAGGTAGTGGTAAAGAAGAAGAATAGAATTATGGATTAGTCATGCAAAAATGATAGTAGGTGAATTCATATCTAACATTAAGATATCTACATGAAAAGATCCATGAGTTGAAATGTTTTTGACATTATTGTCAAAGAGGGACATAGCGAAAGCTATTACCATAAGAAAGATGGAGAGATATCTAGAGGGAGATAATGAAGGTAAGATATCCATTCAAGAGGGAGAAATTACTAAAAGAAAGTTCATAAGGCTTACTAGAAGTGCTAGTAGATTTGATATGATAGAAAGAGCTTATGTATTGTACATCAAAGTTATAGAAATGCGAATAAGATACATTGAGGATGTCTTTAGGAATAATAGCCAACCAAGATAATTGAGAGGGGGGGTGAATTAGTTATCCAACTAAAATATTTATCAATCTTAATTAATCTTAACCATGTAACCAAAGTAAATAGCAACCATAACAAGATACACATACAAAATTATAATAGATTTGTTAACTAGGGAAACCCTTGATCAAAGGGAAAACCTTGGTGGGAATGATGCCCACAAAGATATA
Organism: Cupressus sempervirens; assembly: GCA_028749045.1. NCBI lineage: Eukaryota > Viridiplantae > Streptophyta > Pinopsida > Cupressales > Cupressaceae > Cupressus > Cupressus sempervirens. The sequence continues at coordinate 953,879,882 of CM053787.1, read as the reverse complement.
TTGATATATGTGTGTGTGTATATATATAAAATTCCTTGTTAGAGGATGGAAACTATTAAGAGTCTATAAAAAAATTGAGTACATAAGAATCCATATTAGGAGACTTTGAATCAAGTAGACATACCCACTATCCAAATAGCTTCTAGGGAAAGACCACTAAACTTCATTGTCCAACTAATCTCTCAACTATTCCTTGCAAGAAAATTGTTCATACTATGCTTTATCCACTTTCCTCTATCCTGTCAACTAGACCAATCACTGTTGGACCTTTTTGACTAGGTCACAAACCTCATATCCAAATACCAAACCTTAGATCTCAAAATAAAACCTCACCAATGAAGTTTTCTCCAACTTCCCTCTACTTTTCTTATCTTTGCATGTCACCCTAATTACTCCTATTTCATGTTTTGGCTCTTCTTTCTTTCTTTCTTACTTTCTCCTTCCTTACTTCTTACTTGTATATCAAAGGAAAATTTCCTTCCTTTATACCAAGTCCATGAAACAATTCCCTTGAGTTATCTATTGCACTTTCTCAATTAATTATTATAGGACCTCATTAAGAACACATAATTTTACTTAGTGATAACATCAATCTATTGCATTGTAACTTGAATGACATTTTGCACATATAATATTATGACAATCAAGCTTAGCCATGTCATCTCTAGAATGCCTTCTACACACCTTTAACTTTGATTCTCAAAATAACAAGTATGGTAAGAGATATAAGAAGTTTACTAGAATATACTTCTATAAACTCTATCTTTGAACAATCTTCACCAAAACTTGCATAACTTCTTCTAGACTTAATATTTATGTACCCAAGGTTAGTTGCATAGACTATATACTTAATAATATCTCCCATTAACCTTACTAGAAAAAATACTCAACGATTTGTCTGTACCAACTTAATCTTTACCATTGCTCTTTTGTCAAATATCATAGAAAACTACCATTTTGACATCAATGAAAAATATAGTAATAAATGTAACATGTCATCATGATAATGATTTAATTGTGTTTCTACAATACTCCCTCATAGGAATATCATCAACATTCATGCTTTCAACAATCTCCCCCTTTGGAATTGATGGCAACATAGATGAAAAACATCTAGTTCCAATAATACCAACTGTTAAAGACTATTATCCTTTCTTTTCAAATCTTGGTCATCAATCATATTGGCTTTTGTGTTTCCTCAACCTTATTACTAGCATCAATTATTCACAATTCTCCCCCATAGATATACATCAATGTTCTCTATAACTTCTTCCATGTATAAAAATATTTTTCATGCTATAATCTCTCCCCCATTGACATCAATGTCAAAGGTTTCAGCAACCATATATCATTGTATCCCGTCAATCTATAGAACAACTATTTCTGACCTACTCAAGTGTCCAAGGACACTATTCAAAACAATGTTTATCAAGAGTCCTAGATGACTCTATCCATCACAGATACTCTCCCATAAAAGAAGCATCATCATTCAGTCCAAAAAAATAATAGTGCTTTGTACCACTCTACTAATGCACTCTTGCATCATTTTCTCTAATGTAGGTAGGGGCATAACCCCTGGCATACTTTACAAATACTCAAAATTCTCTTTGGGAAGAGGCTTAGTGAAAATATCTACAATATGCTCCTTGGTGCTTTCATACTCCAATTTGATTTCCTTTTCTATAATTTTCTCTCTCAACATGTGATATTTGATAAAAATGTGCTTAGTCCTAGAATGTAACACCTGATTCTTAGACATGTTCACTATGCTTGTGTTATCACAATGTATGACAATAGGTTCATTAAATTCTATCCTTATATCCTTTTGCATATTCTTGATCAAAACAACTTAATTAAAATCATTTGCTACTACAACATATTTTGCCTCTATTGTACTCTATGAGATAAATCCTACTCCTTACTTAACCAAGAAACCAATCTTCCTCGAAGAAAAAATTCTCCACCAATGGTGCTCTTTCTATCATCCATATTTCCTACCCAATCATTATCAATATAAGCATATAAAGTAAAATAATGAGATCTAGCATACCATAATCCAAACTTAGATGTTCCCTTTAGATATATAAATATCCTCTTAAATACTACATAATATGCTTCTCTTGGGTCATCTTGAAATCTTGAAACAATTCCAACTACATTTTCTATATAGCCTTTTGTGAGTCAGATATTTCAATCCTCTAATCATTGATCTATACTTCTTCTGCTCAATAGTAGATGTCTCATTCTTTGTAGAAAACTTGTGTCCAATTACTATAGGTGTTCCAACTAGTTTACATGTTTCCAAACTAAACCTTTTCAATAGATCTTTCAAATACTTAGTCTGAGAAATAAAGATTCCTTCTTTTTCTTGCACAATCTACAATCCTAGGAAGTATTTCATTTCCCCTATCATGCTCAGTTCAAATTCCTTCTTCTTTTCTTCTACAAACTTGTCACTTTTAGTATCATCTCCTCCAAATATGATATCATCAATAAGTATTACCAAAATAAAAAATCCATCACCTATTTCTTTCAAGTATAGATTACTATCTACTATACCTTTTCTAAATCCAAGTTCTTTCAAATGCTTCTCCAATCTTGCATACTAGGTTCTAGGCACTTCTTTTAAGCCATACAATACTTTCTTCAATCTGTATATGATGTCCTTGTCATTTGTTAAAGGAAAAACTTTAGGTTGTTCTATGTATACCTCTTCTTCAAGTTCTCCTTTAAAAAATGATGACTTCAAATCCATCTAATACACATTGAATTTCTTATGTACTTCGTAGGCTAAAAATAACCTTACTTCAATTCTTTTCATAGGAGCATAAGTTTCTTCATAGATTACTCCTTGCTATGAGTAACCTTTACATACCAATCTTTCTTTGTTCCTTAGAACTCCACCTTGTTCATTCATCTTGTTCCTAAATACACATTTTTTTCTTATCACATTCTTGTCTACTAGTCTATGAACCAATTCACATGTCTCATTCCTCACTATTTGATTGAATTCTTCTTTCATATCTTGCTTCCAATAGTCATCTCTACATGCCTCATCTACATTCTTGTGTTCTACTTGAAATATCAAACATATTTTTTCATTGATTCTACTTCTTGTCATCATACTTTTATCTTTTCTATTGATGATCTACTCTAGTGGATGATTCTTTGTAATGTTCTTACTAGAAGTAGGAGTTGTCATCTCAACTCTTAGCTCTATTCTAGGTCCTGAGCTTCAATTCTTTCCTTATCTTACCTTCATTCTACAAATGATTATTAGTCTCAAAGAATAATTCCACATTTTCATGGTTAGCTTATGGAACAAAAATAGTTACTAAGGATATCTCTCACCTACTTCCTCTTTCTTAACCAATTCAGGCTCATTATCTCTATCATCATAGTCATTCAAAAATCTTTCCATACTTTTTCTAAAATTTTAATCTTCATCAAAAAGTGAACTCTTTCTAGTTTTTCTTACTCTCTTAGGGCATGTAGATGCATAATGACCAAACTCATTACTTGTCCAACAAGAAAAAATTCCATACCTTCTTTCTTTCTTTCTTTTCATAAGCATATTAATACCTTCCTTGATCTTCATGTCTTCTTTGGATCTAGATCTATCTTTATGTTGGAAATATTATGAAAGGCTAAGTTACTAAGAGGGGAGGGGTGAATTAGTAACTAATAAAACTTAATTCTTAATTAGCAATTAATCCTTTATGTATATTTTGATCTAATTGCATGCATGAGAAATTGAAAATGTTAAAGCATACATTAAACTTTTGACACACAATTTGGTGACCTAGAAACCTTCCAAATAGAAAGTAAACCCAGGGTGGGGATGATGCCCACAAGCTTTAGTAATATAGTATAAAGTTAACCTATTAAGGCTTATAATGATCACTTCTAATGATCTCCCCTATTAGGAGCAATACGAACTGCTAGGTCCACCTTGCAAAAGGATTTATAAACATACAATGAAGTATGCACTTAGTAAAAAGATTTACATAAGAGTGTTAGGTCTACCTTATTAAAGGATTTGATTGATCCACCTGTTAGGATGAAGTAGTAGTTGATCTTTGATTTGCAACTTGATTTTTTGAATGAGATTCAAGTGTACAAATCACCTCGCTATGATAGATGAATCTTTGTTGCTCCTTATACTGTTGTAGCCTTTGTAATTCATTCTTCTACTCTTCTCTAATGATTACATTACTTCCATTTATTACTTTGGATGTGGTACAATACATTAGATATATACCAATCCAATTACAAAATTACAAAGTTGTCCATAATACAAGTTTACACAAATATTACAAAGTTAGCCAAAGTGTAGAAACTTGTGTTTTGAAGACTGGCTTGGTGAGGTTCTGATACTCAACATCCATAGTCAATGCTCAACATTGTTATGCAGTCAATAGATGTAGAAGCTTGGTCCATACTAATCATTTTCAAGTAGTCTTTAACTCATTCTGCACTGGTGACTCAACCAATACTGTGAAACTCAACATATAAATTGAATCACTTGATTCACACTTCATAGCTCAGTCAATGCTATCACTGCAAGATCAATATAAACTAAATCACTTTGTTAACACTGAAAAGCTTGGTTAATATTTAACTCACATCAAATCAACTACAAACTCAATAAGCACTGCACAACTTGGTTTGTACTAGTAAACTCAACATAGATTGAGATGCTTGATTTACACTACTGATCATTACCATAGTAGTAATTTGTTGGCACAAACTAAAATCTATCCAAAGGACTTTGTGGCAACTAAAATGTTTGGTTAACACTGTTAACTATACAATAAGCTTGGTAGCTACTTACAATTTGAATAAGTGTATGTCACTAATAACAAACATGACTAGAATGTCAACAATCTCCCCCTTTGGTATTAGTGACAAAAACACTTATCAATCAAAATTGAATTCAAAATGTTAAAAAAAGCATCTTTATCCATTACCTTATGTCTCCAACTTGGTAGAGCATACTATTTTTGAGATTTTTCAAATTTGGTTTTGTAAGAGATATATTTCTGTAAATGGTAATGCTCCCCCATAAATAATTTATAGTATACTATACATACAATATACATCTAAATACATCTTCTCCTCTTTATTCAATATATATTTTCTCTAATCTTCTTTCAATCTTCTCCCCCTTTCTCCTTAAATGTTCTCCAATCTTCTCCCCCTTTTTGACATTAATTTTAAAGATTTATGCTATATATTTACATAGTAGTGCCAAAATATGACAAGAAATCTTAATGTACCTTTAAGATAGGCACCAAAGTCTTGTCCCAATTCTCCTACAACACCCTGCATATGTACAATGCAATTTGTACTTTTACGACCAATTCTATCAAATGGTCTGCAATGGAGAAGTTGTTTTCATGGATGAGCATTTTTGAATGTGCAATGTGTTTTTATAGTGCATCCATGTTTGGGAGAATCATGTTATGAATATCTATCAATGTACATCCTAACCTAGCCTCTTCTTTGAGCAATTTTTCCTACATATCTAAAAGAAATCTAATCTTATTGAAGTGGACAGAGCTTTAACTTGGGTCAAGTTGCAATTCTATGCACTGATCTTTAGATCCTCATCAATCTTTGACAATTTATCTCTTATTAACTTTGTGAAAATTGATGTATCACATAGTTTACCAAAATGTAAAGATACATTGATGTAGGAGGTCTCTAGAGAGCCTAAAATAATAGATAGTTCTACTTGATGAATGCCAATTTTTTGAGCAATAAGTTCTAAAACTTTATTCTCAAACTTTTTCTCAGCTTTCTACAGCAATTTATCCTATCCATTTAAATCTTCATTATATGTTTGGACTACCTCTGCTAATTGATACAAAATTGGTTGAGAAGTGTCAACCTCTATGCCTAGAACCTCTGCTAGAATATTCTTAGCATCCTCAATTATTTTGAAATCCTTATTTCTTTCCTCTGTAAGCCTTTGTTGCTTGACTTTCTTTTGAAGAAGTTCTCCAAAAAATTGCATCTAATCAGGATTTAGATTTGGGATGTCCCATTTAGGAATGCAATATCCTCATCAAGATCTATATCCTCTTCCTTCTCTTTTCCTTTTCCTAAAAATTTTGTGCTCAGATGAGGCTTGGACTCAACTATCCTTGCACTTATTACTTGCATACTAGAAATGGAAAAAATTATAGATATGGCAAGACTTGCTGAGAAAGTGGATAGTACACTCATTGTTGAAATTCCAGTAGAAGAAATACCTATTGAAGTCAAAACTAATGTAGAGAGAAATTACTACTTGGTAGATGAAGTGCTTGGAACTACTATCAATGAAGTATAGAGTTGTATAGGTGCAGAGATTGATTAAGTGCTAGTGCTTTTAGTTTGATCACAATCAATCTTGCTAAAGCTTTCTATGAGATTAGTGTTTTCAATGTTTTTCTTGGAGAGTGAGGAAGTGAGGCTATGACTACTACAACAATCTTTCCTGGGTCATTCTCCCCAATATCTTGCACATCTTCCTTAGTAGCTTCCTACCCCTATTCTTCTTCATCATCCATATTATCACAATGAGTCACCTCTTCATGATATTTCTCCTCATCTTTATCTTGATATCATCATCATCCTTATCACTTATAATGACTAAAAAATCACTTAGTTTGTGAAGAAGATAGAAATTCTTTCATGTGTTTGTAGCATTCTTCACAACATGCTCAATTTCCTTCAATAGTATAAGACAAGTGTTGAATCTTAAAGTTAAATTTTCTTCATTTTTCTTCAAAGATTCCTTCACCTCCTTGTCATCTAAATTTTCCATGATTATCCTCAAGGTCTACTCATATATATATTTTAGTTTGCATGGCATGCTCCCATCTTGGCTTAATCTTTTCCATCAAAGCATTAGGAATCTACTGAGTAAGCTGGTCAGGTGAGTACTTCCACTTACCCATCTTGGATATTAATATATCTTCTATTTGCTTCTACTCCTCTAGTCCTAGTCTCATATTTTAGTGCCTTGAAATTTGTAATGCCAAATCCTAATTCTAATTCTTTTATTCTTTCTTCAAAAGTGGGTGGAGACCTCTTGAAGATTATGTTTCCTCCTTCTTTATCTGCTTTCTTCTTGGATGATCTCCTTGTGAACATAGTAGTAAATGTATTTGTAGGCTTGGTAATGATTAAATTACCTTTCTTCTTTAGTGGCTCTTCTTCCTCTAATTTTTCTTCATCTTCTACTTCTTCATCCTCTCCTTTTCCTTCAGCTAATAGAAGAGTGGAACTAGTTTTCAGTTTGGAAATCCTCTTCTTGCCCTTGTTAACTACCTGAGGAAGTTTTATTTCTAGTTCTATCCTAGCCTTTGCCTTATCATAGGTGTAAAAGTAAGTAGACTTAGGATCAATAGGCTCATTTATTAATTCTTCAATTATGTCTTTGGTTTCATCAATGTTTGCCTCATATCCTACATGTTTTACCCATGATATTCTTGGCCTAATTGCCTAAATGTACACTTTGTCACTATCAACCATGAAATAAACATAATCTTTGTAATACTCAACTAATTTCTTTGGAATCTAAATTTTTTTATGCATCTTCTCTTTAAATGCATCAAAGTAGTTGTCAATGATACTTGCATAATTTTCTCCCATTTTAGCAATATACTCATTAATCTAATAAAGGACTGGTACATCTTTTCTCCAAACTACTGTACCTTTTGATGGGAAGAATTTTTGAACATAGAAAAATAAATAGGTCAAGAGTGAACCAAACTTACATGGATTATTTTTGGAATTTTTGATGCTCTCCATGTTTTTATTGAATTGGTTCAATAGTAACTTGACAAGGTCAATAGAAAGGTTATTGTTGACCACCTTATATGCTAAATCAACTACTTCACAAGATACACTATTCAATCTGATCAAATTGTAGATTTTGTAGGCAATGACATGAATTCCAAACTTCAATTCCATATTAGTGACACAAATTATCTTCATTCCCCTTCAATCCCACTTGGCAAGCATTTTCTTCTCCAATTCAACATGACCTAGGGTTTTAGTTGTTTTAGCTTTTGCCAACATTGGGAGACTCATGATCCTGTGGATCATCTTCTTGGTTATCAAAAATAGTTGTTCCAACCATAGCTGACCATTGTGCACCTAACAAAGGATAAACCTTATCCATTTTACTTGGAAATCCTATAGAATATGAGAAATGTGGGTTAAACCTTTTGTCTCAAGATGTTGATGTTCAGGTTTCAACACACCAACACATAACTCCTTCAAACATTCATCCATCTCTAGTGTTCTAATATCTTGAATAGAACATTTAAAATGTGAACGAATATCATTAATTAATAGTACCTCAGGTGGAATTTTCCACTATGCTCCACTCAAATCTAGGGTTTCTACAACTACAAGATTCAACTTGAAATCTGGTGCCTTCCATTCCATAGCTCAAACCAACATGTGTAAACATCTCTTTGAATTTCTACTAGTGGATGTCATCTTCACTTAATAGGGTTTGAGAGAATTCAAAAATAATTCAATAACAATTCACTCAAACCACCTGAATGCTCTCAAGATCATCTACATAAATAGCTCTCAAAAATTCATTGTAAGAAATGACTTTGATTTCACCCTTTTTATCAAATTTTTCCATAAATACCTAGTATGATTGTTCACTCAAATGATAGTTTATCATCCACTTCACTTGCATTGAATACTAGGTAGTCTTCCATGACTCGGCAACCATATAAAACTTAGTTACTCCTAACCTTACTTGGTAGAGTCTATAACTCGACCTCACTTGGTAAGAATAGTAACTTGGTAGTGACTACCATGTCTTACTCAGTGATCCCTTTGCATCTTGAATACTGATATTTATCTTTCATCGTATCAACTAAAATTGATGTTAGATGTCTTCTTTAGTATCCTAGTTCTAGTTCTCTTATGAGAAATCAAGTGGAAATGGTGGAGTCACCAAATTCTCGAGTGACTTGGTCATCATTGCTTGGACTTGCATTATCAAAAGATTTTGGAACCCATTGTTATCTCATTTTCTTTCTAATGTTATCAGCTTTTGCCTTCTTTTCATCTTCAATTCTTCTCGTATTCATACAATTCTTGGCAAGATGACCAAGTTCTATACAAATGAAACATCTTTTGGTAGTATCTCTTTTCCTCAAGTGATGTTTTTCACAATTCATTCCAATGTGTCCAAATTCTCCATAGTAATGACATCTACACCAAATGTTGTAGTCCTAATCAAATATAACTTTTACAATCTGTCTGTTGGATTCAATATGTTAGTTTTGCATTCTAATGACTTGTGCCTATGCTTCTTACATTTGTGACATTTGCCTTCAAATTTTGGTTTCTCTTTGTGTTCATTTTCTCTATGACCATGCTGATTACATTTGTAGCATTTTCCATTGAGTTTTTCTTTCCCATTGCTCTAACATTTGTTTAATGTATGACCTATTTTACCATCATGACTACAAGTAGGTTTTTGATTCTTTTGAGCTCCTTGCTTGGATGATTCACCTTCTTTTGTATATCCAATTCCTACTTTTCCCTTTTGTTTGTAATGGATTTTCTCATTCAATTGATTAAGGTCTACTTGAGATTTTATGATCCTTTTATTGGATTTCCTTTCAATGTTTAGATCATTCTTTGATCTTAGATTCATGATTTCTTCATTTTCATTGGTGAGCTAATCAATGAAGTCTTTTTGTTGAAGGGATAGGTTCTGAATTTCATTGTTCTTTCCTTATATCTCTTCTCTTATCTTGTTTTTCTCTTCCATGACTTCACACAATCTTAGTAACTAAATTTCTTTCTCTCTTCTTAGTTTTCTTACTTCTTCTTGAAGAGTATGATTCCTTTCCAATAGTTCTTTGATTACTTCATTAGCTTCATTTGAATTTCTTGAATGGATGGATGTGTTTAATTCTTTCTTCAATGTAGAGTGAATCATTCATCTAGATTGCAAGATCTTTTCTTCTTTTTAGGAATTGAGAGAGTTGCTCTTTTTCTTTCTTGAGTTGTCCAATAGCTAATCCAAATCTAGCTTTTCATTATCAATAGCCTTGTCAAGTATGAATACCTTCATTGCCTTTGATCTTTTTCTCTGAGAACCACAAAGCTTTGATACCAATTGTTGGAAATATTATGAAAGGCTAACTTATTGAGTGAGGAGGGGTGAATTAGTAATGAATAAAACTTAATCCTTAATTAGCAATTAATCCTTCATGTATATTCTTATTTAATTGCATGCATGAGAAACTAAAAACATTAAAGCATAAATAACACTTTTGATACACAATTTGGTGACCCAAAAACCTTCCAAATAGAAAGTAAATTTGGGGTGGGGATGATACCCACAAGTTTTAGTACTGTAGTATAAAGTTGGCCTATTAAGGCTTATAATGATCATTTCTAATGATCTTCCCTATTAGGAGCAATAAGGATTGCTAAGTCCACCTTGTAAAAGGATTTACAAACATACAATGAAGTATGCACTTGGTAACAAGATTTACATAAGACTATTAGGTCTACCTTGTTAAAGGAATTGATTGATCCACCTATTAGGATGAATTAGTAGCTAATCTCTAATTTTCAACTTGGTTTTGTGAATTGGATTCCTCTGAGTGCACAAATCATCTTGCTATGATAGATAAATCTTCATTGCTCCTTTTACTGATGTAGCCTTTGTAATTTTCTCTTCTGCTCTTCTCTAATGATTACATTACTTCAATTCATTACTTTGGATGTGATGTAATAAATTACATGTATTTCAATCTAATTAAAAAATTACAAAGTCGACCACAATAAAAGTTTACAAAAATATTACAAAGTCAACCAAAGTTTAGAAATTTGGGTTTTAAAGACTAGCTCAATAAGGTTCTGATACTTAGCATCCACTATCAATGCTTGACATCATCATGCACTTGGTAGACATAGAATCTTGGTCCATACTGGTCACTTCCAAGTAGTCTTGAACTCATTCTTCACTGGTGACTTGGTGAATACTATGAAACTTGACATATAAATTAAATCACTTGATTCACACTTCATAGCTCAATAAATTCTATCACTTTGAGCTTGATATAAACTGAGTCACTTAGTTAAAACTAAGTAGCTTGGTTAACATTGGACTAGCATCACATCAACTATGAACTTCATAAGTACTACACAACTTGGTTAACACTAGTAAACTCAACATACATTGAGATGCTCAGTTTACATTGCTGATCATTACCATAGTAGTAACTACTCGACACAAATTGAAATATGTCCAAAGGACTCAATAGCAACTCAAATTCTTGGTTAATACTATTAACTATACAATAATCTTGGTAGATACTTACAATCTAAATAAGTGTATGTCACTAATAACAAGTTCATTATTGGAATGTCAACACTTTACTTGTGCTTCTATTCATCAACAACTCAATGCTCAATTTAGTACACAATTCTAATCTCTCACTAAGAAGCTCCATCTTCTAGATGTCAAAATTTCCTCTATTAGATTTAGTACTATCCTTTCTCAAATAGCTCACCATTCATCTCCTAAAGTTGTTAAGCTTATCCTTCAAGGACCTTATTCTCTAATACCAATTGTTAGATATAATAGTCCAAGAAGATAATTCAGGTGTGGGAGGGTGTGGGGGGGGGTGGTTTGAATAAGTTATCCAACTAAAACAATTATCAACCTTAATTAATCTTAAACATGTAACCAAAGTAAACAAAAACTATAACATTATACACATACACAATTACAGTATATTTTATAACTAGGAAAACCATTGATCAGAGAAAAAAACCTCGGTGGGAAAGATGCCCACAAAGATATTCCTTGTTAGAGGATGGACCTTGTTAGGAGTCTATAAACACATTTAGTACATAGAATCCCTTGTTAGACTTTGAATCCTTGTTAAAAGATTCCAACCCTATTAGGAGTTGAGCCAACCTTGTTAGGAGTTGTAGAGGCTAGAAAGACCCACTATCCAAATAGCTTTTGGGGCAAGACCACTGAACTTCACTGTCCAACTGATCTCTCAACTATTCATTGCAAAATAATTATTTTTACTATGCTTTATCCTCTTTCCACTATTCTATCAACTAGACCAATCACTATCAAACCTTGTAGATTAGGTCACAAACCTCGGATCTCAATATAAAACCTTGGCAATGAAGTTTTCTCCAACTTCTCTTGGCTCTACTTTTCTTCGCATGTCAACCTGATCGCTCCTCTTTTGGCTCTTCTTCCTTTCTTGCTTACTTTCTCCTTTCTTACTTCTTAATTGTATATCAAAAGAAAATTTCCTTCCTTTATACCAACTCCATAAAATAATTCCCTTGTGTTGGCTTCTACACCATCTCAATTAATTATTATAGGAGCTCATTAAGAACAAATTTTACTTAGCATTAACATTAATCTATCAGCTTGTAACTTGATTAAATTTTTTCACATATAATATTATGATGATCAAGCTTAGCCATGTCATCTCCAAAATGTCTTCTACATGACTTTAACCTCAATTCTCAAAATAACAACTCTACTAAGAGATATAAGAAGTTTACTAGAACATGCTCCTATAAACTCTATCTCTAAAAAATCTTCAACAAAACTTGCCTAACTTCTTCCAGACTTAATATTTGTACACCTAAGGTTAGCTGTATACAATAGATACTTATTAGTATCTCCTATTAACCTCACTAGTGAAAATACTCAACTATCTATCCATACCAACTTAATCTTGACCATTGTTCTTCTGTAAAATACCATGTAAAATTGCTATGCTGACATCAATGACAAGAATAGTTATGAATGTAACATATCATCATGATAATGATCTAATCATGTTTCTACAATACTCCTCCATAGGAACATCATCAACTTTCATGCTTCCAATACATGTCTCTCAAGAAAGTACATATTTTGGATTGAATGGTAACTAGAGGTGTTCCCATCAATACTAAAGAGGGAGATTGTTGGAAACTACAATTAGAATAAATGTTATTTTTTTATTAATGTCAATCCTATTGGTGAAATTTTTTTCTATCTAATCTGAGTACCATATGTATTTGATTGATGAGGACGATTTGATAAGTTGTTCATAACAAAAGTATCTTAAAAAAAGGTTGAGTTATGAAGAGGAAGTTATAAATGGACAGTTGATCAATTGGACTTCGACAAGATAAAATAATTTTTTAAATCATGTTGCAAGTGGAGAAAATAATAATCCTAAAGCCTTTAATATGTGATCAAAGATAGATCAAATGAATAGGCTTGATTGAGAAAAAGAAGAGAAGATTAAGGCAAAGGCTTGACCAAGCATTGGTATAAACCAAGTGATAGTTTAGATGCTAAGAAAGAAATTTAATAAAGATTGCATAACCCAGTAATGATTGAGTGTCAGAACATAGTATTGGCCAAGGAAGATAATTTCAACAAGATATGAAAAATAATAATTTTGAGCTCACTAAGTTAATTTCATGGAATATGGAAAGTGTTTTGAAGATAAGGATCTATGAGTTGGATCATTTTATGCCAAGAGTGGATTAGGTAAATGACCTAAAGACTATATTCCAAGAGAAGTTTCTAGAAAAGAAGAGGATAAATAAGATGGCAATTAGATTCATTGTATGGTGATGTTTACGTGGAAAAATATTGGAATTACCTATCTGAGGAGGTACAAGGGAAATTTTTTAGAGAGTTTATGAGTGTTGTTGAAAGTTGGAGTAGTTTCTAATGTTGTTGATTGGCTAATCTAAATAGAAGGATAAGAAGAGTTCAGAAGAGGTGAAGAGTGATTCCTTAAAGGGTTGCCAAGAAAGTCAAAGACTGAGATGACAAGGGAGGAAACATAGTGAATCAGCTTATGAGTTGAATTGATATCTTTATAGTCAAGGTGAGTTGTACTTCATAGATCAAAACCTATTGTTACTTTCTAACCAATGTAAACAATATTTGAAATCTTTTAATCAAGGTTAACCTAATAGTCATATGCAAATCATTTTACAGGGTCACATTCTATTGGAATGCAAAAGTCCTCTAACAAGGAAACTCATAATAGGGCTATTAAACCCTTTAAAAAGGTCATATTGAATAGTGTGTTTTGTAACATTTAATAGGCTTAGCTCATCATAGAGCTCATTTAAGAAGAGTAAATAATTAGTGACATGTTGTTGGTGCTTCTTCCAAAATTGTGTTTCCAAGTTAAATCCTAGCGGCAAACTTGTGTGGATGTTATTTATGGTGTTCTACTGATTAATATTTACATTCTACAAGTCTCTTATACTTAGGATAGTGGATAGCTAGTTGATGTTTCTAAAAGTTGATTATAGAGATCAAGCCACAGAGTGATAAGATCTAAATTTGTTTAAGTGATTGTTCATACATTTAGACCTTGGAAAACTAATTCAAACCCTCTCTTAGTTGTTCTAAACATCCTAATAGTGGATTAATTAGTGTTTGAAATATAAATGATAAATTAAATTCTAGGGGGAAGGGGGGGGGGGGGGGGGAGGGGGGTGTTTGGGGGGTGAATCAATACTTTAAATCTTTTACCATAATTTTTTTTCACCATTTATCCATCTCATAACATATCAAATAAATTGAAATATATAACTATGTATCACATCCATAGCATAATGTAAATCAACACATAGCTCAAAAGATTTTGATTACCCAAAAACCCTCCAAGGAGAAGGAAAAACTAGGGTGGGGATGACACCTACAAAAATTCATTACTATATCAATAAAGTGTAGCCAATATGGCTACAAAGGTTTGATCATAATCTATGATCATACTATATGAAATGTTTTCCCTATTAAGCAATTACAAGAGTGTTTGGTGTCACCTTGATGAAAGGGTTTAAACTCAGAATTAAGTAAGCACACTATTAGAATATTTACACAAGTATGTTAGGATGACTCTATTAAGAGATTTACCCTGTATCACCCATAAAAATGGTTTAGTACCTAATCCTTTGGTTAGCATCTTTCTACTAGATATCAAATCTCCTCTTTATTGATTATATCTTGATTATCTTCTTAAAAATAATAGTCCACCAAGATAACTGAGAACGGGGGGGGGGGGGGGGGGGCTGTGAATCATTTAACTGACAATTAAACCATTTATCTTGTTTAAAAAAACTTAACCATTCAACCAAAGTGAAAAAAAATCATACTAAAATGCACATAGACAATTACACCAAATATGTTGACTAGGGAGACCCTTGATTAGAGGGAAAACCCTAGTGGGAATGATGACCACAAGATGATGTACTAATATAAATATTACTTATTAGAGGATGGACCCTATTAGGAGTCTCTTACAATATTTAGTACATGAAGTCCTTGTTAGGAGACTTTGAATCCCTGTTAGGAGTTGTGCCAACCTTGTTAGGAGTTGTAGTACAATGTGTGCAAGATGAACCCACTGCTCAAACATGTAATTTCAACTACAAGAAGAGCTCAATGCTCAAACAATTAATTTATGATTATGTTCCTATTTTCTCTATCTTTTCAACTAGACCAATCATTGTTAGACCTTGTAGACCAGGTCACCAACCTTGGATGTAAGTATCAAACCTTAGATCACTTAGGCAAACCTCAGAAATGAAGTTTCCTTCACTTTTTCACTACTCTGCTCAACTTCACAATCCACTCTCTTTGCTTATCATCAATATAATTCATGTTATACTTGATAAAGGAAAATTTACTTCCTTTATACCAAGTCCTCAAAAAAATTCCCTAAGTTAGGTGTTAGACCTTCTCAATTTATTTTTATAGGACCTCATTAAGAACACGTTACACTTAGCAATAACACAAATCTTCCACCTTGCAACTTGAATAACTTTCCCTAATTGCAATATTATGATGATCAAACATAGCCACATCATCCTAAACATGTCTTCCTCATGTCCTCAATCTTGATCCTTATAATACCAACTCTGCTAAGAGATATACAAATTTTACCAGAAAATGCCTCTGTAAACTCTATCTCAGAACAAACATCACCAAAATTTACGTAACTTCTTCTAGACTTATCCTTTCTTCTTCTAATGTTAAATACATGTACCAAATACTCAAAAGTATCTCCCATAACCACAAGTAGTTAGAATTCTCAAATATTCATTCGTACCGACTTGATATTTATGTTGTTCCTCTGTCAGATACCATAGAAAACTGCTATGTTGACATCAATGAAAAACTTATTCGTGAATGTAACACATCATCATAGCACCATATCTATAGTACTCCCCCATAGGAATATCATTAGCATTTTTTCTTCCAATGAATCTTCTAACAATATCCTCCTTTGGCATTGATGGAAACATAGATGAAAAAATCTATTTTTAAGAATGATGCAAGAGCATCCTAGGTGTAAGAGAAATCTTGCATCACCCAAAAATATTTTTCATTTCAATTTTTTCTATTTTAATAAGGAATAGTAGATAAAGTGGTTACTATTTATGAAAACTTGCTATTCTTAGAAAGTTTGTCAAATGAGCTTAGAATGTTATATAGGAAGGTTCATTTTAGAATTATAAGCTTACCAAAAAAATCTTAGTGCTCCAGCTTAAGTATCAAAGAAGTTATTGTGGATTTCCAATGGAAACATTTGTAGAAAAATCTTCAGGCTCACCATTGGAGGCCTTAGATTTCCTAGATGAGGACCAAAAAATCAATGAAAGAGTGCTTGTGCCATTCTAAGCCTATATATCAAGAGCTAGCATTTCTGGAAAGATAATAGCCAATCAGAGCAATAGTTTTAGAGTTATGGCCTTTAGAAGTTGGGCTACCAATATTTATAAATTAATTTGTTAAAGATGTAGTTAGCCAACTCTATATGTATTGTTAGGGTCTATCAGCCCTAGGTATTAAGTTTTAATGTCTAGAACCTTCTCAAGTGGCATGAAATTGCCTATTTCAGAAAGGCCCAAACATTGTCTAGGACAATTCTGGGTGATAGTTCATAGCTTGTCTTGCATATTATTGTAATGAAGGCATCCATGTGGGTTAGCATATTCTACTTGTGAATTCTATAATACTACATTTGTGGTGCAAATAAGAAGTCCATATTTTATTCTCGCACATTTTGTTGCTTCTTTGTTTCTGTTATGAGTTTATGGTAGTAAGGGAAGCACCCTTCATCAAGTGGTATCAGAGCTAGAGTTATTGAATGTGTGAACATATCATTGACTGTGAGGCAGTTCACACAAGAACCATAGTTTGGGCTAAGAGTGTGGACAGATCACTGATTGTGAGGTAGTTTGCACTAGGGTTTCAATGGAAGTGCAAAAATGCCCCCATGAAGATAGTGTAGTGGAAGATCTGTAGGTGTTACACTTGAGGGTTTCTAAGCCCTCCAAAGACAAATGTGAGCATTGGAAGAAAAAATGCATAGAGGAATAAATCTTCCCATAAGAGATGAAAGTGTGGATGAGGACAAAGTAGAACAAAATTTTGAAGTAGAGGTAGTTCTAAACCTTGAGGAAGAAAGGCTTTTTAGGGCTATCTCCAAGATTGGAAAAAGATCTAAGTTTGAGGTTCCCACATTTTTGAAAATTTTTAACCCAGAGCAACTAATCAATTAGATTAATGAGCTAGAAGAGTACTTTGAGTATGAAGATATTAAGGATCTAGATAGGGTCAAATTTGTGAAGGAAAAATTGAAGAGACATGCAACGATATGGTAGCAAGAGGTTTAGTTGGAGTGAAATAGTTAGGGAAAGGATAAAATCACTAGATGAGATTAGATGATAGCTAAACTGAAGTGATAATTCATTCCCATAGATTATGAGCTTGATTTTTTGAATAAAATGTAAGGCATGAAGCAAGTAGGAAAATCTATTCAAAAGTATACTAAAGAGTTCTACTGAGTTCTTATCAAAACCAGCCATGCAAAAGTTGATAAGGAGAAAGTCACCCATTACCTTAATGGGTTAAGGCCAAGCATTCAAGACAAGATGAGTCTATTTTGAATGAACAAAATTGAGGAGGCATACTAGTTTTCCCTAAAAGTTAAGGAGAAATTGAGTAAGCAGTTTGACAACAAGAATAGCAGAAGAGGTCACAGTGGAAGATCTATAGATGATCTTACGGAGGCCATAATGATAATAAGAAGAACAAGGATGAGGCTAGAAGTAAGAGTTAGAACCAAAGGGGAAACAATTCCAATCATTTCCATGATTAGAACAATAGAGATCAGAGAGGAAGAGGTAGAGGAAAATGACCTAGTAGAGGAGGCTTCCATGGGATATGTTTTCACTACAGAGAAGAAGGGCATGGAGCATTTGAATGTACCCAACACCAAGGAAGGACATATAAAAGAATAGAAGGATAGGCTAGAGTTGCACATGTTGATGAAGATGCTAAATCATCACATTCTAAAGATGTTGAAAGAGGAGAAGTCATAGTTAATAAAAGAGTCCTACTGAGTGGTGAGAATGAACTTGATCAAAGAAGGAGCTTGTTTAAGACAAGGTGAAAATGTGAAGATAAGTGTTGTGATGTGATCATTGATGGTGGAAGTAGTAACAATTTAGTGTCAGAAATGATGGTCAACAAGTTGAAGTTGAAGAGATAAAAACACCTACATCCATATTGTATTGCTTGGGTGCAAGATGACCACAAGGTCATGGTCAATGAGCAATGCTCAATGAAGTTCAATATTGGAAGCTACTAGGATGAGGTACTATGTGATATCATACCTATGGACATATGTCATATGTTGTTGGGTAGGTTGTGGCAGTTTGACAGGCATGCTATACATGATGGCCAAGCAAATACCTACACTTTGACCAAGGATGGAGTGAAACATAAGTAGAAACCATTGAAGGATAAAGATAAAAAGTTATGTAGTTCTGCTAGAATATTTTTTGTTGATGAAAAAGAGTTTCTCAAAGGTATGAAGTGTAAGCATGTGTGTTTTTCTATAATTCCAAAAGATACTAAAGAAGAAATAGAGGAGATACCTGTAGAAGTTGCAGATATGTTGGAAATTTTTTAGGATATTGTATTAGATAATGTACCTAATAGATTGGCCTTAATGAGGAAGATTAGTCACTAGATGAATTTGGTTCTAGGAGCTAGTTTTCCAAACAAGGTAGTGCATAGAATGACACTAATAGAAAGTGAAGAGTTGAACATACAAGTTCATGAATTGTTGTAGATCTTGGAAATATAGGAGTAACTGATGGGGGGGGGGGGGGGTGTGTGAATTAGTTACAACTAAAATAAATCCCAAATCCCTTAGATGTAAAGAATAAAATTTAGACTAAGAAAATTGATTTCTATTGTTACTTGGTAAACACACATAAAATGCTGTGACTCGGTAAATGTAGAGTACAAATTACTTTTAGTAGATCTTAAAATATTAATAGTAATTAATTTGCAAGAATAAGAGAAATAACATGAACACATGAGATGCTAGGATTTAACATGGAAACTCAATTTGGAAAAAACCACCAATGTAACTAGTTACTATTTTTCACTCTTCTAAAGTGAGCCATGTTAGGAGCCAACCCTATTAAAGATTAAAAAATACACTATTAGGTGCGACCTTGTTAGAGGATTTAATCACCCTACTAGGAGTGGTCTTGCAAGAGGTCTTAAAATTTTTTAATGGAATTGCCACCTTGTTAGAGAATTTGCAACTAGCTGTTAAACCAATTCTGTTAAGAGATTTTAGATCACTACTACAATGGTTAGAGAGTAACAATGAAATGACCTGATTGTGATGCAATTGAATTGCTAAATTCAAATCTTTGTTCTATTTAAACTTGATTCTTCTTGATTGACTATTACTTTTCTACTCCACAAGCATACCTAGTTATCCTTCAAGTTCACTCCCTCTCTTTTCTTCTTAATTCAATCAACACACTTGTACACGTACTATAAATCTCAACTGGACCTTTCATTTATACCTTCTAGATTGTCACATTGGCCCAAATTTAAATTACAATCACCAATATTCATCATCATAGTGAGCTAGAAATAATACATAAAGTAATTAAGCTTCATATGCCAAAACAAGAAAAATCTTTCGAGAGCTGACCTTGCTTGGTAAAAACTAACTTTAGAATGACTCTCTGTGTTAACCAACAGAGGCTTAGTTAACACTATGAACTTGCAGAAATCCCTTGGTAATTGAGTGAACTTGGTGAACACTGACTCTATCCAAATTTCCCTTCATTAACTAAATGAGCTCAATTAACATTCTTTTCTACTTGAATTCCTTCAACACTCGAGTGAGCTTGGCAAACACTATCATCTGTTTAGAGTAAATCTGTGAACACTTGGTAGATAAGGAAAACTATCTTCATTGACTAAATGAGCTTGGTAAACACTATCTATCAACTAATATGACATTTTTGTAACATTAAAGACAACACACAATTAATCAATTGTAGCTAATAATCTTCCTATTTGGCATTGATGGCAACACAACATGTCATAGCACGATGAAATTTTTAGAATAAGACTCCCTCTAATAGAAAATTTCTCCCTCTTTGGTTTTAAACAAGAACTTCTTCTTTATGTTGAATTCTTCCTTTTCAAACTTCTCCCTCTACAAAATTCAAGCTTCTCCCTCTACAAAATTTTAGAAGAATATAGATATGACAGTAAACTTCTCCCTCTTTGACAATGCATGCCAAAGACAACACATGCCAAATTTGTATCAATGTACCTTGAGTACTGATTCATATGCAATATCTTCTTGATTATGCTCCATCAACTAATTTATTTTTAACTTCGTTCTTGTTGATGCATCACTAAACTTTATTTAGTGAGCTTTAGATAGGGGAATGTCCCCTAGGTTACCTCTTAGATAAAAGAATGCATCCTTACGAAATGGCTTGGTGAATATGTCTACAATTTTCTCTATTGTATGGATATATTCAAATCTAATTTCTTTGTCTTGCACCAATTCTTTGACAAAGTGATATTTTATAGCCATGTGCTTTATTTTTGAATGTATCACTAGGTTCTTTGATATGTTAATTATGCTGGTGTTATCACAATATATGACTACTGGCTCTTTGATTTCAAACTTCATTCCTTCTAGCAATTGTTTGAACCAAATAATGTTAGAACAATTCATTGCTTCTACTACATACTCTACTTCTGCTATAGATTGGGATGTGTAGTTTTGCTTTTTGTTTGTCCAAGATACCAACTTTTTACCAAGAAAGAAAGCTCCACCACTTCTTCTTTTTCTTTCATCAAGATTTTTTGCCCAATCAACATCAGGGAATACATTTGGGTCTAGGTTTCCTCCAAATTTGTACAATAAGACATAGTCTTTAGTACGTTTCAAATATCTCAAAATTATTTTGATTTCCATGATATGATTTTCTTTACATTTAGCTGAGAATCTTACCACTATCCCAACTACTAAAGCAATATCAGGCCTTGTGTAAACTACATACTATAATTTTCCAATCATTGATTTGTATAAGGTTTGATCTACTTCTTTGGAGTCATCATCTTTGGAAAGCTTGAGTCTAGTACACATGGGGGTACCAATTGGTTTAGAATCTTCCATACCAAGCTTCTTGAGTATCTCTTTTACATACTTAGATTGGGTGATATACATACCATTTTTGTTTTATTGTATCTACAATCCAACAAATTTTTTTATTTCACCAAACATGGACATCTGAAAATATTTGTACATTTGTTTTGAAAATGTTTTGCATAGATCATCATTTATTCTAAATAGAGTATCATCCAAAAATATCTTTGCCAACACAATTTTATTATTTGGTCCTTCCTTGATATACAGACTACTATTATCATTTGTTCTCTAAAAACCAATTTGTATCAAGTAGTTATGTAGTCATTTATACCAGGCTCTAGGAGCATTTTTGAGAACATATAGAGCTTGGTGTAATTTGTAGACCATATCCCTTTTGTCAAGATCAACAAAACCTTTTGGCTGTTTAATGTAGACTTCTTTATCAAGAATTTCATTCAGAAATGTAGATTTAACATCCATTTTGATATACTTTGAATCCTCTATGAGCTGCATATTCAAGTAGGCTCCTAACACCTTCTAATCTTGCAACAAGAGCAAAAGTCTCACCATAATCAATTCTTTCTTCTTGAGAATAGCCTATACATACTAATCTGGTTTTGTTTCCTGATACTTGTCCATCTTCATTCAACTTATTTCTGAATACCCATTTTGTTCCAATCACATTTTTAGCTTTAGGCATAGGAACAAGAGTCCAAGTTTTGTTCTTTTCTATTTGTTCTATTTCTTTGTTCATTTCCTCAATCCAACTTTCATTTTCTATAGCATCATCAACACTTCTAAGTTCAAAATTACTAAGTAAACATGTACCTTTCAATTTGCTTCTTGTCATAGTACCTTTTGATTTATCTCCAATAATCTGATCAGGTGCATGATGCCTTTTGACATATTTGGCCAACACAGGTTCTTTTCTTTTTGAATGAATTACACTGTCTTCATTTTGAATTTCAACTTCAATCTTGGATCATTCTGACTTGGTAGGCATTGGCTCAATAGCTTGAGAATGTGAATCAAGTCCCTATGTCTTGGTTTGTACTTCTTGCAACTCGATAGCTATGGAGGACTCAAGAGGTGAAGTCTCCTTAGATGTGCTTGGCAATGTATCATGTTTGAAGTAAAATAATCTTTTGTATTCTTTTGGTTCCCTTTTGCTTTCTTCTTCAGTCTTTTCTACAAACTCATCAATTCTCACATGCGCAGTTTCTATAATTTTATGAGTAGACAAGTTCAAACATTTATATGCCTTACTTCTACAAGAATATCCTAAGAATATACCTTCATCACCTTTCACATGAAACTTTCCTTTTCTGGATTCTTTCAAGATATAACATTTACTACCAAATATTTTATAGGCAATTTACATTGGGTTTGTAGCCATACCATAATTCATAAGGAGTTTTTTGTGAGTCCTTCTTCAACTGAACTCAGTTCAAAGTATGAACTTCAATACTAATGGCTTCCTTCTAGTATTTGATAGCAACATTCTTTTCAATCATTAGAGTCCTTGCACAATCCATGATGGATTTGTTTCTTCTTTCAGCTATTCCATTCTACTTAGGAGTACCAAGGATTGATACTTGCCTTCTGATTCCTCTTTTAATGCAAAAATTATTGAATTCATAGGAGATGAATTCATCTCCTTTGTATGATCTTAAGCATTTCATTCTTTTTCCTGTTTCTTTTTCTACTCTTGCTAGATACCATTTGAATTTCTCAAATGCTTCTAATTTTTCTCTAAGATACATAATAGTCATCATTCTAGGGTAGTCATCAACAAATAGAATAAAGAATTTTTCTCCACTATAACTTTCTATTCCAATGGGTCCACATAGGTCGGTATGCACAATTTCCAAGACATCTTCAGATTGATAGTTTTTGCTCTTAAAAATAGTCTTTCCCATTTTTCCAATCTAACAATTTCTGCATAATCTATTATCTAGTTTTTTGAAACTAGGGATACCTCTTACTTTTTTGAGTTTTCTTATCTTGACCATATTATCAATTTTTACATGACATAGTCTTCTATGCCATAACCAACTTTCTTCCATTTGAGAACTAAAACATGAGCAATCACCAAGATCAAGATAAAATAGGCTACCTCTTGTTTGTTTGGCTGATATAATTAGATTCCCTTTGTCATCTAGTAGTCTTGCCTTATCATGCATGAATTCTATCTTAAATCTAATGTTGATTAGCTATGCTACACTTAGTAGATTATGTTTTAGTCCTTCAACTAAATAGGCATTCTCACATACAAGTTCACTTGTTAATGATATGTGACCTTTCCCTTTTATGCAACAAGGTTCATTATTTCCAAACCTTACACTACCTCTATCATAGTGTTCAAAGTGTTAAAATTTTATTTTCTCTCCAGTGATATAATGTGAACATCCACTATCTATGATTCATGTGTCATTTTTACTAACATGTAAGATAAGTGCCATCTTATCTTCTTCTTCATCAAATTCATCTTTTACAGCAATATATACTATCACATCTTCATTTTCATTAGAATTTTTAACCATAAAACAAGTCTTCTTACTTTTGTCTTTGAAGGATTTGTGACTTTGGATTCCTTGTTTCCTTTGTACTTGTGGCTCATCTTCTCATCCTTTCTTTATCTATTTGGGCACCTGGTAGCAATATGACCAATCTCTTCACATGAAAAGTAGATTAAAGGAACCTTACCTTTGTAATTTCCTCTTCCTCTAAAATATTTCTTTGCAAGTAAAGCTTCAACAACTTGAAGATCACTATCAGAACTTTCCTCTATTTCTTCTTCACTTTCTAAATGAATGTCCTTTGTTTTCTTGCCTTTTTCTTTGAGTGAAAGTTTAGCTTCAAATGCAGACTCAACATTTTTTGAGATAAGGTTTATAGAGGTATGTTTTTGTAAACTTGTTATATCTCTTAGCAGAGTTCATATGTTGATAATCAAGAAGACATGTTGAGGATAACATGGCTAAGCTAACTTATCATAATATTGTGTGTACAAAAAGTTATTCAAGTTGCAAGGTAGAAGATTAAGGTTATTGCTAAGTGTAACATTTTCTTAATGTGTTCCTATAATAATTAATTGAGAAGGACTAATAACCAACTTAGGAAATTATTTTAGGGACTTGGTATAAATGAAGGACATTTTCCTTTATCATGATGTCTAATGTGATGATTGAATAATCAAAGAGTAGCAAAAAAGAGTGTGAAATGAAAAGTTGAGTAGAACAGTGTGGAAGTGAAGGAAACTTCATTGCAAAGGTTTTTCAAAGTGATCTGAGGTTTGATATTTGGATTCAAAGTTCTTAACCTAGTCTATAAGGCTTGATAGTAATTGGTCTAGTTGATAGGATAGGAGAAAAGATAGAGGAAAGAAGAAGATACTATTAAATTACTTATTTGAGTAGTGAGCTCTTCTTGTAGTTGAAATTGCATGTTTGGATAGTTGGCTCTTCTTGCATATATTATACTACAACTCCTAACATGGTCGACACAACTCCTAATAGGGTTGGAATCTCCTAACAAGGATTCAAAGTCTCCTAATAGAAACTCATTGTACTAAATGCTATAATAGACTACTAACAGGGTCTATCCTCTAACAAGAAATATTTATGTTAGTACATCATCTTGTGGTCATCATTCCCACTAGGATTTTTTCTTTGATCAAGAGTTTCCCTAGTCAACATATCTAGTGTAATTGTCTATGTGCATCTTAATATGATTGTTGTTTACTTTCGTTGAATGATTAAGTTTGTTTAAAAAAGATAAATGTTTTAATTTTTGGATAACTCATTCACCCCCCCCTCTCATTTATCTTGGTGGACTATTATTTCTAATAAGATTTGAAGAGTGGATAGCATCAAATTGACATTAGAAAGGGTGATGAGTGGAAGACTATTTTCAAGACTAAAGAAGGACTATACAAGTGGAACCCTAATTTAAACAATGGGAGGGGATAGGAAAAAATTCAAGTGGACTATAGGAGCAAATAAGAGTTTTATTCTATTGAAATTGAAAGTTATTGAGCAGCTTGTTTTAACACTTAATGATTTTAACAAGGTGTTTCTAGTAGATTGTGATGCTAGTGGTACTGCAAAAAGAAGTTGTTTTGAGCCAAGAATGTAGATATATTGCCTATTTTAGTGAGAAATTGAATGATTCAAAAGTGAAATATTTAGTTTATGATCAGGAATTTTATGCTATAGTTCAAGCATTGAAGAAGTAGAGACACTATCTTCTTTTTAAGGAGTTTGTTTTGTATATTGATCATCAAGCTTTACCATAGTTGAATAGTCAAGGAATATTGAAACAAAGACATTTGAAGTGGGTTGAGTTTTTTTAGAGTTAGACACATTTTGCTAAAAAAATGTAGATAGAGGTGGTTGGGTTCAAGGAACTTAATACTTTGTATCTAGATGATCCTAATTTTGGTGAAGCATGAAAGTATTTTACAAAACCTGATACACTTGAAAGGACAAAGTGGTTGGATTTCATGATTCAAGATAGTATTTTGTTCAAAAGAAGTTAGTTGTGCATTCCCAAAAGTTTAATGAGAGAGAATCTCATCAAGGAGAAGCATAGTGGAGGATTGGCTAGATATTTTGATAGAGATAAAACCATTGCTTTGGTTGCTGAGAATTATAACTAGCCACAACTACAACAAGATGTGAAGAAGTTTTTATAGAGTTGTAGAGTATGTTAGATTTTGAAGGGAGTAAAGTAGAATATAAAGTTGTATCAGCTATTACCTATACCATAGAAACCATGGGACAATATCAACATGGATTTTTTTCTTGGATTACCAAGGACACACCAAGGGCATGATTTTTTTTTGTGGTGGTTGACAAGTTTTCAAAGATGAAACATGTTATTCCTTTCAAGAAGACTAGTGATGTTTTTCATGTGGCAAAATTATTTTTCGAAGAAGTGGCGAGACTACATGGTCTGCCAAAGAGTATAGTTTCATATCAAGATACCAAAATTTTTGGGTATTTTTGGCATACATTGTGGAAGATGTTGAAGATAGATTTGAAGTTTAGTTCATCACACCATCTGGAGACTGATGGATAGATAGAAGCTATAAATTACAAATTGGGAAACTTGCTGAGATGCTTGGTTGGAGATAAACCAAAAGGATGGGATATGATTTTACCACAGGAAGAATTTTCATATAATAATTCTATCAATAGAAGTACTAGTAAATCACCATTCTAGATTATATATGGGAGTAGTCCCAAAAATGCTTCTAAATTGAGGTAGTTGGATAAAGGAGAGATAAGTAGTACTAAAGCGAAAGATTTTGTTGAACATTTGAAGAACATCCATGAGGAGGTGAGGAAGTACATCATAAAGACGAATATGTATTATAATGCCAAGGTAGATGTGAAAAGGAGGTATAAGGAATTTTAGATTGGAGATGAAGTCATGGTTCATTTAAGAAAGGAGCAATTTCTAGTGGGTACATATAATAAGGAAAAGATGAAGAAGTTTGGACCATGCAAGATAGTGAAAAGGCATGATTATGAAAGTTTGTATGAAGTGGAGTTTCCTACTGACTTGAATATTTTACCTGTATTTAAGATTTCAAATTTGAAAAAATATTATGAAGGAGGTGATGGAGATGAAGTTACAAAAGTGTAGTATTCAAGCAGCTAGTTTGGCTATAAAGGAGATTGAAGAGATAGTGGATAGTTGTGTTGGAAAAAGTACTAGAAACAAAAGTTATGAAGAATATCTGGTCAAATGGAAAGGGAGGCCAGTTGAGGATTCACCATGGCTAGAAAATGAGGAGGTTATCTTGATTTTCCTCTAAACACCTAAGACATGACAAGGTCACTTCTCAAATTACCCCAAGTGTTTGATGCAGGAGCATCTTGGGTGTAAGAACAATCTTTCATCACCCAAAAATATTTTTCATTTTAGTTTTTTCTATTTTAATAAGGACTAGTAGATAGGGTGGTTACTATTTATGGCAACTTGCTATTTTTAGTAAGTTTGTCATATGACCTTAGAATGTTCTCATTTTCTATAAGAAGGTTCATTTTAGAGTTATAAGCTTACCAAAAAAATCTTATTGCTCCAACTTAAGTATTAGAGAAGTTATTCCAAATTTTTGGTGGAAAATTTTTCAAAAAAATCTTCAAGCTCACCATTGGAGGCCTTAGAGTGCCTAGATGAGGTTCAAAAACTTGACAGAAGGGTGTTTGAATCATTTTGACCCTATAGATAAGGAGCTGGCATTTTTGAAAAGTGGTTATAATAGCCAATTAGAGCAACAATTTAAGAGTTATGGCCTTTAGAAGTTGGGCTACCAAAATTTATAAATTAATTTGTCAAAGATGTATTTAGCTGACTCTATATGTATTGTTAGGGTTTGTTAGCCCTAGGTATTAAGTTTCAATGTCTAGAACCTTCCCAAGTGATATAAAATTGCCTATTCAAGAAAGGCCAGAATATTGTCTAGGATGGCTCTAGGTGATAGTTCACAGCTTGTCTTGCACATTATTGTAATGAAGGCACCCATGTGGGTTAGCATATTGTACTTATGAATTCTATAATACCACATTTTTTTTGCAAATAATAAGTCCATATTTTGTTCTCACACTTGTTGTTGCTTTTTTGTTTCTATTATGAGTTTATGGTAGTAAGTGGAGCACACTTCAAGTGGCATTAGAGCTAGAGTTCTTGAATGTGTGGATAGATCACTAATTGAGGAAGAGCTATAGGTGTTACATCTGAAGGTTTCAAAGCCCTCCAAAGACAAATGCACGTATTGGAAGAACAAATTCTTAGTGAAATAAATCTTCTCCTAAGAGATGAAAGCATGGATGAGGATGAAGTAGAAGAAAATGCCGAAGTAGAGGTAGTTCTAAACCTAGAGGAAGAAAGGTTTTTTAGGGCCATCTCCAAGATTGGAAAAAAACCTAAGTTTGAGGTTCCCACATTTTTGGGAAATCTTAAACTAGAGGATATGATCGATTGGATCAATGAACTAGAAGAGTACTTTGAGTATGAAGATATTGAGGATCACAATAGGGTCCAGTTTGCAAAGACAAAACTAAAAGAACATGCAAAGATCTGGTGGTAGGAGGTTTAGTTGGAGTGAAATAGAAAGGGAAAGGATAAAATCACTAGATGGGATGAGTTGATAGCTAAACTAAGGTGGAAATTCATTCCCATCAATTATTAGCTTGATTTGTTGAAGAAAACGTAAGGAATGAAGCAAGCAGGAAAATCTATTCAAGAGTATACCAAAGAGTTCTACGAAGTTCTCATTAGAACTGACCATGTAGAAGTTGATAAGGAGAAAGTCAATGGTTATCTTAATAGGTTAAGGATAAGCTTTTAGGATGAGTTGAGTCTATTTTGAATGAATAATATTGAGGAGGCATACCAATTTTTCCTAAAAGTTGAGGAGAAACTAAGCAAGAAATTTGGTAGTAAGAATAGCAGAAGAGGTCATGGTGGAAGATTTGGTGGATGATCTTATGGGGCCCATAATGATATGATCAAAAGAACAAGGATGAGGCTAGAAGTAGTAATCAGAAAAAAAGGGGAAATGACTTGAATCATTTCCATGATCAGAACAATAGAGATTAGAGAGGAAGAGGCAGAGGACAAGGACTTGGAAGAGGAGGCTTCTATGTGAAATGTTTTCACTGTGGAGAAGAAGAGAATAGAGCATTTGAATGTACCCAACACTAAGGAAGGAAAAATTGAAGGACAAAAGGCCAAGATGGAGTTGTACATGTTGATGAAAATGCTAAATCATCACATTCTAAAGATGCTAAAAGAGGAGAAGTCCTAGTTAATAGAAGAGTCCTATTAAGTGATGAGAATGAACCTGATCAAAGAAGGAGCTTGTTTCACACAAGGTGAAAATGTGAAGATAAGTATTATGATGTGATCAATGATGGTGGAAGTATTGACAATCTGGTGTTAGAAATGATGGTCACCAAGTTGAGGCTAAAGAGACAAAAACACTTGTTTCCATACTATATTGCTTGGGTGCAAGATGAACACAATGTCATGGTTAATGAGAAATGCTCAATGAAATTCAAGATTAGAAGCTACTAGGATGAAATACTATGTGATATCATACCTATGGACATATGCCATATGTTACTAGGTAGGGTGTGGTAGTTTGACAGGCATGTTGTACATCATGGGCAAGCAAATACCTACACTTTGACCAAGGATGGAGTGAAATATAAGTTGAAACCATTGAAGGATAAAGATAAAAAGGTATACAATGCTACTAGAATATGTTTTTTTGATGGAAACGAGTTTCTCAAAGGTATGAAGCGTGAGTATGTGTGTTTTGCTATAATTCTAAAAGATATTAAAGAAGAAATAGAGGAGGTACTTGTAGAAGTTATAGACATGTTCGGAAAATTTTTATATATTGTATTAGATAATGTACTTGATGGATTGCCCCCAATGAGGGAGATCAGTCACTAGATGGATTTAGTTCTAGAAGCTAGTTTGCCAAACAAGGTAGTGCATAGAATGACACTAGTAGAAAGTGAAGAGTTGAATAGACAAGTCCATGAGTTGTTGTAGAAGGGATTGATTCAAGAGAGTCTAAGTCCATGCATTGTACCAGCTATGTTATCACCAAATAAGCATGAATAATGGAGGATGTGAATAGATTCTCATGCTATCAACAAGATCATAATCAAGTACAAACTTCCATAACCAAGGATGAATGATATTATGGACTATTTGGGTGGAGTTGAGTATTTCACAAAGATAGATTTGAAGAGTGGATACCATTAGATTTGCATCAGAGAAGGTGATGAGTGGAAGACTTCTTTCAAGATCAAAGAAGGACTATACAAGTGGTTAGTCATGCCTTTTAGGCTAACCAATGTACCGAGCACTTTTATGTAGCTCATGAATGATGTACTAAAGGAGTTTTTGGGTAAGTTTGTCATTTTTTACCTAGATGATATTTTGATCTTTAATAAGACATTGGAGGAGAATTTGATCCATATTCACAAGGTGTTTGATAAGTTGAGGGAAGAAAAGTTGTTGATAAACCTAAAGAAGTGTAGTTTTGTAAAAGAGTTGGTGTACTTGGGATTTGTAGTCTTAGTAGATGGTCTAAAAATGGACCTTGAGAAAGTGGAGGATATCCTTGAATGGCCTACTCCAAGGAGTGTAATAGAGGTAATATATTTTCATGAACTAGCTAGTTTTTACATAAATTTCATAAGAGGTTTTAATAGTATTTGTGGACCCCTGACTTAAACAATGAGAGCGCATAGGAAAAAATTTGAGTGAACTATAGGAGAATATAAGAGTTTTAATCTATTGAAACAAAAATTTACTAAGTAGCCTATCTTAGCACTTCCTAATTTCTAATTTTAACAAGGTGTTTCAAGTAGACTGTGATGCTAGTGGTCCTACAATAGGAGTTGTTTTGAGCCAAGAAGGTAGGCCAGTTGCCTATTTTAGTGAGAAATTGAATGATGCAAAAAAAATTCTATTTATGATAAGGAATTTTATGGTATAGTTTAAGCATTGAAGAAGTGGAAACACTATCTTCTTCTTAAGGAGTTTGTTTTGTATACTGATCATCAAGCTTTACAATATTTGAATAGTCATAGAAAATTGAATGAAAGACATTTGAAGTGAGTTGATTGTTTGTAGAGTTATACATTTCTTTTGAAACACATGAGTTAGAAGTCTAATAGAGTTGCAAATGCTCTTAGTAGAAGAAACTTTTTTCTAATAGAACTGTAGATAGAGGTGGTTGGGTTTGTTAGAAATAATAGTCCACCAAGATAACTAAGACGGGTTGGGGGGTGAATCAGTTACCCAACAATTAAAAAAATTATCTTCTTTAAAAAAACTTAACCATTTAACCAAAGTAAATAGAAACCATACACAGATGTACATAGAAATTTACACTAGATATGTTGACTAGGGAAACCCTTGATTAGAGGAAAAACCTTGGTGGGAATAATGACCACAAAATGATGTACTAATATATAAGTTCCTTGTTAAAGGATGGACCCTGTTAGGAGTCTATTACATCATTTAGTAGAATAAGTCCCTATTAGGAGACTTTGAATCTCTATTAAGAGATTTCAACCTTGTTAGGAGTTGTGCCAACCCTATTAGGAGTTGTGGTACAATGTATGCAAGAAAAGAGCTCACTACTCAAAAAATTAATTTATTGGTATCTTCTTCTTTCCTCTATAGTTTCCTCTATCTTGTCAACCAGACTAGTCATTGTTAGGCCTTGTAGACTAGATCATGAACCTCAAATCCAAATACCAAACCTCATATCACTCAACAAAACCTCAGCAATGAAGTTTCCTTCACTTCCACACTACTTTGCTCAACTTCACATTATGTACTCTCTACTGCTTTCTGAACATTCACAATTCACATTCATCCATATTCAAATATGTCATGATAAAAGAAAATTTCCTTCCTTGATACTAAGTCCATAAAATAATTCCTTGAGCAAAAAATTAGTCCTTCTCAATTAATTATTATAGGACCTTACTAAGAACAGATTACACTTAGTGATAACCTTAATCTTGTACCTTGTAACTTGAATAATTTTCCCTAGATGTAATATTATAATGAGTAAGCTTAGACATCATTCTCAACATGTCTTTGCCATGTCCTCAACCTTGATCTTCAAGATATCAACTTTGGTAAGAGATATAACAAGTTTACTAGAACATGCCTATGTAAATCTATCTCAAAATAGACATCACCAAAACTTACATAACTTCTTCTAGACTTCTCCTTTCTACTTCTAACATTAACTATATATACCAAATACTCCAAAGTATCTTCCATAACCTTGGGTTATTATTATGCTCAACTAGCCATCTCTACCAACATAATCTTTCCACTCTTCTTCTGTTAGATACCATAGCAGAAATCAAACATAATATGTTGACATCAATGACAAAATCAATCATAGATGTAACATATCATCAAACCAATCTTCCAACAACCTTTCAAATCTTCCAAAAATCTCCCCCTTTGGCATTGATGGCAACATAGATAAAAAAACATCTAGTTCCAAGAATACCAAAAAAAGACAAATAGTCTTCAAATCCATTTCATCAATCATACTCCCCCATTGATATACCTCAATGTTCTCTATACCAAACTGTTATTACAAATTCAGGTGAAACTCTCCCCTATACTCATGTCAAACATCTTCTTAGCATAATGTTTTTCATACCAATCTCTCCCCCATTGACATCAATGTCAAAGGTTTTTGCAACCAACATCTCTGCATTTTTTTCTGCAACAACTGATACTTACTCAGCTTGAGTGTCGAAAGGCACTTTTCAAACAACATCAACAAGAGTCCTAGATGACTCTTTCCATCATAGATACTCCTGCATATAAGAAGCATCAACATCTAACCCAAAAAAAACAATGGTGCTCTATTACCCTAGTCTGGTGCACTCTTGCATCTTCTACACTAATGTAGAAAGGAACATAACCCCAAGCACACCTCACAAATAGTCAAAAGTCTCTTTGGGAAGAGGCTTAGTGAATATATTTGCAATATGCTCTTTAGTGCTCACATTTTCCAATGTAATTTTATTTTCTACAACTTTTTCTCTCAACATATGATACTTAATAGAAATGTGCTTAGTACTTGAATACAATACTAGATTTTAGACATATTTATCGTGCTTGTGTTGTCATAATGTATAAAAATAGGTTCACTAATTTCTATCCTTATATCCTTTAGCATCTACTTCATCCAAATTACTTGATTGCAATTATTTTCTACTACAACATACTCTACTTCTATTGTACTTTGAGATGTACAATCCTACTTCTTGCTAAACCATGAAACCAATCTTCCTCCAAGAAAGAAATCTTCTCCACTATTGCTCTTTCTATCATCCATACTGCCTACCTAATCTACATTAGTATAAGCACTTAGAGTAAAATCATTAGATCTGTCATTATACCACAATCCAAACTTAGATGTTCCTTTTAGATATCTAAATATCTTTTTCATTGCTACATAATGTGCTTCTTTGGGATTAGCCTAGAATCTTGCAACAATTTCAGCTACATTTTCTATTTTTGGTCTTGTGTGAGTTAGATATTACAATCCTCTAATCATAGATTTTTAGTTCTTCTATTCAATAGTAGGTGTCTCACCTTAGTAGATAACTTGTGTCTAGTTACCATAGGTGTTCCAATAGGTTTACATGTTTCCAAACCAAACCTTTGCAGTAAATCCTTCAAGTACTTAGTCTGAGAAATAAAAATTCCTTCTTTATTCTATACTATCTACAATCCTAGGAAATATTTCATCTCTCTGATCATACTCATTTCAAATTCTCTCTTCATTTCTTCTAAAAACTTCTTACTTTCTTCATCATTAACTACAAATATAATATTATCAACAAATATTACCAAAATCATCAAACCATCATAAATTTATTTCCAATACAAATTACTACCCACTATACCTTTTCTATATCTGAGCTTTATCAAATGCTTGTCCAACCTTGAATACTAGGTTCTAGGTGCTTGCTACAATCCATACAATGCTTTCCTCACTCTGCATACTATGTCCTTCTCATCTATGAAAGGACATCCTTCAAGCTACTCAATTTATACCTCTTCTTCAAGTTCTCCATTCAAAAATGTTGACTTGACATCCATCTGATATACTTTGAATTTCTTCTACACTACATAGGTTAAGAACAATATTAAAAATTCTATTCTAGCCACTGGAGCATAAGTATCCTCATAATCTATTCCTTCTTGTTGTGATTAACATTTACATACTAGTCTTGCTTAGTTTCTTAGAACTTCTCCTTGCTCATTCATTATATTCCTGAATACCCATTTTGTTCCTATCACATTGTTATCTACTAGTCTAGGGACAGATTCCCATGTCTCATTCTTTACTATCTGATCTAACTCCTCTTTCATAACTTGCTTCCAATAATCATCTTTACATGCTTCATTTTCATTCTTAAGCTCAACTTGAGATCTCAAGCATAGTTCTTCATTAAATATGCTTCTTGTCATCACACCTTTGTCTTTACTTCTGATAATCCATTTGGAAGGGTGATTCTTTATCATGTTCTTTCCTAAAGTAGGAGTTGCTATCTCAACTCTTGGCTCTACTAAAGGTTCCAAACTTTGTTCCTACCTTTCCTCTCCTTCATTCTGCAAATCATTGTTAGTTTCAAGAAATACCTCATCATTCCTTGGCTCAATAACAACATCATCATTTGAATTGTAATCAACTACTCTCTCTTGTACATTGAATTTCTCATCAATTCTCACATTAACAGTTCCCATGATACTCTTAGTTCTCTAATTATAGCATCCATAAGCCTTGTTTTTCAATGAATAACTAAGAAACATACATTTATCACTTCTAGTATCAAACTTATCAATGTTATCATCTCTCTTTATGTAACACGTACTTCCAAATATTTTGAAGTGCTTAACTGTAGGTGAGTGACCAAACCATAGTTTATAAGGTGTGTTGTTTGTGTCCTTCCTAATTTGTACTCTATTCATAGTGTAGACTAATGTATTCATAGCTTCTCTCCAAAATTTCTTGGATACATCATTCTCTACTAACATAGCTCTTGCAACTTATGTAATAGACTTGTTCCTTCTCTCTACAATGCCATTTTGTTTAGGGGTCTTAGAGTTGGTAGCTGTCTCTTAATTCCATTTTCTTCACAAAACATGCTAAACTCATTTGAATTAAATTCTCCTCCTCTATATAATCTTAAACATTTAATCTTTACACTAGATTTATTCTCAACTTTATTTTTGAATATCTTAAACTTGTCAAATGCCTCAGATTTCTCTTTAAGAAATGCAACCCACATCATTCTAGAAAAATCATCAACTAGAATTATAAAATATATTTCACCATAGAATCTGCTTGTCTTTGTAGGACCACAAACATCTATGTGTGCAATCTCCAACTTCACTATAGTGGTAAACTTCTTGTCGAGAAAAGAATTTCTATTATGCTTTGCCAAAACAAACTTCTTGCAAATTGTGTTAGTAGGCTTTACAATCTTTGGCAAATCTCTAACAACAAACATTCTACTTGTCCTCACAATACTATCAAAGTTCATATGATAGAATCTCTTATGCCATAACCAACTGTCATCTACCTTTGCAACCAAACATGTCATTTCAGTAGGATTTAACTGAAATACATTACCTCTAGATCTATTTCTTATTCCAATTACCTTTCCATCTTTATCCTTGACCATGCATTTATTTTTGGTGAACTACAAATGATAACCTTTGTCTACTAGTTGTCTAAAACTCAAAAGATTGTGCTTTAAACCATCAACAAAGTATACATCCTTAGTATTAGTTTTACCATCAAAAGTAATAGATCCAATACCTTTTAATTTGCATGTTGTATTGTTTCCAACTCTAACTATTCCTCCATCTTGACTTTTGATGTCAACAAACTTGTTCATATCACTAGTCATATGATGCAAATGACCACTATCAATTATCCAATCAGATTTCTTCTCAACCTATGATACCAAAGATACCTTCTTTGGAATTTCTTCTTTAATTGCCTTAAATCCAATCTCATCATCACTAGCACTTAATGCTTGATCATTAGAATCATTACCCTCATTTGCATACCAAAAACCTCTATCTTTTCTAGGCTTATGTTTTACCTTATACCTTTTTTTTCCCTTTTAGGACACTTAGATGCATAATAACCATATTCATCACAAGTCCAACACTTAAATATTTTTTTACGTCGTTTCTCTCTTCTTACTAGAAGGGCTACTACTTCATCAATATTTTTATCTTTCTCAGATCAATTATTGCTAGCAAAATCTCTTCTAGCACTCATGCTCCTTGATAGGTTAGGTCAAATATTCAAGGCACTAAAAGCTATCTCTATTCTTGTTAATTCTCCAAACTATCTAAGTTCATTTTCAACTACTTCAAGTCTTCCAAGCAATGTCTCCTTTGTGAAATCTTTGGTACATGATATCAACAACTGTATCATCTAAACTATTGACTTAAATGGTAGTGTTAGTGTTGGCAATATGTCCAATCAATCAAATAAAGTAAGTCATGGAAGTCATTTATGGCAACATATTTGTCAAATTGGAAAGATGGGAAAGACTAGCTTTAAAAGTAAGAACTATCAGTTTGAAGAAGTTTTAGAAATTATGCATACTAATTTGTGCGAACCTATTGGAATTAAAAGTTATACTAGTGAAAAGTTCTTCATTCTTTTTGTTGATTATTACTCAAGAATGATGACTCTCATGTACCTAAGAGAGAAATCAAAAGCATTTGAGAAGTTCAAATGGTATTTGGCCAAAGTAGAGAAGGAAATAGGAAAAAGACTGAAATCCTTGAGGTCAAACAGAGGTGGTGAATTCATTTCACATGATTTCAATAACTTTTGCATTGAAAGGGGAATCAAAAGGTAGGTTTCAACACCTGGAACTCTTGAAAAAAATGAAATAGCTGAAAGAAAGAACAAATCTATCATGGATTGTGCAAGAAATTTAATGATTGAAAAGAACATTACTATCAAATATTGGAAGGAAGCTATTAGCACTGCAGTTCATACCTTGAATTGAGTACAGCTAAAGAAGGACTCATTCAAAACCCCCTATGAGTTATGGTATAGTTACAAACCCAATGTAAGTTACCTAAAAGTATTTGGAAGCAAATGTTACATTTTGAAAAAATATAAGAAAGGTAAATTTGATGTGAAGGGTGATGAAGGAATATTTTTGGAATATTCTTGCAAGAGTAAAGCATATAGATGTTTGAATTTGTCTACTCACAAAGTCATAGAAAGTGCACATGTGAAAGTTGATAAGTTTGTAGAAAGAACTAAAGAAGAAAGCAAAAGGGAACTAGAAGACTATAGGATATTTGTTTTCATTAAACCTAATATAGTGCCAGATACACCTATCAGTTAGGAATCTTCAACTCCTGAGTCTTTAGTAACTGCACTGTAGGAAGTTCAAACTAAGTCAAAAGGAATCGAGTCACATTTTGATGCTATCGAGCCAATGCCTACCAAGTTTGAAGGACTCAAGCAATAGAAAAAATAGTAGAAATTACTATGAAAAAGGGAGATTACTATATTTGAGGAGTATTATGGAATGAAATGTAAGAGGGAGAAGAATTCTATTAGAAAAAAATTGTTTTCAAATTTTATTTTGCTATGACATGTTGTGTTTCCATCAATGCCAAAGAGAGAGATTGTTGGATACAATTGTTCAATTGTGTGGTGCCTTTGATGTTAGACAAATGTTGTATTAGTTATTAGTCAGAGTCTACTGAGCTTAGTTGGTCAACAAGGAAAAAGATAGAGTCTACCAATTTTAGAAGGTTAGCAAAGAAGATTTACAGCAGCTACCAAGCATTCTTAGACTTTACCTTGTGCAGACAGTTGATACCAAGCTTCGAAGGTTAGTAAAAAAATTTAGTGTCTACCGAGCTTACTTGGTCATCAAAGGAAAATATGGCAAAGAATAGTTCTTACTGAGCTCTCATGGTCAGCAAAGGAAATTTAGTTCTTACTAAATTCACTTGGTAGCCAAAGGATTTCGTAGAATTTGTAGTTTTAACCAAGTTGAGATGGTTTACTTAGGAAATTTTTTTCAAAGCAATTTTTATCGAGCAAGGTCAGCCAGTAAAGAAATTTGTTAATTTATGATTTAATGCTTACTTTTTTTAAGTATTATTTCCAACCAACTATGGTAATGATTATAGGTGATTGTAACTTGTAATTGAGCCGACTTGATAATCTAAATGGTACATATGAGAAGTCAAGTTGCAAATTTTAAGTGTGATGAATTTGATGTGATATGAATGCAAAGATGGACTAATTATTGTGAGAGTGAATTTTTAAGGATGATCAGAGATCATTAAGGAGTAGCAAAGCTATATTTGATTAAGGAGGATCTACTGGTGCAGAATAGAGATCTATAATCAACAAATTTATTTGCATCTCATTCAAGTCATTTCATTGTTAATTTTTAACCATTGTAGCAGTGATTTCAAAATCTCTTAACAGAGTTAGTTTAACAGTCATTTTGTAAATCCTCTAACAAGGTGGATAGTTTAGTTGAATTGTTCTAAAGACCTCTAGCAAGGCCACTCCTAACAGGGTGATTAAATCTTCTAATAGGGTCACACCTAATAGTGTGTATTGTAACCTTTAATAGAGTTGGTTCCTAATAGGGATCACTTTAGAAGAGTGAAAATTGGTAGCTAGTTACTTGGTGGTTTTTCTCATATTGGGTTTCCACATTAAATTTGGTGCCTCTTGTGTTCATGTTATTTACTTTTGCATGCATGTTAATAATTATGAATGCTTAAAGATTAGTAACAAGTTAATCTAGTAAGTTACAACATTTTTGTGAATGTTTACTGAGTGACAGTAGTAACTAGTTATTTAAGACATCTAAGGAATCTGTGGATTTGTTTTTGTGGTAAGTGATTCACCCCCTCTCAATTATTCCATCCATAATTCCAAAAATTTGTATCAGAGCTTTTGGTGCTTGCAATAAAAGATTTCAAGGATATAAGCTAAAGATCAGGATGTCTTACAAGAGAGAAATTGCAAGACTTAACAAGGACAACTTCTTAGCATGGCAGGGATTGATGAGACTTCATTTGACTTCCATTGGAGGTACATGACTGAAATAGATGGATGAAGCATATGTAGAACCTACTGGCACATTATCTGTCAATGATATTGTTGAAAAGAAGACTCACAAAAACATGATGATAGATATTGCATCTTCCCTAAGTTATGAAGAATTTGATGATATCAAGGATTGCAAAACTACTTTTGAAATATGGAACAAGCTAAAAGATATCTATGGAGGTGATTATAATGTGAGAAGAGCCAAAGCAAAAATTTTGAGAGGTCTACTTGATCAGATGAGGATGAAAACATAGCAAAATATGTTGAAAGAGTTAAAGCAAGTGTCAATGCAATCAAAGCATCTGGAGGAGATATCAAGGAGGAAATAGTTATAAGTAAAGTTCTTAGAAAACTACTTCCCATTTATGTAATCAAAGTTTCTACAATTCAAGAAATAAGATGTGAAGAAAATCATAAGATAAATCTAGAGGCCATAGTTGGAAGATTGACTGCATTCGAGCTAGATAACTATGATAATTATGTTCCAACTTCCCAAAACATTGAATCAACATTTGAAGCCAAGATTTCACTCAAGGAGAAAGGCAAGAAGATAAAGGATTCTCAATTAGATAGTGAAGAAGAATCAGAACAAAGTTTAGATAGTGATCTTGAGATGGTTGAAGCTTTGCTAGCAAGGAAATATTCAAGAGGCAAAGGGAAATACAAAGGTAAGGTTCCTCTAATCTACTTTTCTTGTGAAGAAATTGGACATATTACTGCTAGATGCCCAAATAAGTAGAACAAGGATGAAAAGAAAGGTCACAAGTAAAATGGCAAGAAAAACTTCAAATCATTCAAGGAAAAAGGTAAGAAAACATGTTTCATGGTTAAGGATTCTAATGATTTTGATGATGAAGTAGAAGATGAAATTGTTTACATTGCTGTAAAGGATGAGTCTGATAATGATTAGGAAATGACACTTATTTCTCATATGAGCAAAAATGATACATGGATTATAGATAGTGGTTTTTCTCATCAAATGACTGGTGATAAAACTAAGTTTGCACATTTTGAAGACTATGATGGTGGCAATGTGAGGTTTGGTAATAATGAACCTTGTTGCATAAAAGGAAAAGGAAGAATCTCACTAACCAAAGAACTTGTATGTGATAATGCATATTGGGTAGAAGGACTATAACACAATCTATTGAGTGTGGAAAAACTACTTAATAATGGATTCAAAGTGGAATTTATGTAAGGAAAAGCAAGACTGTTGGATGGAAAAGGAAAGATGATTGGATCAAACACTCAAACAAAAGGTAACTTATTTTATCTTGAACTTGGTGAATGTTCATGTTTTATTGCTCTAGTTGAAGAAAGTTGGTTATGGAATATGAGGTTGTGTCATGTAAACTTTGATAACTTGGTGAAAATAAGTAAATTTAGGAAGGTAAGAGGCATTCCTAATATAAAGAAACCTGAGGTTGGTCTATGTAAAAATTGTCAAATTGGCAAGATGGGAAAGACTAGCTTTAAAAGTAAGAATTATCAGTCTAAACAAGTTTAAGAAATTGTGCATACTAATTTGTGTGGAACTATTGAAATTGAAAGTTATATCAGTGAAAAGTTCTTCATTCTTTTTGTTGATGATTACTCAAGAATGATGACTATCATGTACCTAAGAGAGAAATCAAAAGTATTTGAGAAGTTCAAATGGTATTTGGCCAGAGTAGAGAAGGAAACATACAAAAGACTAAAATTCTTGAGGTTAGATAGAGGTGGTGAATTCATTTCACATGATTTCAATAACTTTTGCATTAAAAGGGGAATAAAAAGGTAGGTTTTAGCACCTAGAACTCTTAAAAAAAATGGAATAGCTGAAAGAAGCAATAGATCTATCATGGACTGTGTAAGAACCTTAATGACTGAAAAGAGCATTGCTATCAAATACTAGAAGGAAGCTATCAGCACTGTAGTTCATACCTTGAACTGAGTATAGCTAAAGAAGGGCTCATTCAAAACCCCCTATGAGTTATGGTATGGCTACAAACCCAATGTATGTTACCTAAAAGTATTTGGAAGAAAATGTTACATTTTGAAAGAATCTAGGAAAGGTAAATTTGATGTGAAGGGTAATGAAGGAAATTTTTTGGGATATTCTTGCAAGAGTAAAGCATATAGATGTTTGAATTTGTCTACCCACAAAGTCATAGAAAGTGCACATGTGAAAGTTGATGAGTTTGTAGAAATAACTAAAGAAGAAAGCAAAAGAGAACTAGAAGACTATAGGAGATTTGTTTTCATTCAACTTGATACAGTGCCAGATACACTTGTCAATCAAAAATCTTCAACTCCTGAGTCTTCAATAACCGAGTTGTAGGAAGTTCAAACTAAGTCAAAAGGAACTAAGTCACATTTTGATGCTACCAAGCCAATGCCTACCAAGTCTAAAGGACTTGAGCAGCAAACATAATAGTCATAACCTGAAGCTGAAGTGCAAGAGGATGAAAATGCAAAGCATCCAAAAGGCAAGGAACCTATATTAGCTAAGTATGTTAGGAGACATCATGCACCAAATTAGATCATTAGAGATAAATCTAAAATAACTATGATAAAAAGTAAGTTGAAAGGTATTTTTTTACTTGCTGATTTTGAACCTAGAAGTGTCAAAGATGCATTAGAAAATGAAAGCTAGATTGAGTCTATGAATGAAGAGATAGAGTAGATAGAGAAAAAAAAAACATAGACTCTTGTACCTAGGCCTAAAGAAAAAAATGTGATTGAAACTAAATGGGTATTCGGAAATAAGCTAAATGAAGATGGTAAGGTGTCAAGAAACAAAGCTAGGCTAGTATGCAAAGGATACTCTCAAGAAGAAGGTATAGACTATGGAGAAAATTTTTCTCCTATTGCAAGATTGGAAGGTATTAGAACCTTACTTGCATATGCTGCATACAAAGGATTCATAGTTTATTAGATGGATGTCAAGTTAGCATTTCTCAATGGTATACTGGATGAAGAGGTTTACATTGAACAATTTGAAAGGTTTTTTGATCTAGACAAGAAGGACTTGGTCTACAAATTACATAAA
Source organism: Cupressus sempervirens (assembly GCA_028749045.1). NCBI lineage: Eukaryota > Viridiplantae > Streptophyta > Pinopsida > Cupressales > Cupressaceae > Cupressus > Cupressus sempervirens. Next base: position 953,837,611 of record CM053787.1, on the reverse strand, counting down.
GAATTTTATGGTCTAAAAAAAGCCCCTAAAGCATGGTATGAGAGATTACATAACTATCTTATTCAGATTAGTTTTCAAAGAACTAATGATAATAGTAGCTTGTATATCAAGGAAGAGCTATATAATAAGATTGTTTTGGTAGAAATATTTGTAGATGATACTTTGTTCACAAGAAATGGTAATCTTTTCAAAGAATTTTCAGAACAAATGTACAAGGAATTTAAAATGTCAATGTTTGGTAAGATCAAATTCTTTGTTGGTCTTCAAATTCAGCAGAATAAGAATGGCATCTACATCACTCAATCTAAATACATCAAGGAGATACTAAAAAAGTTTGGTATGGAAGAATGCAAACCAGTTGGGACTCCTATATGCACTGAATTGAAACTTACCAAGGGTGATGAATCAAAGGAAGTGGATTAGACATTGTATAGATCTATGATTGAAAAGTTGTAGAATGTAGTGCATACAAGACTAGATATTGCCTTTGCATTTGGTATTGTAGCAAGATTTTCAAAAAAACCAAGAGAAAATCACATGATGGAAATCAAAAGGATCATGAGATATTTGAAAGGCACTCAAGATTATGGATTATGGTATAAACTAAGAGGAAATATAGATTTAAAAGTGTTTACTGATGTAGATTGGGCAGGAAATATTGATGATAGAAAGAGTTCAAGTGGAAGACCTTTCTTTCTTGGAAAGAGGTTAGTTTCTTGGACAAGTAGAAAGAAAAATTGTACATCCCAATCCAAAGCAAAGGTATAATATGTTGCAGCAGTAGTAAACTATTCAAACATTGTTAGGTTTAAACAATTATTGGAAGGCATGAAGGTAGAAATTAAAGAACTAGTTGTCATGTTTTGTGACAATACAACTTCAATTAACATATCCAAAAATCTAGTGATGCATTCAAAAACCAAGCATATTGCTATAAAGTATTACTTTGTCAGAGAATTGGTGCAGGATAAGGAGATTAGTTTGGAATATGTTCATACAAAGGAACAAATTGTTGACATATTCACAAAGCCTTTACCTAAGGATGCATTCTTGTATCTAAGAGGTAAGTTAAGGGTCATTCCCCTATCTGAAGCTCACTAAAATACAGTTTTAGTAATGCATCAATACGAATTGAATTGAAGATCTATCAGTTGATGTAGAAAAGTAATGAAGACATTGCATGCAAATTAGTACATAAGGTACATTGAAATTCATTTGAGTTGTGTTGTCTTTGGCATGTGTTGTTAAAGAGGGAGATTTTACTATCATATCTTTTTGAAATTTGCAAGAAAAAATGAGTTTATGAAAGAGGGAGAGATTACTATGAAAAAGGGAGATTGCTATATTTGAGGAGTTTTGTGGAATGAAATGTAAGAGGGAGAAAAATTTTGTCAGAAAAGACTTGTTTTCAAATTTTATTCTACTATGGCATGTTGTGTTGCCATCAATGTCGAAGAGGGATATTTTTGGATACAATTGTTCAATTGTGTGTTGTCTTTGATGTTACACAAATGTCATATCAGTTGTTAGTTAGAGTCTACTAAGCTTAGTTGGTCAACAAGGAAAAAGAAAAAGTCTACCAAGATCAGAAGGTTAGTAAAGAAGATTTAAAACATCTACCAAGCATTCTCAAACTTTACCTTGTGCAGATAGTTGTTACTGAGATTTCAAGGTTAGTAAGGAAATTTAGTGTCTAATGAGCTTACTCAGTCATCAAAGAAAAATATGGCAGAGAATAGTTCTTACCAAGGTCTCATGGTCAGCAAAGGAAATTTCATTCTTAAGGAATTCAATCAGTAGCCAAAGGATTTCATAGAATTTGTAGTGTTAACCGAGTTGAGATGGTTAGCTCAGAAAATTGTTTCTGAGGTAGTGTTTACCAAGCAGGGTCAACCAATAAAGGAATTTGTTAATTTATGAATTAATGCTTAATTGTTTTAAGTATTATTTCCAACCAAATATGGTAATGATTATAGGTTATTGTAACTTGTAATTGAGCTAACTTGATAATCTGAATGGTATATATGAGAGGTCAAGTTGCTAATTTTAAGTGTGATGAATTTGATGTGATATGAATGCAAAGGTGGACTAATTATTGTGAGAGTAAATTTTTAAGGATGATCAGAGATCATTAAGGAGCAACAAAGCTATATTTGATCAAGGAGGATCTAATGGTGCAGAATAGAGATCTGTAATCAGCAAATTTAGTTGCATCTTATTTAGGTCATTCCGTTGTTACTTTCTAACCATTGTAGAAATGATTCCAAAATATCTTAACAGAGTTGGTTTAATAGCCATTTTATAAATCCTCTAACAAGGTGGATAGTTTAGTTGAATTGTTATAAAGACCTCTAGCAAGGCCACTCCTAGCAGGTTGATTAAATCCTCTAACAAGGTCACACCTGATAGTGTGTTTTGTAAACTTTAACAGGGTTGGCTTCTAACAAGGCTCACTTTAGAAGAGTGAAAATTGGCAGCTAGTTACTTGGTGGTTTTTCCCATATTGGGTTTCCATATTAAATCTAGTGTCTCTTGTGTTCATGTTATTTACTTCTGCATGCATGTTAATAATTATGAATGCTTAAAGATTAGTAACAAGTTAATCTGTCGAGTTACAACATTTATGTGAATGTTTACCGAGTGACAGTAGTAACTAGTTATTTAAGACATCTAAGGGATCTATGGATTTTTTTTTGTGGTAACTAATTCACCCCCCTCTCAATTACTCCATCTATAATTCTAACAAAAGGATGTACCTATATGTTAGTTATGTAATAACATTGGACACACAGCAAGGTTTTGTAGAATGGATAGAAGAGATCTAAACATGAATCAAAATTATAGAAGGAATAATAGAAGAAATGAAGTAAAAGAGCATACAAATTAATTAAAAGAATCATTTATGAAAGCAAAGGAAATAGAAAGTGCTTATAAAATTTTAGAATATGTACCTAACAAGATAATGAAGTTACTTATTGTCAGTGACTCTTCTCACCAAAGTTAAGCATTCTCAATGGAACAGAGTATCAATTATTGATAATTGATGCTAGAGAAGGTATTAAGAGTTGTGTAGTTGACAAAAGGTAGTAGACATTGAGAGAAGTCTATAGTAAAGTGCATATTTCCTAATATGATCATGATGAGTATATATTAAAGGATCAAACTCTCTATTACATAGAGATATGATACTAAACTAGTGGCAGATAATTGCACAGTACAGATTGCAGAAGATTTAAAGGACGTGAACTAACTTGCACACATCATTTTTTTTAGCAAAATTTGTGAGCAAGATTGAAGTGAGATTTGAAGAATTAAAGAACCCTGTATAATCCTTCAAGAATGGCAAGGCAAGAAGTTTATAATGTAAGTAGTATACCTAGGTATAATCTTAAGAAGTACCCATTTGTTTCTTTGCTTGATGACCCCATTGGAGAATTTTTGCAAATTCTATAAAATGTTCTTCATGTGGAAAATATTAGAGGTTACATTCATTACAAGATTGAAAGTATAGGTGACTCTAGGATTCACAACGAATTGGAAAAGATGTCCAACAATGATTTGTCATTGAAATCCAAACATAAGTTTTTGGAACGTTTTAACCTACTTAAGCATATGTTCTATATGAAATTTTTTAATAAAAATTGGACAAGAATAATTCGTAGTAGAGTTCATGATGATCTTTTATGGTTGGAAAACTCTATCATTAGCATTGATAATGACCTAATTTACAAGGTCATGGGATTAAGCAATTAGGGCAGCAATCCAGTAAATATCAAGAATGTACACAAGCTTGTTGAGGCAAATATCGACACATATTTTGATGGAAGGAATATGAAGGTAAACTCAATCCAAGATGATGGAGTAAGACTTATTTGTAAAATTTTGGGTTAAAAGTATCACCATGGATCAAGAATTGATTCAATCCTTGGAGGATTTCTACATGCAACTTACCTAGTTGTAAGAGGTGACGAAGTAAACATGTGTGATATTGTCATAACTCAATTTTTAGACAATAGCTCAAGAATTAAGAAGTCAAGAAGTGTAGTATTTAGATTTGAATCCCTTTTGACACATATATTCTTCTATGTTACCAAGAAGTTTCCTGGCATTACAATTTGGAATGAGAATGAGTTCACAATGTAGCAGATCACTCAAGCCTACAGATCTAGACTTGAAGAAATCATAGATGGTGAATTAGATAGAATCATGAAATATTTTTAGATGGAAATGAAGAAGAGGTATATAATACCTCTAGCACTTGTAGAAAAGTACAAGGATAAAATATGTTTTATGGTTGAAATAGACTTTCCATGCATGGAGGCAGTAGTTCCTTGAGTGAAATTTATTGAACCTATGGGTTATGAAATGAGTGAGGACCTAATTGTAGGGTATAAATAGATAATCCTTCACTCTAAAGTTGATTCTAACTATCCCAGATGAGGAACATATACAGTGAAAATGAGGGAAGTGAAAACTAGTCAAGTCATAAAGGACTCCAAGAAGAAGGTAGAGAAAGTTATTAATTCCATCTTCAAGTAATCTGGAATGTCAAGGAAAGATTTTGAGGTAAAGGGTATAGCCATGGAGATGAAAGCCAGTGGCCAAATTGAGCTCCTAACACTTGTTGGTCTAATTTTTTACAAAGTAATTTTCTTCTAGTCTTGGTATAACAAAAATCAAAATTGAATCCATTGTTTTCTTGCTAGGGTTTTTGGTTCCTTGTCCTTACAATTTTAATGACCTAAATTGAAACCTTTTAAACCCTAAGTCTTGCATTCTTTTTGAATTTATTTAGGTAGAAATATTTTCAAATTTTGAATATTCCTTGACCCATTTAAATCTGTTGTGCCCCCTAGTGCCTTTTACCCTTTTTTGTTTCCACCGTTTGATCTTTACAAGATCTACGGCTATCATGTCATCGCTATGTGAAGATGCATGTGTTTTAATGATAGTGACATAGAAACTACCATGAAATTGACTGTTGGTGTCATAAAGTGGAGGCTCGGTGACCAAAAAATTGATTGTTTCAAAAAATTTCAGTCACGTGCTTAATGTTAGAATTGTCAAAACTGGAAAAGGAACCAAATGTAACAAAGTGCAAGTGGGATCAAGAGAATCTAGCTTTTTTGATAGGTCACTATGTCATGATTGGAATTTTTTTACATCCTACTGGTAGTGACATAGTGCCCTAACAAAAAATATAGAAGATGCTAGCTTTTGAAAAATCTGGTGACCATGAAAGTTCGAAGTGATTCTATGGACATGTACTTGTTATTACTCTATCAGTGGTATTGATTACAACAATCATGTTTGAAAAGTAGAGATTTTACTAGCACTAGATTTTAATTGTATTCATGAAGTCACTATGTCACAATCTAAAAACTAATTGATCTTTCCTGCAGTGACATAGCACCCTGCCAGAAATCAAGAAAGACAGGAGATTATGAAATGGACAGGCGCCAAAATTCCTGTCATTAAATTTGGTCATGTGACTTTAGTTCTTTTGTCAAAATAATTGATTGTAGTAATGATGGTGGAAATGGAAAAATTTCTTGACACTGAAATCTCTAATGTCTTAAAGAGGTCACTATCTTTCGGTTAGAAAATGAAAGAATCCCACTGGTAGCGACATAGCATCTTGACAATAAATAGAAATGTGGATCCAATTCCAAGAGGTGGGTCCCAACATCAAATTGATCAAAAATGAACCACATAATCTTGTAGACATGGTGGCATCCTACTGGAAACATGTATGCACCAAAAATTTTAAGAATGCTGAAGGTCGCTATGTCACGACAAAATTTTTTTTGCACCTTGCTAGTAGCAACATAGCACATAGCTTGAAAATGTGCATGTGGTGGGACCCAAATCACGTCATATTAAAAAAAAGGATTGGAATACCAAGTTATATGCTAGCTTGATAGGATGTTCCCATGTCATTAGAAACATGGACCCATGCCCAAGTCAGAAGTCAGATGAAAGATTGTGATCATTGGATTAAGATCAGATCAATGATCATTGCCAACTCGCTATGAGAAGTTGTGCACTATTTAGCCAATGTGACATGGAAACTATGGGACCCACCATAGTTTATATAACTCTAATGCAATTTCCTCACCTTCAAATCAAGTTTAGATCTATGATTATCACTTCATCACTATGGAGAGTTGCTCGAATGTTAAGGAAAGCGACATAGCGAGTAAAGAAAATGGATAGGTGGCCCACTGCATTTGTATTAAGTAATAAATGAAATATCATATGCTTGATCAAGATGAAGTCAATGGTTATTGCTATATCACATAGGAAATATGCTCTCTTTTTATGTATAGCAAGATAGCGACTAGGCAACACATGTCCTCAAGGATTAGTGGGTCAAGTTGCAACTGCCAGAAGTAAAGAAAAGGTATAGGTGGAGGATTTTCACTGGTTTGATTGCCAGCATGTCAAGTGGAAAATGAGTCATCCCTATTTTCACTCCTAGAAAATAGGTTTTTCTAAGATCAATAGTCTCAATTTGAATGTATAAGGTGGTGTCACTATGCTTCCCTTATAGTTCATTTATGAGGAATGAAAGCTTCTAGTGCGAGCAAAAAATAGAGTATATTGCAAAAGATCTTGCCATTTTCTTTCAAGCTTTCCAAGCAAAAGAAATTAGTGAGAATTTGTGTTGAGTTGATCAGAATGTGAAGTAGTTTCCCATTTTTTTGTGAGACATTGCATGATTATAGAGAAGAGTAAGCAAGAAAATCAAGTAAGTTCCCATATAGTATAACTTTTTTAGCAATTTAGTTTCTACAAACTATATCTAGTATGCCTCCCAAGAAGGTTTTCTCTAGGAGAGAAGATTATTTGCCTAAAAATATTCATGATGACTTGCTTGAATTGCTCCCTGAGTCTACCATTGAAACTATGCAAGTGAAAAAGTTAACCTTGTTAAACTCTAGGCTCAAAATTGCAAATGGATTATATGATAAGGGGAATTAGGTTTGGTATGCCAAAAATTCTAAAACTTGTCTTTCTTTATTCAAGAAATGGTTATCAGAAAGGAATTTATTTCCCCCACATGCCAATATCTAGAACTTTGATTTAGGAAAATTAGTAGTTCCAAGTGTTTTTATGGATTATGACCTAGAAGCTATTGCAAAAGATTATGATCAAGCAATCAGAGTGGTGAGAAGAATTGATGGTGAAATCTTGATCACATCTAGCCCAGAGGAAATTTGACACTTGTTTGGTTTAGGGCCTCTAAAAGACTATCATGTGCCCATTAACCTACAAGAATTAGAGAAAGAAAAGGTGTCAAAGAAGGATGCAATTAAGTAGGGTGCACTAAGGGCACATATAGGAAAAATTGGGAATTCTCTAGCAATTACAACATCTTCTAGGGAACCCTTGAAAAGGGCATATTTCAGTAGGCTATGGAGGCATATAGGACTCTATGTAGAGTTTTTGGTGAAGATGAAGAGTAGTTTATGCCCATAGGTTTTATGCACATGATCACTTAGATTTCCTCTTTTGGTGTGGACATTATTTTTGATTTTGCCTCCTATTTAACAAAAGAAATTTACAATGGCCTGGTTAGGATTGTAAAGGGCAAGGTGGAGAAGATTTTTGGTCAATATTCCTTGTTAATGCATATGTTTTTGTTCCAAGGAGTAACAATATTTTGGTAAAGAAATGAAATTGAATAGAGAACAGGATGGGGAACCACTACCAATATAGTTATGGAGTGCAGATATGACCTGGGAAGCAGAAAAGGCTAGTTTTGTCAGGTTTGATAGGTACTTTGCTTCAAAGTTAAGGTGCTTATTATTAAGTGACAATCCCATAGTACCTAAGGCATTGGTAAGTCTTATTAGGCCCCTGGAAAATCCTATTGGTTTAAAATTTTCAAATAATTGGGGAGATATCATCCCATACTCAGTTTCTACGATCTTTAGGATTTATGGTTTTAGAGGTACTCCTCATGTACTACCTTACCAGCTACCATTGAAGGTAGGGGTAGCTGAATTTTTGTGGTAGTTAGGAGGATTGGAGGAAACTTATTTGTTGAGAAGGAAAAGAGGGTCAATATTCCCAACTTGCACTGTTGCTCACCAATTTGTGATCACAAAAGGGGGTTGGCTATCTCTGCATAAAATATTAGATCAGTATAAGATGGATTTTTTTCATCCTCATTTTTGTGACATAGAGGGATTCTATAACTTGGCCTTTAGACATAGGGTCAAGCTTGACTAAATTGATCATGAGTCCTATTTTCCTAAAGACATAATAAGAAATGAATTCTCCTTACAAGAACATGAAACTAAGAAAGAAAAATGGAGAGTGTTCTCAAGGGTTTTGGATTTTATTCATTGTTTTCATGAAAATTATAGTCCTCTAGTTAATACCATGAAAGAGGTAGATATAATAAATAAGCTCATAATTATTTTCCCTAAAACAATGGAAACTATGAATGACAGAAAGAAAATTTTATCTAGATAAAGCTAAGGAGGTCATGGGGAGACTAGGATTCACTCCCAATCTAGGGGCAAGACAATCGACTATCTCGAAAAGGCCAAGGTACACTATCATTCATAATAAGAAGACCACTATGAACAAAGGAAAATAAATAATTGGATCTACTAGTGCTATCTGGGAAGAGAGATCTAATGAAACCTCTCCTAAGAGGAAAATAATAATGAAAGAACAAGGTCCTCATTTGAGGAATATTCACCTTCACAATCCCCTTTGAGGATTGAAGAGGAACAACTTACGAGAGAGAAAATTGAACAGATGGGGTCACAAGGAGAAATTTTCATTACCCAGGAAGAAATAGATGAAGGAAACCCCCAAGAGCCTCCTATGTGAAGCTTAGAGTTGACAGTAGTAGGTTTTAAAGGAAGGGAATTAGATCCTGTAATAGAGAAAGCTAGTCAATATTTTTTGTCAGATGACAGTTTTGTCAAGTCTAGAGCTTTCCACTAGTTTGCATGGAGAACTAACATTGGAAAATATGAAGATCAATGTAATAAGTTAAGAATAGAGCATCCAGAGCTCGATGAGGGAGCCTTGCAAAATAAAGTGAAAGAAAAGATGATGCAAGAATTCCAAAGTATAACTCCTGAAGAGGGGAGGCAGATGGTGCAAGCATCAAATATTTTATTGCTGCCCAATTGGAACATAGTAGTTGCCTTGATTTTTAATTTTGTTTCAAATAAATTGGACTTAAAAGACCAAAATAAGAAAGAATTTAAAGGTACTACTTTTAGTGAGAGCTAGGCCACTTTGGTTATATGGTCATTAAGGAGGGGATCAAGGGTTGTTTCACCACAACCAAATGACTCTGGATTAATGGGAAATATCATTGTAAGAAGAGTAGTTGATACCTCCCATGTATAGGCAACTCACACGGGTGTTGGAACATCTCAATTTTTTTTGGCTACTATAGAAAAGGAAGATAAGACAATGTTTAAATTATAGAATAAGTATGAGAGAGTTTTAGAAGCTTATAATAAAGAAGTTCAAAACGGAATTGATCTTGAAAATAAGGTAATGGGGAGGTCTTCCAAATCAAGAATCACATATGCTCATCCTCTAGTGGAACCTTTTAAATCCACTTCTCTCATAGAAATGCTAGATACCCCACAAAGGCCACAATATTACACAACTGAAGATTTTGAAGAAGAAAAGAGAAAATTGTGGGCTTTACATGTAGAGTTGAAAGTGCAATATGAAGACAAATTGAGGAAAGCTCTCATGTATCTAGTAGACAAAATTGAATGGCTAGTGTTTTATGATCATTTATCAAGGACAAAAAACATATGGGATGAAATAAAAACAAGTGATGAGGCCTTGAAGCCTATTGTGAATAAGTGGGGATAGAGAAGAAAATAAATTACATTTTTGTGTTATTCTATCATAAGGTCTTCTCATGACCATATTGAAAATACCTATGATATTGTTAATGATCTTCTAGAATTTGATGATAAAAGAGTTCAGCTACAAAGAAGAATAGTTGGCTAATTGGATAAGTATAAGAGCCAAAAATTTGATTTATTTCCACATGCTTTGGGTATGAAAAATAAATTGAAAACTAAAGATGAATGGGCTAAAGAATTAGATGATCTATTTTGTCTAAGAATGAATTCTATTTTGTCTAAGAATGAGTAAAGTCATTAATGAGACTGAACATGCATGGTGGGCCACCACATTAGAAGAAATGGTGAAGGTTGAGGTATTCTTTGATTCTTTGAAACAAGATTTTGTTGATATTGACAAAGAAGGTGAATATGTTATCAAGAAGCAATGGGATATTCTACAATTTGATTGGCCAGATGACACACTTTTTGACAAATGGATGGTAGATATTACTTTTGATGAATTGTTGGAAGAAGCTAGAAGTGATGATGATGAGACACATGAAGATGAAATATAGATCATCAACTCACTTCCACCAGTGCATGGTAAAGAAGAAGACAAAGATGGGAAATCATCTTGTGTAAAAGATACAGTGGACCAGATGGATAATGTGGTAGAAATGAAACCAAATATAACTATCACCTTGTTAGTACACAAGGATATGAGTGGAAATGCTAGAATAGAGGTGAATTTGTAGGAATCAAATCTTGACACATCACTAGAAAATTTGATAGCTACATATGCCAAGGATTTAGAGTGAATAAAGGCCAATCATGGGATTTATAGCATTTGAAAATATAACAGAAGACGGGCCTACCAAGAGAATAACATGATGTATTACCTTTCTATTACACAAAGTCTTGTTAAGGAAAATGTAAATATCTTTTGTAAAAGGACACCTATCAGTTCTCTATGCCTAAATCTTGTTGCATCTCACACTATATAAATGAGTTTCCAAGGCTAGAGAGGGGTCCAATTTCTAATATACTTTGAGTCTATATTTACTATGGTTTGGTCAAGGTTATGGATGCAAACTTATGATGTATTCTCTCTGCAAATATTTGGAATACATTTATATTACTAGGGTGTAGTGTCTTGTCTAAAACTAGTCAAATTTTTATTACAATTGTATGCAAATCTTCAAAATGAGATTAATACATAATTGAACTGTCCCCATATCTGTTCTCATTGAATTTTATCTCCTTTGTTATCACTTGGTTGTTCTGATATTGTGTGAGCAAAGCTTGTCCACTTGAATGCAATTCACTTAGGTTGTATGTCAATTCATTATTGATATTAATTCAATGAATTAATTAAATGATTTAGTGAATTTGATGGGATAGCCAGGTTAGTAGAAAGGATGTCTATGAGAATGAATTCTAGTAAGAATTGCTGATAATATTTATTGTAATGCAACAAATCAAATCTATAAATTGGAGTAAACTCTGAATCCCAATGGAATAGGCACTAATCTAATTAATCCAGTCTATAGATAGGTAGATCATGAATAAACATCAAGTTTAAAATCAAAATCAACTTTGTTTTACTATTTGAAGAGTTTTTATGGATGGTCAGCATTTGTTTGCATGTAACCTTTAAGCTTTTGCTAGCTACTATTGCTGGAAATACTTGCAAATCAAAGAAGAATTGTGAGAAAATCTATTTTTAAGGTGTGTATATTATCTAAAAATGACAAGAAATGGATAAACTATATGTATGTTAGGGATAGAAGATGAGAATAAAAAAGAAACTAATAACATTTCCATACAACAACATTCATCCTAAATCATCCATTAGGTATACCCACCTTGGTTCTATAGAGCCTAAAGAGTAGAAAGCTAGTCTTGGTTTTGTTGAAGTTGGTTCTAAATGATATGCAAACATAATTGTTAATAGGATGTAGCTAATCCTTAGATTTGTGAGTATTATTATCTTGGTATTGAGCCTTTGTTGTTCAATAGTTGAGAAAGACTAACAAAATAGTGACTCTATTGGGGAGTTGGCCAACACAAGTGTAAGTAGTACTATAGTTTCATTGTTCTCATTGTGTACATGTTTGTTTGATTATTTGATACAACTCATGGTTATAGTGGACATGTTTTAGTGATAAACCTTGAGAATTTAAAAAGGAAAAAGAAAATCAAATGCTACAGATGTACACTGACGTATACAACCCTTCCAAGTGTCTTATTTGTTAAGTAAGAGTTGCAATCTTATGATCTTATTTATTGGTTCATCTATTTGTCAGATATTTCTATATTGTCTTGTGTCCTTTCCTTAAAGTTGGGAGTAATTGTAATTGCTATATTTTCCCTAAAATAGGGTGGCAACTCAGTCAAGGTTTTGAAGCTAGTGTTTATTTGATAAATAAAAAATATGGCTAACAAGAGAAAAACACAAGAGCTTAGAAAAGAGCCAATCCTGATGTACCAATGTATACTAATTTACCTCAAGGTGGTAGGAAGAACTTGAATAAGGAAAAGATAGAAGTAAACCCCACCTAGAAACCAAGAGGAAGTGTATCAATTAATTTTCAATACCAACCAGTTGTAGGGAGAGAGTCCTCTTCACTCAATTATAAATAAGAAACCACAAGGATTTTAGGATTAATACTTAGTACCCTATTACTAGATGAAAGAACATATCAAGACAAAGATATGTTACTAGTAGGGAATTCATCCCCTAGGCTAGATGTGATGGCTAAGATGAATCATAGGCTGGGACTCAGGAGTTCATTTGGGGATCCTTTTAATCTCAGAGCTATCCCATACATGGAAACTAATCTTATAGACCTAGATGATCCTACTAATTTAGAAGCCTTTTCTATATATCCTAAAGAAGTACAATCAAAGATAGGAGTTTTGTAGAAATGGGTTGCTGAGGAAGAGGATAAACATGCTCATCTAGAAAAGTAAAGAGAGCAAGCCACCCTAGATGTCCTTGTTGAAAGAGATAATTTTCCTAGAAGGATGGCTACCTTAAAAGAACAAAACAAGAAGTTAGAAAAAAGAACTTCAATCCTTCATGATAATGTTTTTGAAGATGTAGATAGCTTGAGAGCCAAAGTTCAGGAGCAACAAAAACTCCTAAGCCAAAAATAAGAACCTATATTTTCCTAGGTGCAACCCTATAAGCCTATCCAAAGTAACCAGGTAGAACCCACTATCAAGCAAGTAGATAAAGGGAAAGGCAAAGCTGTAGGAATTTAGATAAATGAGCCTCAAGTAGCAACCAGTAAATCTATAAACCCCCTATGTCAAAATTAGATCTAGATCTTGGAAAAGCTAGGAAAGAGAATGAAGATCTTGCAACAGAACTTGAAAAGGTTGAGAATGAAGCCCAAGCCATAGAAACTAGTAGGAAAATCCAATTCATAAAGTCTAATTTTGCATTGGCTTCATGGCCAAATTTTTCTACCCCAGCTACAACTTCTAAACCAGCTTGTGGACCAAAAATTTCAACTCATGGAATATCTCAGTCTACCCTTGCCTCATCATCCACCATTAGTACTCAAACCCCAATTTTCCAACCTCAACAATCTCAAAGTATTGTTCTCAACCAAGACAATGTAGCAAGCACCTCAAATTCTATTGGTTTTCAAAAGAAACCCATCTAAATGGGAAAATATAGATGATTGTCATTTCTGGGTTTTCCTAATGCTCCACATCCTATATATTTTGATTTAATAGATAAAGTTGTCTAGAAATAATGCTGTTACAAGTGAAGAGCACTTAAGGGTTTTCGTAGATATGTTAAATGACTTTAAAGTTGAACATGATGATGTGGTGATGAAGTTGTTTTTTCATTCACTGACTAAAGATGCAAGGGACTGGTTCAGAAGATTATCTAATGACACCATTATTTCATGGAGTGATTTGGAGAAATTGTTCAAAGAACAATATGGAGATAATACTAATGATGGGTTTATGTTGAATGATTTTAATAATATCAAGAAAAATCCTAATGAGTCCACATTTGACTTCAATGTAAGATTCCAAAAGGGTATGTACAAATTGTTCTAGGTTATGAGGTTGGATGAGGATGTTTGTCTTACAACCTATTTTAATGCTTTTGATAGCAAGATGGCTTACCAGTTGAGGGATAAAGATCCCAAAACTTTGAGGGATGCTTATAAGATTGCAGTAAATATTGAAAATAATAGGAAAGCATCTAACAAGCTTGGTAGGAGATATGATCCAAAGTTTTTTAATCCCAAGACTAAGAACAAAAGAGAAGTTGATAAAACCACTATAGGAAAGAAGACTGAAGAACCCATAATAGGTTAGGTGTTGGACTTGTTAAAAAAGATGAACCCAACTACTTTCAATACACATAAGCCAAATGTTGGTGAGAAATCCCTAGTGAACAACAAAAATTTCAATAGACAACCCAAGATGCAAAACTACCCTTATACCACTAAAGGAAGGATGGTAAGCCAATTCCTAGCCAAACCCAAAATGTGAAAGACAAGGGTACACCAGATCCTTTGCAAAAAAGCTCTGTTAATATGAATGATGATGTGCCATGGTGTATTATTTGTCAGTCACTTCACTCTTCATAGTATTGTGTAGTAGCTCAGTCATTTTTTTTAGATCATAGTGCACACAATGAGGAGGAGGAAGAAGAAAAAAGCCATGATGAAGTAAGTTGTAACATGGTGAGCATGTGCAGTGATTGTGTTAATTCTAATTTGGAAGAGACTAAAAGTGATCTTGAAAATAAGAAAATTTCCTATTAGTTACACCATCAACAAGTGTTCTTAGACAATAAAGGGTATGATGAAGATCAGGTATGTGTTACATCTTTTGAAGTTGGTCATGTGAACTTGAGAATATCTTCTAAAGAGAAAATTGATAGGATCATTGTAGAGATGATCTCCCAACTACATAGCAATTATAATATGAGAAACTAAACAATTAACAAGGATTTTGGGAAACTTTCTGGTATATTTATAAAATGTGTTACAAAAAGATGGAGGATGAAAACAAGAAGGATAATGTAGAGACAGTTAGGATTAAAGACATACAAACCAAGAAGTGGGAACCCAAGAAGAAAGTTCAAATTCAAAAAAATGAGACAAAAAAAGAAATTGTGCAAGAAAAGGGGTTAGGATCTAAAATTATCAAGCAAATAATAGTCCCTATTGTTCAGAAGGTTCCTACTCTAGGTATGATTGTGAAACCCACTATATCTAATCCTATTGAAATGATATCCATTTTGTCACAAATTACTGTTAAAGTACCCTTATCTAAACTATTTAGAATTGAAGAGCATAAGAGAAAAGCCTTGTCATGGTTGGGAGGAATAGGAAATAATAACAACAACATAGAACAAAATGTGATTCAGCAAACCCCATTGGTAGTAGAAGATAGTGGTATTATGTCTCAAATTCTTCCAATGTTCCTAGATAATTCATTAGTAGCATATATAGAAGATATTGACCCATTCTCTCTTAGCTTGATTATAAAAGGAAATGCTCTAAAAAATTGCATAATAGATTTAGGGGCTTCTAACACCATCATACCTTTTAAAGTAATGGAAGCCCTATGGTTGAAAGTAGATACTAAGAAAGGTAGATGTAGAGGTATGGATGCTAGAGAAGTTCTAGATATAGGTACTATAAATGCTTTATCATTTAAGCTAGCTGCATACCCAAAGGTAGAGTTGACCATGTTAGTCCTTGTAGTTGATATTCCTCCACATTATGAAATTTTTCCATTTAGAAAATGTAGTGCTGCTATGGGAGGTAGCCTATAAATTGATTTAACCTATGCCAATTTTCACATAGAAAGTAGAGAGAGAGCCAAGGGTTAGTCATATTCTGGGGGAAGAAATTGACAAAGATGCTACTATTTTTTTAGACACAGGTGTGAATGCATTCAGAGCTGAGTTAACTATCCAAAAAGTTGAAAAGTTGCTTGCTATGATTGAGCATGAAGTTGAGTGTTGTATAGATTCACCAATATTATGGACTATTTTATTTGATGGAGCCAACTCTAAAGAAGGTGCAGGGGCAGGGGTAATTTTTGTTTCTCCGAAAAAGAATTTTTAGATACTCCTTCACCCTAATTTTTTCATGCACCATCAATATAGTTGAATATGAAGTAATGCTGTTAGGATTGAAAGTTGCTACCCACTATGTAAATAAAAGGTTGCATGCTATAGGTGATTTAGAATTAATTATCTCAGAGATAAAGGGAAAATATGCATCTAAAAATAAAATATTGAAATAGTATAGGAATGTTGTGTGGGATTAGATAGAATTCTTTGATACATTTGGCATTTCATGGAGAGATAAAACTCAGAATAAGATGGCTGATTTATTAGAAAATGTAGCAATTAAACCATAGGAGATATCATATGTAGGAGTTTCATAGATTGAGATATATAATAGAATCTCAATACCTTATAATATTGAACATTGGCAAGTATTTGAAGATGACAAAGACATTGTGAATTTCTCATTGAATGTAGATAAATACCATGGTCAAGAGTTGGATTGTAGTGATTTGGTTGAAACCATAGATGGGAAGAAAACAATCTTTGGTCAAGAGGTCATATAATTAAAGACTAATAAAGTACCTAAAGGTTTGGTTGTTTTGGAGAACATGTTTGATAACCAAGATAGGGTAAGGCCTAGGGCTAAACATTGTAAACCTCAAAAGTTAGAAGAGATAAATCTAGGTACTAATGAGGCCCTTAAGAAAGTTTATATTGGTCAAAATTTGTCAGCTAAAATTAGAAAGCCTTTGATTGACTTACTGAGAAAATATATACATGTTTTTGCATGGTCATATGATGACCTAAAGGCTTATAAAGAAGATCTTTTCCAACATGTCATACCATTGAAGGATAATGTAAAACCTTTTAGACAAAAACAAAGACCAGTCAATCCCACTCTAGCCCCTAAACTGCAAGAGGAATTGATGAAGTTGAGGGATGGAGGGATAATTAAACATATTAGACATTCCACTTGGGTCTCAAATCTAGTACCTATTAGGAAAAGGAATGGAGATATCAGACTGTGTGTGGATTTCAGAAATTTAAACATTGCTTCCCTAAAAGATAATTATGGGTTGCCAAACATGGAAGCTATTTTGCAACAAGTAACTGGGTGTGAACTTATGTCCATGATGGATGGGTTCTCATGATATAATCAAGTTCTAGTGAAAGAAGAAGAGGAGCTTAAGACAACATTTACAACTCCTTGGGGAACTTATGTATATGTCAGAATGCCATTTGGATTGATTAATGTTGGTGCCACTTTTCAAAGGGCTATGAATGTAGCTTTCCATGAGGACATAAAAAATTCTATGGTTGTATACCAAGATGACCTCATAGCTTATTCCAAAAAGGCTGAAGATCACTATAGGCATTTGGAGAAGATTTCTATTAAAGCATTGGAATATGGAGTGTCATTAAACCTTAAGAAATGTACATTTGGGGTGACTGAAGCCAAACTATTGAGACATATAGTATCAAAAGATGGAGTAAAGATAGATCATGAGAGAGTGGTAGCCATTGATAAGGTTCGTAGGCCTAAAAATGTGAAGGGAATACAATCTTTCTTTGGGAAAGTTAACTTTTTGAGGAGGTTTGTTACTAACTTTACTGAGATTAGTAGACCTATTTCAAAAATGCTTAAGATAGGAGCTACTATTAAATGGGATGGTGAACCTTCACAAGAATTTCAAGATATTAAAACTACCATAAGGAATGCTCCAGTCCTTAGGACTCTAGATTACACAAAACCAATCTACATATTCTCTTTTGCATCTTTCCATACTGTAGCTATAGTCTTATTTTAGAAAAATGAGGAAGGATATGAACAACCTATCACTTTCTTCAGTAAGTCATTATATCATACTAAACTAAAATATGAGATAATTGAGAAACAAGCATATGCTTTGGTGAAAGTTGTTAAGGATTTTATATGTTATTTGGTAGGTGCCATTGTCATTGCATTTGTACCAAGTGCTACTGTAAAGGACATTTTTTCTCAACAAGAAGTATTAGGTAGAAGATGTAGGTGGATTAACAAGATACAAGAATTTAACATTGAAATATAGATAACAAAACTAGTAAGAGGTCGAGGACTAGCTAAACTTATGGCTTGGTCTCATTTGGATGCTAATAAGATAAATATGGTAGTAGATGACCTCAGATCTAATTTATGCAACATGGATCACTATGAGTGGTATGCTAATGTTATCCATTATCTACAAAAAATGGAAGCTCCTTCCCATTTAGTTGAAAATAAGAAGAAGAGTACTATGTTACAAGCCATCAGGTATATCATTGTTAGGAATAATTTATGGTGGAGAAATTTTGACGAAGTACTATTAAAATGTGTTGACCAAGAAAAGTCAAAATAGATTTTGAAGGAAATGCATTTTGGAGTTTGTGGAGGACATTATATGGCAAAGACTATTGCCCACAAGATAATGAGAGCTAGATTTTGGTGGCCATCCCCTTTTAAGGATGCTCAGATCATGGTTAGGAAATGTGATGCCTATCAAAGGTTTGCTAGAAAATTGAAATTATCAGCTAATACTCCATTAAATCCAATTGAGTTTCAAGCACCATTTTAGAAATGGGGTATGGATTTCATAGGTGAGATCTCTCATAAATCTAGCACTGGCTATTCCTAGATTTTATCGCTACTAATTACTTCACAAAATGGGTAGAAGCAATTCCAACAAGAAATGCAACTAGAAAAGTTGTAAATAATTTTCTTCTAAGTAACATCATTTCAAGATTTGGTTGCCCACAGAAAATTGTGATAGATAATGCAATGTGCTTCAGATCTGAGGAATTTATAAAATTTTGTGATAAATATGGAATAACAAGATCAATATCTTTTCCTTATCATCCACAAGGAAATGGATAAGCTGAATCGACAGATAAAAGCTTTCTAAAGGTTATTAAGACATTGGATAATAATAAGATGGCATGGGATTCCAAGTTGTAGTTAGCAATATGGGCTGATAGGGTAACTATGAAGAAATCCATCAACATGTGCCATTTGATATGGTATATGGAATTTAGGCAAGGATGCCTCCAAATAATCTAGTGAGCTTGTATAACTACATTCAGATGTATGATGAGGATATCATTGATGATATGAAAGAAAGATTGGATGAATAGGTTGGACTAACTAAGATTAGGAAAGAGGCATCAATCAAAAGTTAGAAGTTGCAACTATATGTCAAAGCTCTTTATGATAAAAAGATAGTAAGAAAAAAATTTGAAGATGGATATTTAGTCCTCATGTGGAATGCTAGGATTGAGGATAGAGGAAAACATGGTAACTTTGATCCTATATGGTTAGGTTCCTATCTGATTGAAAATACATGGGGAGAAGACTCTTATATTCTCAAGGATTTATCAGACAACATTCTTGAACTACCAAATCATGGATAGTTCTTGAAGAGATATTTTCCCTAAAAAATGTTTGTTTCTTCCATGAACAGTAGTCTAGGGTTTTCTATACATTTTTAAATCCTTTGGTCTTTGTGTAGTTTCCTCTACATAGTTTTTTCCCTATTAATGTTGCTCTCTCAGTTTTGTCAGGTTCTAAGGAAAGTCAGGTATGTGGTCTACTCTACCATAGATTCTAGATTCTTGTATAGATTCAATTATTCTATCATCCCCAGATAGAGCCACTATAGGTCTAAACTTTTGAAAAGTAATTTTCTTCTACTCTTGGTATAAAAAAAATCAGAATTGAATCCATTATTTGCCTACTAGGGTTTTTGTTTCTTTGGCCATGCAATTTTAATGACTTAAACCCTAAGTCTTTCATTGTTTTTGAATTTATTTGGGCACAAAGCTTTTCAAATTTTGAATATTCCTTGACCCATTTAAATCTTTTGTGCCCCCAAGTGCCTTTTACCCTTTTTATTTCCACTGTCTGATCTTTACAAGATCTACATGACTATCACGTCATTGTTATGTGAAGATGCAAGTGTTTTAATGATAGTGACATACTAACTACTATGAAATTGATTGGTGGTGTTGTAACGTGGAGGCTCAATGACCAAAAAACTGCATTATTTCAAAAAGTTTCAATCAAATGCTTCATGTTAGAATTGTTAGAACTAGAAAAGGAACCAAATGTAATGAAGTGCAAGTGGCGTCACCAAAATCCAACTTTTTTGATGGGTTACTATGTCATGATCAAAAAAAGTTTACATCCTGTTGATAGTGACATAGGACCCTAATGGAAAATATAGAAGATGAGGGCTTTTGAAAAATCTGATGACCATGAAAGTCCCAAGTTATATTATGGATGTGCGTTTTTATTACTCTGTTAGAGGTATTGATTATGGTAATCATGTTTGAATAGTAGATATTTTCCTAGCACTGGATTTCAACTATATTCATGACATCACTATGTCATGATCAAAAAAATAATGGATCTCACCAGTAGCGACATAGTGCCTTGCTGAAAACTGAGAAAGACAGGAGATTATGAAATGGATGGGCGCCAAAATTCTTGTCGTTAAATTTGGTCATGTTATTTTAGTTCTCTGTTAGAAGAATTGTTTGTGGTAATGATGGAAAAAATGGAAAAAAATTCTTAGCACTAGAATCTCTAAGGTCTTATAGAGGTCGCTATGTCATGGTCTAAAAATGAAAGAATCCCACCGGTAGTGACATAACACCTTGACAGAAAATGGGAATGTGACAAGAATTCCAAGAGGTGGGTCCCAACATCTGCTTTGTCAAAAATGAACCATATAATCTCCTAGACATAGTGGCATCCTACTAGAAACACATATGCATAGGAATTTTTAAGAATGCCAGAGGTTGCTATGTCACGACTGAAAAATATTTGTGCCTCATAAGTAGTGAAACAATGACTAGCCTAAAAATCTACATGTAGTGGGACCCAAATCACATGGTGTTACAACAAGGATTGGAATATCAAGTTATATGCAAGATTGATAGGACATTCTCACCTCATTAGTAACATGGACCCATACCCAAGTCAAAAGTCAGATGAAAGATTGTGATCATTGAATCAAGATCAGATCAACGATCATCACCAAGTCACTATGAGAAGTTGTGCACTATTTATCTAATCTAACATGGTGACTATGGGACCCACCATAGTTTATATAACTCTAATGTAGTTTCCTTGCCTTTAGATCAAGGTTAGATCTATGGCTATCGCTTCATTGCTATGGAAATTGCTTGAATGTTAAGGATAGTGACATAGTGAGTAAAGAAAATGGATAAGGGGCCCACCACATTTGTATTAAGTAATGAATCAAATGTCCTTTGCTTGATAGAGATGAAATTGATGGTTGTTGCTATATCACATAGGCAATATGCTCACTTTTTATGCATAGCAAGATAGCGACTAGGTGACATGTGTCCTCAAAGATTAGTGGGTCTAGTTGGAAATGCTAGTAGTAAAGAAAAGGTAGAAGAAGGGGATTTTCATTGGTTTAATTGCCAGTATGTCAAGTGGAAAATGAGTCATCTCTATTTTTTCTCCTAGATCATAGGATTTTCTGAGATCAATGGTCTAAATTTAAAAGTAGAAGGTGGCATGATGGGGACACAACCCAAGCATAGAATGGATACAACAAGAAAGGGAAAATTTTATTAACTGTAAAAATATGCTAGTACACTTAGTGTAGAGAAATAGACTCCAAAACATGCCCTATGGGCTTACAATAGCATAAATCTGGAGATAAATTCTTCTCCCAGTACCTTCTCTCAAACTCCACTCCTAACTATCTTTTACAATGCCAAAAATGTTCTCAAATAGACCCTGGAGGGTTAAGGATTAGGAATACATTCTAGAAAGTTCTTGTAGGCATCCACCAACAAAATAGAAGGATTTAGAAGTTGCATTAGAAGTCAGCACAAAATTAGAAGAATCCAAAAATGGTAATCGAACTTTCGGGAGGCATAACTTTTGAACTGTAGCTCTGATTGACAAACTGTTTACATTTTCGAAAAGCTCTTGAAGTGCTCTAGAGCACAATGGACCAGATTTTCTCACACCCCATCTTTTGGCCCTGTTTGAGGTCATTTAATGCCACTAACTTGACTTTGAAGCATTCTTAGGATGTCTCTAGAAACTAAAAAAATTGTAATAACTTTCAAACCGTGGGGCCTTTTGACCTAATTCTTTTTTAGGAATGCTTTAAATTACAAGGATAATCTTTCAACCAATTTACACCTTCTAGTTTACCAAAATGACAGCTCAACTACATAATCCTATTTTTTTGGCATTTACATGTATCCCAAGGTGATTAAAAACTCTAATCCAAAACACTAATAGTGGAACTGTGAGAGTTGGAACCTTTATTTGACCCAAATGGGTATCCAAAAATAAAAACACATGAAACAAAAACTAAGTCTAAGTACTTTTTTTGGATGACACAAGATTGCCCCTATACCTCTGGATGCTTTTGCATCATGGCGCAACTCTATTTCCCTTACCGTTCATTTATGAGGAATGAAAGCTTCATGTTTGAGCAAAAAGTAGAGTATATTGTAGAAGATCTCACCATTTTCATCTCATGTGAACAAGATTTCAAGATTTTAGAGTAGAAGAAATTAATGAGAATTTGTGTTGAGCTTGAGCAAAATGTGAAGTAGTTTCCCATTTGTTCCCAAGGCATTTCAGGATTATAGAGAAGAGTAAGCAAGAAAATCAAGTAAGTTTCTGTATACTATAACTTTTCTAACAATTTAGTTTTTGCAAACTATATCCAGTATGCCTCCCAAGAAGGCTTTCTCTAGGAAAGAAGATTATTTGGCCAGAAATATTCATGATGACCTGCTCAAATTGCTCCCTGAGTCTACCACTAAAATTGTGCAAGTGAAAAAGTAAACCTTGTTAAACGCTAGGCTCAAAATTGTAGATATGATAAGGGGAACTAGGTCTAGGATGCCAAAACTTCTCAATTGTTCTTTCTTTATTCAAGAAATGGTTTTTAGAAAGGAATTTATTTGCCCCACATGCCAATATCTAGAACTTTGATTTAGGAAAATTAGTAGTTCCAAGTGTTTTTATGGATTACAACCTTCTATAAGCTATTGCAAAAAGTTATGATCAAGCAATTAGAGTGATGAGAAGAATTGATGGTGAAATCCTAATCATAATCAGCCTAGAGGAAATTTGATAGGTATTTGGTTTAGGGCTTCTGACTGAATATCATGTGCCCATTGACGTACAAGAATTAGAGAAATAATTTGTGTCAAAGAAGGATTTAATTAGGTAGGGTGGACTGAGGGCACACATAGGAAAAATTAGAAATTTTCCAACAATTATAGTATCTTCTAGGGAACACTTCAAAAGGGCATATTTCAATACCAGGGTTGTGGAGGCATATAGCACTCTATAAAGAGTTTTTGGTGAAGATGAAGAGGATTTTATATCCATAGGTTTTATGTACATGATCACTCAAATTTCCTCTTTTAGTGTGGACATTATTTTTTATTTTGCCTCCTATTTAGCGAAAGAAATTCACAATGGCCTGGTTGGGATTGCAAATGGCAAGGTGGAGAAGATTTTTGGTCACTATTCCTTGTTAATGCATATGTTTTTGTTCAAAGGAGTAACATATTTTGGTAAAGAAATGAAATTGAATAGAGAACAGGATGGGGAAGCATTGCTAGTATAGTTATGGAGTGCAGATATGACTTGGGAAGTAGAAAAGGCTAGTTTTGTCAGGTTTGATAGGTACTTTGCTTCAAAGTTAAGGTGCTTATATTATTAAGTGATAATCCCAGAGTACCTAATGCATTGGTAAGTCTTATTAGGACCTTGAACAATCTTGTTGGTTTAAAAGTTTCACATAATTGGGGAGATATCATCACATACTTAGTTTCTTCTATCTTTAGGATTTATGGTTTTAGAGGTACTCCTCATGTACTACCTTACTAGGTGCCATTGAAGGTAGGGGTAGCTAAATTTTTTTGGTAGTTAGGAAGATTGGAGGAAACTTATTTGTTGAGAAGGAAAAGAGGGTCAATATTCCCAAATTGCATTGTTTCTCACCAATTTGTGATCACAAAAGGGGGTTGGCTATCTCTGCATAAAATATTAGATTAGTATAAGATGGTTGTTTCTCATCCTCATTTTTGTGACAATGAGAGATGCTATAACTTGACCTTTAGGTGCAGGGTCAAGCTTGGAAAAATTGATCATGAGTCTTATTTTCCTAAAGACATAATAAGAAATAAATTATCCTTGCAAGAAAAAGAGACTAAGAAAGAAAAATGGTAAGTGTTCTCAAGGGTTTTGGATTTTATTCATTATTTTGATGAAAATTATAGTCCTCTAGGTAAAGCCATCATAGAGGCAGATAGAATAAATAAGCTCATGATTACTTTCCCCTAAAACAATGGAAAATATGAATGAGAAAAAGAAAATATTCTTTAATTCTTATCTAGATAAAGCTAAGGAGGTAATGAGGAGACTGGGATTCACTCCCAATCTAGGGGCAGGACAATTAAATATCTAAAAAAGGCTAGGGTACACTATCATTCAAAATAAGAAGACCACTATGGACAAAGGAAAACAAATAATTGGATCCACTAGCACTATCTAGGAAGAGAGACCTAATGCAAACTCTCTTAAGAGGAAAAGAATAATGAAAGAATAAGGTCTTCACATTGAGGAATATTTCCCTTCAGAATCCCCTTTGAGGATTGAAGAGGAATAATTGGAGAGAAAATTGAACAACTAGGGTCACAAGGAGGAATTTTCATTACCTAGGTAGAAATAGATGAAGGAAACCCACAGGAGCCTCCTATGCAAAGCTTAGAGTTGATAGTAGCAAATTTTAAAGGAAGGGAATTAGACCCTATAATAGAGCAAGCTAGTCAACATTTTTTGTCAAATGAAAATTTTGTCAAGTCTAGAGCTTTCCACAAGTTTGCATAGGGAACTAACATAGGAAAATATGAAGACCAATGTAATAAGTTAAGAATAGAGCATCCAGAGCTGGAGGAGGCAGCCTTGCAAAATCAAGTGAAAGAAAAGATGATGCAGGAATTCCAAAGCATAACTCCTAAAGAGGGGAGGCAGATGGTGAAAGCATCAAATATTTTACTATTGCCCAATTGGGACATAGTAGATGCCCTAATTTTTAATTATGTTTCAAATAAATTGGACTTACAAGACCAAAATAAGAAATAATTTAAAGGTACTACTTTCAGTGAGAACCAGGCCGCTTTGGTTATATGGTCATTAAAGAGGGGATTAAGGGTTGTTTCATCACAACTAGATGACTCTAGGTTAATGGGAAATATCATTGTAAGAAGAGTAGTAGATACCTCCCATGTGCAGGCATCTCACATGGGTGTTGGAACATCTTAGTTTGTTTTGGCTAGTACAGATTGGGAAGAAAAGAAAATGTTTGAACTACAAGATAAGTATGAGAGAGTTTTGGAGGCTTATAATAAAGAAGTTCAAAAAAGAATTAAACTTGAAAATAAGGTAACGGGGAGGTCTTCTAGACCAAGAATCACATATCCTTGCCCTCCAGTGGAACCCTTTAAATCCACTCCGCTCATAGATATGCCAGATACCCCACAAAGGCCACAATATCACATAGCTAAAGATTTTGAAGAGGAAAAGAGAAAATTGTGGGCTTTACATGTAGAGCTGAATGTGAAATATGAAGACAAATTGAGGAAAGCTCTCATGTATCTAGTAGACAAAATTTAATGGCCAATGTTTTATGATTAATTAGCAAGAAAAATAAACATATGGGATGAAATAAAAACAAGTGATGAGGCCTTGAAGCCTATTGTAAATAAGAGGGGAAAGAGAAGAAAATAAATTACGTTTTTGTGTTATTCTGTCATAAGGTCTTCTGATGATCATACTGAAAAAACCTATGATATTGTTAATGATTTTCTAGAATTTGATGATAAAAGAGTTCAGCTACAAAGAAGAATAGTTGGCTAGTTGGATAAGTATAAGAGCTAGAAATTTGATTTATTTCCACATGCTTTGGGTAGGAAAAATAAATTGAAAACTAAAGATGAATGGGCTAAAGAATTAGAAGAAAGTCATTAATGAGATAGGACATGCATGGTGGGCCAACACAATAGAAGAAATGGTGAAGGTCTAGATATTATTTGATTCTATGAAACAATATTTTGTTGATATTGACAAAGAAGGTGAATATGTTATCAAGAAGCAATAAGATATTCTACAATTTGATTAGCGAAATGACACACTTTTTGACAAATGGATGACACATATTGCTTCTAATGAATAGTTGGAAGAAGCTGAAAGTGATGATGATGAGACACATGAAGATGAAATATAGATCATTGAATCACTTCTACCAATGCATGGGAAAGAAGAAGACAAAGAAGGTCAATCATCTTGTGTAAAAGATATAGTGGACAAGGTAAAAAAGCATGTCATCTGGCCAATCAAATTAAAGAATATTCCATTGCTTCTTGATAACATATTCACCTTCTTTGTCAATATCAACAAAATCTTGTTTCAAAGAATCAAAGAATATCTAGACCTTCACCATTTCTTCTATTATGGTGGCCCACCATGCATGTCCTATCTCATTAATGACTTTATTCATTCTTAGACAAAATAGATCATCTAAGTCTTTAGCCCATTCATCTTTAGTTTTCAATTTATTTTTCCTATCCAAAGCATGTGGAAATAAATCAAACTTTTGGCTCTTATAAGTATCCAAGTAGAAAATCGTTCTTCTTTATAGCTGAACTCTTTTATCATCAAATTCTAGAAGATCATTAACAATATCATAGGTTTCTTCAATATGGTCATGAGAAGACCTTATGAAAAAATAACACAACAATGTAATTTCTTTTCTTCTCTTTCCCCACTTATGCGCAATATGCTTCAAGGCCTCATCACTTATTTTTATTTCATCCCATATGTTTATGGTTCTTGCTAATTGATCATAAAACACTGGCCATTCAATTTTGTCTACTAGATACATTAGAGCTTTCCTCAAATTGTCTTCGTATTGCACATTTAGATCTATATGTAAAACCCACAATTTTCTCTTTTCTTCTTCAAAATCTTCAGCTATGTAATATTGTGGCCTTTATGGGGTAGCTAGCATTTCTATGAGAGTAGTGGATTTAAAAGGTTCCACTAGAGGGAAAGGATATGTGATTCTTGGTCTAGAAGACCTCGCCATTACCTTATTTTCAAATTCCATTCTTCTTTGAACTTTTTTATTATAAGCCTCCAAAACTCTCTCATACTTATTTTGTAGTTCAAACATTCTCTTTTCTTTCTTTTATACAGTAGCCAAAACAAATTGAGATGTTCCAACACCCATGTGAGCTACCTGCACATGGGAGGCATCTTCTACTCTTCTTACAATGATATTTCCCATTAAGCTAGAGTCATCTGGTTGTGATGAAATGACCCTTGATCCCCTCCTTAATGACCATATAACCAAAGCAGCCTGGTCCTCATTGAAAGTAGTACCTTTAAATTCTTTCTTATTTTGGTCTTGTAATTCCAATTTATTTGAAACGAAATTAAAAATTAGGGAATCTACTATGTCCCAATTAGGTAGTAGTAAAATATTTGATGTAAATTCTCCATCTGCCTCCCCTCTTCATGACTTATACTTTGGAATTCTTCCATCATATTTTCTTTCACTTGATTTTGTAAGGCTACCTCCTCTAGCTCTAGATGCTCTATTCTTAACTTATTACATTGTTCTTCATATTTTCTGATGTAGTTCTCCATGCAAACTGGTGGAAAGCTCTGGACTTGACAAATCTATCATCTAACAAATTTTTTGACTGGCTTGCGCTATTACAGGGTCTAATTCCCTTCCTTTAAAATCTACTACTATCAACTGTAAGCTTTTCATAGGAGGCTCTTACAGGTTTCCTTGACCTATTTCTACCTAGGTAATGAAAATTCCTCCTTGTGATCCCAGTCATTCAATTTTCTCTCAATAAGTTGTTCCTCTTAAATCCTCAAAGGGGATTGTGAAGGTGAATATTCCTCAATGTGAGGACCTTGTTTTTTCATTATTCTTTGCCTCTTGGGAGAGGGTTCATCAGGTCTCTCTTCCTAGATAGTACTAGTGGAACCAATTATTTGTTTGCCTTTGTCCATAGTGGTCTTCTTATTTTCAATGATAGTGTACCCTGGCCTTTTCTGGATGATCAATTGTCTTGCCCATAGATTGGGACTAAATCCTAGTCTCCTCATCACCTCCTTAGCTTTATCTGGATAAGAATTAATGAAAATTTTCTTTTTCTTATTCATAGTTTCCATTGTTTTAGGGAAAGTGATCATGAGCTTATTTATTCTATCTGCCTCTGTGATGACATTACCTAGAGGACTATAATTTTCATCAAAACAATGAATAAAATCGAAAACCCTTGAGAACACTCTCCATTTTTCTTTCTTAGTTTCCTATTCTTGCAAGGAGAATTCATTTCTTATTATGTCTTTAGGAAAATAAGACTCATGATCAATTTTTACAAGCTTGACCCTATTCCTAAAAGCCAAGTTATAGAATCCCTCAGTGTCACAAAAAAATGATGAGAAACAACCATCTTATATTGTTCTAATATTTTATGTAGAGATAGCCAACCCCCTTTTGTTATCACGAATTGGTGAGCAATAGTGCAAGTTGGGAATATTAACCCTCTTTGCCTTCTCAACAAATAAGTTTCCTCCAATCCTCCTAACTACCAAAAATATACCTACCCCTACCTTCAATGGAACATGGTAAGGTAGTACATGAGGAGTACCTCTAAAACCATAAATCCTAAAGATAGTAGAAACTTAGTATGGGATGATATCTCCCCAATTATGTTAAACTTTTAAACCAAAAGGATTTTCCAAGGGCCTAATAAGACTTACCAATGCCTTAGGTACTCTGGGATTGTCACTTAATAATAAGCATCTTAAATTTGAAGAAAAGTACCTATCAAACCTGACAAAACTAGCCTTTTCTGCTTCCCAGATCATATCTGGACTCCATAACTATACTGGCAGTGCTTCCCCATCTTGGTCTCTATTCAATGTCATTTTTTTACCAAAATATGTTACTCCTTTGAACAAAAACATATGCATTAACAAGGAATAGTGACCAAAAATCTTCTCCACCTTGCCCTTTGCAATCCCAACCAGGCCATTGTGAATTTCTTCTGCTAAATAGGAGGCAAAATAAAAAATAATGTCCTCACCCAAAGAGGAAAGCTGAGTGATCATGCACATAAAACCTGTGGGCATAAAATCCTCTTCATCTTCACCAAAAACTCTACATAGATTCTTGTATGCCTCCACAACCTTGATATTGAAATATACCCTTTTGAAGGGTTCCCTAGAAGATGCTGTAATTGGTGGAAAATTTCCAATTTTGCCTATATGTGCCCTCAGTGCACCCTACCTAACTGCATCCATCTTTGACACATATTCTTTCTCTAATTCTTGTAGGTCAATGGGCACATGATTGTTTTTCAGAGGCCCTAAACCAAATACCTATCAAATTTCCTTTGGGCTAATTATGATTAGGATTTCACCATCAATTCTTCTCACCACTCTAATTGCTTGATCATAATTTTTTGCAATAGCTTGTAGAAGGTCATAATCCATAAAAACACTTGGAACTACTAATTTTCCTAAATCAAAGTTCCAGATATTGGCATGTGGATCAAATAAATTCCTTTTTGAGAACTATTTCTTGAATAAAGAAAGACTAGTTTGAGAATTTTTGGCATCTCGAACCCAGTTCCCCTTATGATATAACCCATCTACAATTTTGAGCCTAGGTTTTAATGATGTTAACTTTTTCACTTCCATAGTTTTAGTGGTAGATTTGAGTAGCAATTCAAGTATGTCATCATCAATATTTGTGGCCAAATAATCTTCTGGCCCAGAGAAAACCTTCTTGGGAGGCATGCTAGATATAGTTTGTAGAAACTAAATTGCTACAAAAGTTATAGTATATGGGAACTTACTTGATTTTCTTGCTTACTCTTCTATATAATCCTGCAATGTCTCATGAACAAATGGGAAATTGCTTCACATTCTGATCAAGCTCAACACAAATTCTCACTAATTTCTTCTGCTTGGAAAGCTTGAAATATTGTTTGCATGAGATGAAAATGGTGAGATCTTTTGCAATATACACTATTTTTTGCTTGCACATGAAGTTTTCATCCCTCATAAATGAAGTGTAAGGGAAACAGAGTGGCGCCACCTTCTACATTTAAATTTAGACCATTAGTCTCAAAAAATCCTATGATCCAGGAGCAAAAACAAGGATGACTCATTGTCCACTTGACATGCTAGCAGTCAAACCAATGAAAATCCTTGACTTGTACCTTTTCTTTACTGTAGGAGTTCCCAACTAGATCCACCAATCCTTAAGGATACATGTCACCTAGTCACTATCTTTCTATGCATAAAAAGTAAGCATATTGCTTATGCAATATAGTGACAACCATTGATTTCATCTTGATCAAGTGGAGGACATTTGATTCATTACTTAATACAAATTTTTTGGGCCCCCTATCCATTTTCTTTACTTGCTATGTCGCTATCCTTAACATTTGAGCAACTCTCCATAGTGATGAAGTAATAGCTATATATTTGAACTTGATCTAAAGGTGAGGAAACTACATTAGAGTTATATAAATTTTTTTGGGTCCCATAGTCACCATGTTGCATTGGGTAAATAGTGCACAACTTCTCATAGCAACTTGGCAATGATCGTTGATCTAATCTTGATCCAATGATAATAATCTTTCATCTGACTTATAACTTGGGCATGGGTTAATGTTACTAATGATGTGGGAACATCTTATCAAGATGGCATATACATAAATATTCCAATCCTTGTTGTAACATCACGTGATTTGGGCCCCACCGCATGCACATTTTTAGGCTAGGTGGTATGTTGCTACTGGCGAGCTGCAAAGATTTTTTGGTTGTGACATAGCGACCTCCAGGGTTCTTAAAAATTTTGATGCATACCTATTTCTAGTAGGATGCCACCATGTCCAAGATATTATGTGGTTCATTTCTAATGAAGTATACCTTGGAACCCACTTCTTGGAATTGTTTCCACATTTTCATTTTTCATCAAGACACTATGTTGCTACCAGTGGGATTCTTTCATTTTTTGACTGTGACATAGCGACCTCTTTAAGACTTTAGAGATTCTAGTGTTGAGAAATTTTTTCCACTTCTACCATCATTACCACAATCAATGCTTCTAAAAAATAACTAAAGTCACATGATCATATTTTACGATAGGAGTTTTAGCAGCCATCTATTTTATAATCTCCCATCTTTCTTGATTTTTGGCAAGGAACTATGTTGCTACTGGTGAGATCCATTATTTTTTTGGTCATGACATAGAAACTTCACAAATATAGTTGAAATTTGGTGCTAGGAAAATCTCTACTTTTCAAACATGAAAACTATAATCAATACCACCGATAGAGTAATAAAAGTGCACGTCCATAATATCACTTGGGACTTTCATGGTCACCAAATTTTTTAGAAGCTGTCATCTTTTATATTTTCTATTAGGGTGCTATGTCACTATTAGTTGGATGTAAAAAAATTTGAATCACTACATAGCAACCTATTAGAAAAGGTGGATTCTAGTGATGCCACTTGCATTTCATTACATTTGGTTCCTTTTCTAGTTCTGACAATTCTGACATGAAGCATGTGATTGAAACTTTTTGAAACAATACAATTTTTTGGTTGTTGAGCCTCCACTTTTTGACACTGCCAGTCAATTTCATGGCAATTTCTATGTCACTATCATTAAAAATCTTTCATCTTCACATAGAGATGATGCAATAGCCATAGATCTTGTAAATATTAGACGGTGGAAACAAAAAAGGGTAAAAGGCACTTGGGGGCACAAAAGATTTAAACAGGTCAAGGAATATTCAAAATTTTAAAAGCTTCATGCCCAAATAAATTCAAAAAGAATGCAAGACTAAGGGTTTAAAAGGTTTCTATTTAGGTTATTAAAATTACAAGTCCAAAGAATGAAAAACCCTAGCATGCAAACAACAGATTCAATTCTAATTTTTGTTATACCAAGACTAGAAGAAAATTACTTTGTAAAAAATTAGACCAACAACCCCTACATTGATATTACTGGTAGGACCTATAAAAGAGGTCATAGTTGCCCAAACAAGTGCACAAACTCCTTTTTCACCCTATGTAGCAATTTCATAATAACAACCACCAAGGAAACTAGTGAAGATAAAGGAAACATCTACAACAAGAAAGTCTACAAGGGGAACGAAGAAGATAATCAGTACCCCAAGAAAAAGGAGAAAAACTCTACAAATTAGCTCATCTAAGTCTAAGGAAGAAATTGGTGACAAACTAGTTGAAGTAGCTGATGAGGAAGTTAAAACATCAGTAGGATGTAGAGCATGGAAGCCAAAGGTAGAAAGTAACATGCAAATCATTAATGTCAACAATTTTGTACATTTGAATAAATATTATGACTTGTATAATACCATGTATAGGAGACATCTAGAAAATTCTATAGTTAGAAATATGATTTTGAAAGATAAAAGGTTTGACACTATAAAGGGACAAATACACAAAGATTTGTACAATAGACTACTAAATAGGAAAAATAGAGTCATAGAAGAGGACAAACAAATAAGAGTAAACATGATAAGAAAGCTATGTACTGTAAATAGTGAAGAAGACATAAATGTAATTTTGAAAGGTATAGCACCAATACTGAGGCATAAGATAAAATCCATCCTAATTATGGGAGGTAATTATGAGGAAATCAACAAAGAAACTCAAGAAGCCATAGTTTCTTTCATGTCTACTATGCCTAAGGATAGTGCATAGTCAGTGGAGGCAAACTAGATGCCTAGAGTAAGTGTGTAGATGACTAGAGATAGTATGTAGTTAGTAGAGGCAAGCTAGATTCTTAGAGGAAGTGTGTAGATGCCAAAAGTAAGTGCACAATTAGTAGAAGCCAAGGAGAGTGCATAGATAAAGGAGGATAGTCCAACAGCTTAGAACCCTCCTCAAACTACTAAATTTGCAAATATACCAAGCTCTTCTCCTCATATCACTATTGGTAGTGACTCTATGCAAGTAGATAACACCAAAGTGACTGTTGAAAAATCAGAGGATCCATTTAAGAATCATGGTGCTAGCATTGTTGGCAATATTGTAGATTACAGGAGCTCTAACAATGAAGAGGATCAAAAGACTATTGAAGAAACTACATAGAAGATGGAAACTAGTACTATAGTAAGTGCCACAAGTGTGCCTTTAGTAGTGATAGTAGTAGTGGGAACTTCCACTCCTCCTACTCAGATAGCAGCAACAATAGTAGTTTTAGCTCAATTTGATGAAGAAGAAGTGAAGAATCTTATATCATCTCTGAACAAACTTCTTGAAAAGAAGAAGTTAGTCAAGTTAGTTGAGAAGAATTTGACCACATTTTTGAAAAATATTGAGTAGGCAGTGAGCCTTATTGACACCCCAATAGACATCCAATAGTGTGCAACAATTTTGTGCATGGCCTTTGATGATGAGTTCTCAACACTTATGAATGTGGCTACCATACAAGCATAGACTGAGCATGATGGTAAACTCCTAAACACCATGTGCACTAATATAAGAAATGAAATAGAAACACTAAACATATGTATTAAGGCATTGAGGTAGTGTATAGAGGAAGGAAAATAGGCATATAATAAGTGTAAGTTAGCACACATTCATCTAAAATAATATGATGACCAAATCAAGGATAAAGTGACTGAGCTTTAGATAGTCACTAACAACTTTTTGAAGCTGAATCAGCAATTAGACACCATTGACCCTACAATATAGTTACTTCATGATAATATAAGGGAATTACAAGAGGAGAAGGAGAAAATCCTAAAAAGGTTCACTCTTTTGAGATCACATTTATTCCCTTAGATAACATTACTAGAAAACCAATTGAAAGAGTGCTTATCTGCAAAATCTTCATATCACAAGTTTGTGGCTACAAACTTGAATGTAGAAGAATTGGCAACTTATGCTCTATGTGCACTTATTAGTGTATCTAATGCACTAAATTATAGCTAGAAGAAACAATTTGAGAAGTTAAAGACAAATGTTAGTGATTTTCTTTCCAAATTTTGGCATACAAAAACCAAATTTTGACAATTTTTGACACCTTTGTCATTGATGTCAAAGGGGGAGAATATATGGAAAAATGCATTGTAAAATAATTGTAATATGTATGTAAGGGGGAGCAATAAATTTTAATAGGAAGTGATAAGAAATGTAATCTTTCATAAAAATGAATACAAATGTCTTTAATGTTTTATGTTATGATTATTTGTTTTGATTGGCATGACAACATGTTTGGGACTTAGCCAATTTTCCCAAAATGTTGCCATCAATGCCAAAGAGAAAGATTGTTGGAAATATGTCTAATTAATTAGATAAAGTAAGTCATGGTTGTCATTTATGGCAACATATTTTTTTTGCAAATTAACCCCATTCAGATATAGAAGAAAATTGTCTAAGTATCAAACAATGTTACAACAGTAGGTTAGTTTTGATGATAACAAAATATTCTCTTGGAATATTCTCTTGTATATTTGACCATAGATGCATGAAATCATAAGGATGATGTATACTAGTGTGCATGGCTATATAGTTAACCAAACTCAAGTTATGATGAAAATAGTGACGCAGTATTGACACAGTGAAGAATAAAGCATATCAACAAAATATGGTTAATGATTTGATTTATTATTTTAAGTTATATTTTCTTGTTGATCCAACTCTAATAATGTTATATGAGCCAAATAAAGAATAATTAACTAAGATGTTCCATAGAAGTAAAGTATTTTATTTGCGAAGTTAAAAGGTGTGATGAGAAAATGTAAATTGTGAGTTGTAAAAGTGGAAAGTGAATGATTTAGTGATGTGAAGTAAATATGATCTTGTGAAATAAGAGTAATAAGTGAATGTGACAGTTTGATATATGATGCAAAGATCTAATTCAAACTAATATGTGCACAATCACTATTGTGTGAAGAATCATCAATCAGAAGATTTGTGAAGTACATCAAACAATTCAATATTGTATGTATACTCATTTCTTGAAGAACTTATTGTATAGTTGCATGTTAGGGTAGTGGGCTCTTCTTGCACACATTTTTATATGATCCACCAACTTCTAATAGGGTTGAAGCAACTATTAATAGAGTTGAGGCTTCTAACAAGGCCTAGTCTCCTAACAGGGACTCAAGACACTATACATTCTTCATAGACTCCTAATAGGGTCAATATCCTTAACGAAGTCCTTATATATAGTGAATCATCTAGTGGGTTCCATCCCCACCGGGGTTTTCCCTTGGCCTGGGTTTCCCTAGTTAACAAAATATGGTGTTATGATCTCTCTTTGTGTATGGTTGTTTACATTGCTCAAAACTATTGGTTTATTTTATTATGCACATCATAAAGTGATTAATAATATTTAGTTGTGGGTTAAAAGATTGAAAATACTGATTCACCCCCCCTCTCATTATTATCTATTTCTAACAATTAGATTCTTCCATATCTTCCATATAACCTCATCATCTTCTTTGTTTCCTCTTTGAGCTTTAATACCTGTAGTAATTTCTAATATCCTTCCTATATATGTTCTTAAAGATTCATCTTTCATTGTCTTAGTATCTCATAATGCACAAATCCAACTTTTTAGCCTCAAATTATTAGAATGTGCATCGCCTTCAAAACTATTTTCTAAAGCTTTCCAAATTAAATGTGAAGTAGGAAGTGATTTTACCTGATTGTACTCAATTTTAGGAATTGCAATCAATAGTTCTTCTCTAGCTCTCATGTCACACATGAAAATATCTCTTTTTACCTTGGAGCAACTTTCCAACTCATTTTCTTCAATGATTTTCTTTGCTAATTTTGTTAAGATCCAATATCCAGGACCCATACTCAAAAAATGCGTCTTCATCTTTTCCTTCTGGCTATCATATTTTGTTCCATCAAACTTTGAACTATCTTTCTTGAACATTTTCACCATGGATCTCCCAAAGTTGTTCAACTTTTTCTTTAAGGACTTGAAGCTCTAATACCAATTGTTAGAAATAGTAGTTCACCAAGATAATTGAGAGAGGAGGGGGGGTTGGGGGTGGTGAATTAGTTATCCAACAATTAAAAAATTTATCTTCTTTAAATAAACTTAACCATTCAACCAAAGTAAACAATAACAACCATACATAGATGCACATAGGCAATTATACCAGATATGTTGACTAGGAAAACCCTTGATTAGAGGGAATGATGCCCACAAGATGATGTACTAATATATAAATTTCTTGTTAGAGGATGGACCTTGTTAGGATTCTATTACAACATTTAGTATAATGAGTTCTTGTTAGGAGACTCCAACCCTGTTAGGAGTTGTGGTACAATGTATGTGAGAAGAGCCCATTGCCCAAACATGTAATTTCAACTACAAGAAGAGTTCACTACTGAAACCAGTATCTTCTTCTTTCCTCTATACTTTCCTATATCCTTTTAACTAGACTAGTCACCATTAGACCATGTAGACCCAGTCATGAACCTTGGATCCAAATACCAAACCTTGTATCACTCAACAAAACCTCGACAATAAAGTTTCTTTCACTTGTGCACTGCTTTTCTCAACTTCACATTCCACACTCTCTACTGCTTTCCAAGCATTCAAAATTCACATTCATCCACATCCACACATGTCATGATAAAGGAAAATGTCCTTCCTTTATATTGAGCCCATAAAAAAATTTCCTAAGGTGGTTGTTAGTCCTTCTAGGTTATATATAATATGACCTCATTAAGAACACGTTACACTTAGTGATAACCTTAATGTTCCATCTTGCAAATAGAGGAGGTACCTAAAGAATTTTCACATATGTTGGGAATTTTTTTGGTATTGTATCAAATAATAAACTTGATAGATTTCCCCCAATGAGGAAGATCAATCACCACATGAATTTAGTTCCAAGAGCCAATTTCCCAAACAAGGTAGCACATAGAATGACACCAGCAAAAAGTGAAGAGTTGAACAGACAAGTTCATGAGTTGTTGCAAAAGTGGTTGATTCAAGAGAGTCTAAGTCCATGTGATGTACCAGCCATATTAGTACCAAAAAAGAATGGAGAATGGAGGATGTACATAGATTCCCACACTATCAACAAGATCACAATCAAGTAAAGATTTTCATTACAAAGGATGGATGATATTATGAACTATTTGAGTGGAGTTGAGTAATTCACAAAGATAGATCTATTGAAAGATTGGAGAGATTGTTGAAAGATTGGTTTGATGATAGTTTACATTCATGACTAAGTTTATCATTGATGTCAATATAGGATGTTTGATATCTATAAGGAAACTTGCAGTAAAGAATATAATCATTTCCACATAACCCATAATAGATTTGAAATAAATATGCAACTAAAATTTGCATGCAAGAGAATAGAAATCATACCCACAAAAATTGTGACACAAGATATACCATAGGAAACCCTCATTGAGGAAAAAAACCCAGCCTCCAAAAGCATCCATCACCATGTATTATTTAGCAAAAATACCATTTCAATACAACCATGGAAGCCTTCAAAGCCATAGCCACAACCAAGCAATGCATGTGAACAAGCATGAATCCACACATCCCATGCCATGCTTCCAACCTTCACAAATACTCCCTTGGCTAACCTATCAAGCCTTGTCTTACTCAACTCTTTCCCTTTTCCCCCTTCTCTCTCTCTCTCATTCTCACACCAACAACTACCCTCATGGTTGCATATATAGTACCAAGTCCCAAGACCACCAAATGGTATTACATAAACCATGTGCTACCTAACCCATTGACCCGACATTTAATATTGAAAATTTAATTCTTTGCCTTAATATTAAATAATTACAAGAAATATTATCACAATGTTACAATATAACTCATCAAGTATATTCCATTGGAATCTTTCTGTGTTGCACATTCATCTAGATGCAACATTATATAATAAAATAAAATAGTACAATACAACAATATTATGCAATGTGTGCAATACCCATTATCTTTAAAATCTTCCACTTGTATACATTGCATAAGGTCAATATGTAGCCACATAAATGAAGAAGGGAACAATCCCTCCCAACACATCCACCATTATGGATCAAAGTACATGAAGTGCTCCATCCCTCTACTTACAAAAAAACCAAAGTATTTAGCATCTCAAACATGAATGATGTCACCTCGTATGATGCCACTACCACTAGACATACATAGAAACCATCCAAAGAGAAATCCACCCAACCTATCGCATTAGAAGATCATAAAATCCTATAGCAACTAAAATGCCAAGCATAGAAACCTAATCTAAATGTAATCACATGTATCTATAGTTGTTAAAATATCCATAGTTGAAATAGTGCCCACAACAATTGTCAAACCCATCCAACTATGCATACCTCCAAAGGTATACCAAGTGAATGTCACATCATCAACATATCTAATCTATAACCTAAAATCACAACCCTCAAGAGTAATACCTACCACATATATACCAAGAAGCTCCCATTGCAAAAGATAATGTCAAATCTATAACCAATCCACTCACAACATCTTAAAGAAGTGAATCCATGTAGTCTCAAGAACATCCATAGCACATATACCAATAACCTACAAGAACAAATCCCATAACAAGTCTCCAACAATTTTCCAAGTTCTCCACAACTAACAAAGGAAAGAGATAAAGGAATAACCATGTCATCTCTCCCATGAAATACATGAACACAAACTAGTGATCACAATATCTAACCAATCTCAAATCCAATGTAAGTGAAACTAAACATCTGAAGATAAGCAAGACCAAAGAGAAACCATAAAAATCATAACCTATATCTGTTGGAATTAAGGTATATTTGTCATTAGTGCAAACACTTATTTGATTTTGGATGCTTACCGAGCTCATCACTCAGTCTACAAGTTTATACTGAGCATTCCTTTGGAAACTCATAATATGGGTAGTTCAGTAGTGTTTCCCAAGTTCATAGTGGTTATCCAACAGAATAATGTTCTCCAAGTAGTTAGTGGCCACCGAGCTTCGTAGTGTTTACTGAGTGATCAAGGTAAATGAAGGACTTAGTGTTTACTGAGTGATTAAGGTAAATGAAGGACTTAGTGTTTATCGAGTGATCAAGGTAAAGGAAGGACTTAGTGTTTATCGAGTAAACAAGGTAAATGAAGGAATCAGTGTTTACCAAGTGAAGAAGGTTATTTATGGATTTAGTTTTCACCAAGTGACACAATATTCACTGAGTCACCAATGGTTACCGAGTTCCAAGCTACTTAGAGTGATTAGTATGGACTGTGCCTCTACTCTTACTAAGTGCATGATGATGTAGTGTATTGTAGTGGATGTCAAGTATCAGAAGGTCACCGAGTCAGTTTGAGAAACTCGAGTTTTCTACTATCTGGACGACTCAGTAATGATTTTTTCACTTGTGTTTGGTTGACCTTGCCAGTGTAAATATTGGAATGGTATATATCATTTGAAGAGAAGCAATGTTGTATGTCATCACTGGTGTTATATTGCAATACTTTGAGAAGAAGGAAAGAAAATTAGTAGCAGAATAGAGGAATATAGCAAGGTCAACATAGATGCAAAAGAGTTATATCTATCACATCAACTGATCAGAGCCTAAAGGATCTTATCAGCAATCAGTTGTAACCAAATCCACTGCTTCATTCTAATAGGTGAATCAGTTTATAAATCCCTTAAAAGGGTAGACTTAAAAGTCTTTTGTAAATCTCCTAACAGAGTGCATACTTCAGTGTATGTTTGTAAATCCTCTAACAAGGTGGATCTAGTAGTCCTACTTGCTCCTAATAGGGTAGATCATTAGAAGTGATCATTGTAAGCCTTAGCCAGCAAACTTTATACTGCAGTATTAAAGTTTTGTGGGTATCATCCCCACCCCAGTTTTACTTTCTAATTGGAAGGTTTCTGGGTCACCAAATTAGTGTGTTCATGTGTTTAACTTTTCATGCATACAGTAGATTAGATGGATGAATGATGAATATTTTATTATGAAAAACCGATTTAAAGTTTTAAGAGTTACTAATTCACCCCTCCCCTCTCAGTAACCTTACTAGTCTTGATTATTTCCAACAATTGGTATCAGAGCATTATGGTTCTTAGGAT
Organism: Cupressus sempervirens; assembly: GCA_028749045.1. NCBI lineage: Eukaryota > Viridiplantae > Streptophyta > Pinopsida > Cupressales > Cupressaceae > Cupressus > Cupressus sempervirens. The sequence goes on along the minus strand of CM053787.1, from coordinate 953,797,492 downwards.
AAAGTTTGACAGCTTGAGCAAAGATCAAGGACAATGGAGATATTCAAACTTGAAAAATCTATTGAGAATGAAAAGCTAGATCTAGAAATAGCCATGGATCAACTTAAAGAAGAAAAGGAGCATCTTTCTCAATCTCTAAAAAGAAGAAAGGAACTTGCAAGACAAATGAATGATCATCAATATATTGAAGAAAAGATTGAAGACCTTTTAACATCAATAAATTCAAATGAAGCTAATGAAGCAATTAAGGAAATCCTAGCAAAGAATGGTTCTCTGTAGGAAGAAGTAAGAAAGCTCAAAAGAGAAACCAAAGTTTGAAGGCAAATGTCACAAATGCAAGAAACAAGGTCACAAGGCATCTGTATGTAGATCCAAAGCATTCAATCCAACCAAACAAATTATCAAAGTAATATTTGGTTGGGACTACAATACTTGGTGTAGGTGTCACTATTATGGAGAATATGGACACATTGGGATAAACTATGCAAGACATCACCTAAGAAAGAAGGACATAACCATAAGATGTTACACTTGTACTGAACTTGGTCATATAGCTAAGAATTGCATGAATACTAGAAGAATTGAAGATGAAAAGAAAGCTAAAGCTGATAACATTCGGAAGCAGATGAGACAATAGTGGATTCCTAAATCTACCAAGAAAGATAGCTCAAATGATGGTCATGCCACTCAAGAAATGGGTGACTCCACCATTTCCAATTAGATCTAAGAGGAATCAAGAACTACATCTTATAGCCATATCTTAAGCAGTTCTAGAGTGAAAAAGTGAAAATGGTCAAATCAATATTTCAGATACAAATATCAAAGAAAGGTTATCATTCACCGTGTTGCATCTACCAAGCAATTTTGGTTAAAGACCTTACCGAGCTAGGTCAGGAGTAACTAAAGTTTTGTTTGTTCACCAAGTTGCAAGGTTTACCGAGTAAGTCAGTGACTATTTGACAAACCCTAGGTCATCTCAACTACCTTTGTACCTGAGCATTAATGACAAATTTTTCATTAAAAAAGTCAAAATTTGATCTCATTTTTCATCATGAATTTAGAATATATAGAGCAAAGAGATTTCCAAGAGCACGCAATTGAGTTCAAGCAATTTGAAGTGATTTTCTAGAAAAAAAATTGTTTTATGAAATCATTCCTTCACCGAGTAGCAATGGAATCCACAAGCACTAGCAGTAGCAAGGCAAAGAGAGGCTCTAAAATGCTTGTGAAGGGAGTGGAATGGAAAGCACCTAGCTTCAAGCTCATTCCCGCCATAGCTGAATCGCTCGACCCACATGGAGCTCAATCGCAGATTCCACCCAAGGTACTACTTATAAAAAACATTCGTACTGATTTCAATTGCACTATTCAAGAGATAGGGACACTAGATATGGATAATGCCCTAGCCGAGTTATGTGTAGATGGAACCCTCAAACCTAAGTTCAAACATTTGGAAACCAAAGGTTTGACCCATATCCCACACTTGCCAAGGAACTTTCAAATGAAATGGATAAGATACATTTTAAGTCATGTTCATAATGGTCAGTTGTGGTTAGAGAAACCCATCCTGATAATGAAAAGGATGATTCATAAGATCACGGGTTTACCTATGTTGAGAAAATTCAAAACCACTAAAACCCTAAGTCGGGATGAACTTCAGAAGTTAACCCTAGCTGAATGGGTTGGTAGAGGATTGAAACTTAATAATGTATCTGATGTAGAGCTAAGATTTGGAATTCATTTAATTGCATATAAGATGTATAGTTCTAGCAGATTGAATAGTGTGCCCTATGAGGTTGTGCACTTAGCCTATAAGGTTGTGAAGAATAATATGGAATTTGACCTAGTAGATGTGTTGTTGAAGCAACTAAACAAAAATATGAATAGCATAAGGACTTCAAAGAACAATCCTTGTAAATTTGGTTCGTTGTTAGTTTGTTTATTTTTCTATGTAAAAAAGTTTTTCCCTTCTAAAGGTATAGTTGTATGGAGAAAAGATATTCTAGTTTTGTATCAGATAAATGAGTTTATTGCAGATATGGGTATAAATTTTGATAAAGTAATGGATAATTATTTTGAAGATTTCAAAGAGAGAATGAACAACGGGTTTAGAATTCCCCCTAAGCTTGTTGAAGACTATAAAAAAGATGTATGTTTCATGGTTGAATGTGACAAAGTGTATATACAGGCAGTCATACCCCATGTGGCATGGGTAAAACCATTGCCTTATGAACTAAATATTGATGAAGCAAGAGATATTATTAAAGCACTGGTGAATGAGCCAGCTATTCTCAATCTTCCAGCATTCAGTACCTATGATGAGGCAAAAGCAAGAATTGAACTTGAAATCAAGCTACCTTAGGAAATTAACAAAGGTAAGAGGAAAATTGCTAAGTTAAAAATTGATACTGGCCCTCTTATTCTTATTGAGGGAAAAGGTGAAGATGAAGAAGGTGAAGAAGAAGAAGGAGGAGAAGAAGAAGGAGAAGAAGAATCTGCAAAAGAATAGCCAAAGAAGAAAGGTAGGGTAATCATTACCGAACCTAAGAAGAAGCCTACTGTAGTATTTACCAGAAGAACTAGAAAAGGTAAGAAGGAACCTATACTAGTTAGGCTTGCACTCAAATTCAAGCAAAGGCTCAAACTATTAGAAGAAGGAGTTGGCATCACAAATTTCAAGGCATTGAAATTTGAAACTAGAATAGATGCTGAGAAAATGTAGATTGAGGAACTGGTACTCTATAAGATGGGTAAATGGAAATACTCCCTAGACTAGATTACCCCTCAAATCTCAAAAGAACTGCTGGAGAGAGTGCAACTAAGATGGGAGTTAGCCACCCAAATGGTAAAAGATATTTATGAGCAATCCCTAAAGAACCTTTGACCAAATCTCACTAGAGCATAAGTAAAAATTGAAATGAAAAGCCATGAAGGTAAAATGATTATCAAATTCCACACCTATTTGATTTTGATCAAAGACATTGAGCATGTTGTAAATGATGCTACAAACATGTGAAAAAACATCTATCATCTACATAAGCCTAGTGAAGACCCAATGGAAATCAAAGATGATGATAGTAGTAATGATGATTAGTTTGATAGAACTCCATCCATCACAGTCTCACCAGGAGAGCTCCATGCACTGATGGAAGATAAAGAGGAAGAAGACAAGGAGGAAGAAGCTGAAGAGGAAGATAACAAGGAAGATGATTTGATGAAAATTGCAGTAGCAGTTATTGCATCCCTTCCTCACTCTCCACCTAAAACTATGACATCATCAAGGTTGGAGCTAGCTTCAACAGGTTTGATAACATTTACACCAAATTTATCATTTGCACCTGCCACATCTCAACTCTAGGTATCATCAATGGAAGTGTCTACCACTTCAACTACCAAACTGCATCCCTCTTCTTTAGCTACCAAGATAGTCTTCTAAGCTCCATCATCATCAGTCGGTATAGCAGTAAGTTCCACAATTTTGTCAATTCCAATTTGTTCTACAATTTTTTCAGCATTATCTGCATCTACTTCAGACCCAGTTAGGTCAGATATTGCATTACCGAGTGTATCACCATTTTTGGCAAGTACTCCAATTTTTGATCTAGTATATACTCCTATTGGCACTCAGTCCTCGAGCATCTCAGTTTTCACTACTAGTCCTTCCATCTCTACTATTGTGTCTATTTCTAAGGTCAAACCAGTCATCACAAAATTCAAACAAAAGTAACCATTAAGACTTATGATCACTGAAAAAGAAATTCCTAAAGATATTGACTTAGACACAAAGATAGTAATTCCAAAAATTGACTATGAAAATGAAACCATTGAAGAATTGAGGTATGCTAGTCAACTAATTGAGATGAAGGCTACACAAAAGTAGCTAAGGTTTGAAAGGGATAAGAAATATAGAATAATTGAGAATGCCCAGAATATAATTACAAAAGCTATAGGTGTTGAAGTAGATTCTACTCAACACATTTTGATTCAATTAGAAGAGGCTGTAAATAAATTCAATGAGGAAACCTCTAGTCAAGAAAAGTTGATGGAGAAGGCAAAAAATAAGTTTGATAATAAAGTGCTTGAGCACATTGCTCAGCATATAGCAATAAAATAGGTTGAATTAACCACAATTTTGGCCAACATTGAATTTATTTTTAATAATGTAACATCTCTTTTTGCTAAGCTTTGTGATGTTACCAAGTATGCTAAGGAGATAAGAGAGAAACTGAATAAGATAGATGAGGATCTAAAGGAAAGTGCACAAAACTTGAAGCTTGACCCCAGTTCAAGCTCATCTCATCACCTAAGGATCAATTATTTGTTAGAGAAGTAGGCAGAGTTTCTCAGAGAAGAAGGAAGGATTCGGTCTACACTGCTAGATATCTAGAACATGATTCTTCCTATCATGGACATAATGCAAAAACATATTGCATACTCCAAAACATTGATCCATGACAAAAATTTCTCTGCAGCAAATCATGTAGTTGAACTTTCTGTAGAAGTTCAAGTAGCTCTATCTATCCACATGCAAAATCTTGCAAGAGAATTGGGATAAGACTTTGCAACTCATTCTCAAGATACATTCTAAATTTATCTCACATTTTGGTGTCTCTATGTAAATACATTATTTTATTCTTTGGTATTATTGTCAAAAAAGGGGAGAAAGAAATACTCAAGAAGATATATTGAAATATTGGTGAGATAAATGTACAAAAGGGACAAAGAGATACTGTGAATAAAAGTCACATAACTCATGTAAATACCTTATGTACATTGTATGGGGGAGTTATATGTAAGAAATCCATGTATATTCAGTAGAATCAGACGTCAGTATGTCAGATGTTGTATATAAGTTTTGACTCATAAGTGTTTTTGTCACTAATGCCAAAGGGGGAGATTGTTGGAATTAAGGTATATTTGTCATTAGTGCAAACACTTATTTAATTCTAGATGCTTACCAAGTTCATCACTCAGTCTACAAGTTTATATCGAGCATTCCTTTGGAAATTGAGCATATGGGCAGTTCAACAGTGTTTGCTAAGTTCATAGTGGTTACCGAGCAGAACAATGTTCTCCAAGCAGTTACTGGTCACCAAGATTCACAATGTTTACCGAGTGATCAAGGTAAATGAAGGACTTAGTGTTTACCAAGTGATCAAGGTAAACAAAAGACTTAGTGTTTATTGAGTAAACAAGGTAAATGAAGGAATCAATGTTTACCAAGTGAAGAAGGTTGTTAATGGATTCAGTTTTCACCAAGTGACACAATATTCACCGAGTCACAAATTGCTACCAAGTTCCAAGCTACTTAGAGTGATTAGTATGGACCGTTCCTCTACTCTTACTAAGTGCATGATGATGTAGTGTATTGTAGTGGATGCTGAGTATTAGAAGGTCACCGAGTCAGTTTGAGAAACTCAAATTTTCTACTATCTGGCTGACTCAGTAATGATTTGTTCACTTGTGTTTGGCTGACCTTGCTAGTGTAAATATTGGAATGGTATATATCATTTGAAGAGAAGCAATGTTGTATTTTTTCATTGGTGTTATATTGCAATACTTTGAGAAGAAGGAAAGAAAATCAGCAGTAGAATAGAGGAATACAGCAAGGTCAACATAGATGCAAAAAAGTTATATCTATCACATCAGGTGATCAGAGCCTAAAGGATCTTATCAGCAATCAATTGTAACCAAATCCACTACTTCATTCTAATAGGTGAATTACTTTGTAAATCCTTTAAAAGGGTATACTTAATATTCTTTTGTAAATCTCCTAACAGAGTGCATACTTCAGTGTGCGTTTGTAAATCCTCTGACAAGGTGGATCTAGTAGTCCTACTTTCTCCTAATAGGGAAGATCATTAGAAGTAATCATTGTAAGCCTTAACTAGCCAACTTTATACTGCAGTATTGAAGTTTTGTGGGTATCATCCCCACCCTAGTTTTACTTTCTAATTGGAAGGTTTTTGGGTCACCAAATCAGTGTGTTCATGTGTTTATCTTTTCATGCATACAGTAGATTAGATGGATGAATGATGAATATGTTATTATGCAAAATTGATTTAAAGTTTTAAGAGTTATTGATTCACCCCTCCCCTCTCAGTGACCTTGCTAGTCTTGATTATTTCCAACATATATCATGTCTTTCTATACACACCTCTAGATGTAAACTATGAAAGTATGATCACCTCCATAAAACCCCAACAAGAAGCCTCAACAACACCCAAACCATACCATATAACTAATCATGGATGCAAGCCTCTCACAAGAAGATCAAACTCATAAACCATTCCTAATCCAAGGAATATGCCCATTATAAAACCTTTTCCCAAACTCAACCAACATAACAACATATAAAAATGGAGATAATCAATGCTAAACCATTTCTCAAATGAACTATCTAGGACTAACTCATGTAGCATAGCTCAAGATCCATATCCATGAAAGACAATAATAAACAAAATGCACTTGAGAGAAATAATGGGCTATACCTCTCAAGTAGCAAACCACTGAGTAGACCAAGAGTGGGGAATGAGAATTCTCATCAAGATATCTAAAACTCTAACCAAGAGTCATCTAAGAACAATCTCCTCACAAGTTCGTATCAAGTGATTTCCCCTTGGACTTCCTACTGAAACCATCAAATGTTCCAACAAATACTTCTCTAATCCAAGAGAAATCAACATCACCACCATCTCTAAGTATCCATGAGCACCTATAACCAATAAATCCATGTCAACTTCACATGCAACATGGCAATATCATGAAGTATCCAACTTATGATCAATATACTCAATACCAAGAAACTAAACCAAGATCAATGTCAAAGTTCAAACCATGGCTTCAGGAACATAAAATTGATAGCATACTCTAACCATCTCAACCAAAGAGATAACATGCTCCATATGAACATACTATAACATGTCAAAATTCTAAATATATATCAAGAGTATATCATGACATAATAATGAAACCATCCTCACACCAAAGATAACATGTCAAATGAAAGCATAAACAACATATTTACCAAGAACCTTATTAGTCCTCAAGATGCAACCATCTCCACACACCATGAAGAAAAATCATCTCCACATACCATGAAGAACCATCTCCACACACCATAAAGATAACCAAGAACCCTATGAGTCCTCAAGATCTAACCATCTTCACACAACATGAAGATAGAAAGTGCACCATGTAAATGTCAAAGATGCTTTTGTAGCAACATGATCTAAGACAAACCTCCAACATCTACAAACACTCAATAAATATATCAATACCAAAAAAATCTCACTTAACCGTGGTACCAAATTACCCATGGCATCATAAAATCTATCTCTTACATGAAGATCCTCTAGGTCTATAGTCACACAACCAAAGTATCTATACCAAGTGAAACCAAGATCTCCAAACCAAGAAAATATATATCTAACTAGTAACTAATCATGCACTATCACCCCATCACTATCACAAGCTCCCACTAAACTGTGTATCCAAGCTATCCATGACATCATGATGAAAAACCATCCTCTAACCATGAGAATCAACCAAGGCATCAAACCATTAAAGAACTCAAAGTACACATCATGAGCTCCTTAAAAAGAAACCAAATAACCATGACCCTCAACCAAGAAGATATATCACCATAACCAAATTAGAAATACAAGCTAATGAACATCAAAGATAACATCAAGGATCTCTTTCATCTTGATGATGGATCATAGAGTGTGATCCAAACCATTGATGCAAAAACTATCACACAATCTACCCAGAAGTAATACAACAAAGCTTTCTTATGGATTGTAGAAAATTGATATCTACAATCAAGGATGTACCTGTATATGCAATCGTGTCATACCAAAAATCCATGGCACCATGATCACATCCATGAATCAAACATTTGACTCTCAATATGTCCAACTTGTCAACATAAAATAGTCAACCACAATCCTCAACTATGACTATACCTGGCAACAACATCTCATCCCTTCTACATGAAGAACAAATCAGAAAATCATATGATTTATGAAATAGACAACCTAAATTCAAGCCACCAATCTGAATATGCATCAATAATGAAAGATCAATGGGCAAAGACAACCCATAACCAAGCCATAAATGCAACTTGTAAGTATAGATTGCTTACAATACCACACAACTTGTAGACCCAATAATTAATCATACATATCCAAATCAAACAATGATAAAAATATCATCATGAGACCAATCTAAAATATGAACTAAGTATACAATGACATCAAATCTTAAATCTTCAAAATATAAAATGTCATAAACTCACAATGTTACCATTGTCAATATATACCATAAACTATTCAAATAAATATATTACCAAATAAAATATGTCAAAAATACACTAAATCTAAACTAATGTGTAGAGCTCTCCAAGATCTTTCTTTTGACTACTTGAAGTCCAAAATCTGACACTGTATGCCCAAGTTGTGCCTTAATTTGTGCTCAAAATAAATAATATCTAACTTTTAGGATCTTAAAAATTAACAAAATTTTAAAATCATATAACTAAACCTACACCAAGTTTTAGTGTTTTGAATTAGCTTTCCAACACCTATAAGAAGTCTAAAATCCAATATCTTGAGAGAAAGTTATGGTCATTTTACTAAGATAGTCTTTTTACCATTTTCACTGCAAATTTTTTCTTTGTGACAAAAATTTTGAGAAGATTAATTTTGAAGGCCGTCATGAGCTAAAACTAAAAAACTTTTTCATTTCCTCTAAACATGGCCAAACTAAGGCATACTATATATTAAAATTTATTCTACCGTAACTATCCCATAGAATTGGTTGGGCAACTAGAAGGACTACCATAACTAGCCCATAGAATTGGTTGGGCTTGAAATGTTGACTTGGATCCAATGGTGATGTTTGTTTTTACCTAGGAGATTATTTTTGCAAGATCCCCCTAGAATCTTCATTTAAATGAAATATATAAAAAAATTGTTTTGTCCAACAATTTCACATGACCAAAATCTACCAACATCCTATCATAATAGTAAACCCAAAACCCTCAAATCTGCAATAAATAACTCATATATCTTTCCCTTTCTTTTATCCTCTCATATATCCCCATAGATTTAATATAGGGTTACAATAAAAAAATTATAGCTCTGATACCACTTGTAAGGAAACTTGTGAAGCCGGTGACATTGTTTCTTTTCACCGAGGGGCTTATGATGCTTGCCAATTTTTCATCATTTGGTGGTGCCACCCTTCTAGGGCAGCATAACACATTAGGAAAGGAGCTATGAGTCTAGCCTATGGGGCTTATAATAATATCCCTTAGTGGATGCACATTTACTAGCCCCATGGTCACATAGAGTCCACCATCTGGCCCACACTGATTCAGAGCTCTCCTACTGGTGCAACTGAAATTTGCATGCAAAAGAATAGATATCATACCCAAAAAAATTATGACACAAGATATACCCAAGGAAACCCTCATTGAGAAAAAAAAACCCAACCTCTAAAAGCATCCATCACCATGTATTATTTAGCAAAAATTACCATTTCAATACAACTATGGAAGCCTTCAAAGCCATAGCCACAACCAAGAAATCCATGTGAACAAGCATGAATCCACACATCCCATGCCATGCTTCCAACCTTCACAAATGCTCCCTTGTCTAGCTTGTCAAGCTTTGTCATACTTGACTCTTTCCCTTTTTTCCCTTCTTTCTCTCACTCTCACACCAACAACTACCCTCATGGATTCTTATATAGTAGCAAGTCCCACAAAAAAAACAAGTGGTATTACATAAACTATGTGCTACCTAACCCATTGACCCCACATTTAATATTAGAAATTTAATTCTTTTTTCCAATATTAAATAATTATATGTAATATTATCACAATGTTACAATACAAATCATCAAGTATATCTCATGGGAATCTTTCCATGTTGCACATCCATCTAGATGTAACATTACATAATAAAATAAAATAATAGAATATAACAATATTATGCAATGTGTAAAACACCCATTATCTCAACATTCTCTTCTATGGTATCTGATAGAAGAACAACATAAAGGTTAATTTGGTATAGATAGTCAGTTGATCTTGATAACCACCCAAGGTTATGAGAGATACTTTTTAGTATTTGGTATATGTAGTTAATGTTAGAAGAAAAAAGGATAAGTCTAGAAGAAGTTATGTAAGTTTTGGTGATTTTTTTTTGAGATAGAGTTTATAGAGTCATGTTCTGGTAAAAATTTTATATCTTTTAGCAAATTTGATATCTTGATGATCAAGGTTGAGGACATGAAGAATACATATTGGGGATGATGTGGCTAAACTCACTCATCATAACATTGTGTGTATAGAATATTATTCAAGTTACAAGACAAAAGATTAAGGTTATCTCTAAGTGTAACATGCTCTTAATGTGGTCCTATAATAATTAATTAAGAAGGACAAACAAGCAACTTAGGGAAATTTTTTAGGGACTTAGTATAAAGGAAGGGCATTTTCCTTTGTCATGATGTGTGATGTGATGATTGATTATCAATGATAAGAAACAAAGAGTGTGAAATGCAAAGTTGAGTAGAGCAGTCTTGAAGTGAAGGAAACTTCATTCCTAAGGTTTGTAGAGTGATCTAAGATTTGGTATTTGGATTCAAGGTTTGTGACTTGATTGATAAGGTTTGACGGTAATTGGTATAGCTAACAGGATAGAGGAAAGGATAGAGGAAATAAGAAGACACCACTAAATTACTTGTTTGAGCAGTGAGCTCTTCTTATAGTTAAAATTACATCTTTAGGTAGTGGGCTCTTCTTGCATACATGATACTACAACTCTTGACAAGGTTGGAATCTTCTAATAGGGACTCATTGTACTAAATGTTGCAGAAAACTCCTAACAAGGTCTATCTTCTAACAAGGAATATTTATATTAGTACATCATCTTGTGAACATCATTCACACCAGGGTTTTCCCTCTAATCAAGGGTTTCCCTAGTCAACATATCCGGTATAATTGTTTATGTGCATCTTATTATGGTTGTTATTTACTTTAGTTGAATGGTTAAGTTTATTTAAAGAAGATAAATGTTTTAATTGTTAGATAACTTGTTCATGCCTGCTCTTAGTTATCTTAGTGGACTATTATTTCTTAGAAGATCTAAAGAGTGGATACCATCTGATTCATATTAGATAAGATGATGAGTGGAAGACTACTTTCAAGACTATAGAAGGACTGCATGAGAGGTTATTCATGTCTTTTGGGCTAACCAATGCACCAAGCACTTTCATGCAGCTCATGAATGGGCTACTGAAGGAGCTTTTGGGTAAGTTTGTCATTGTTTACCTAGATGATATTTTGATCTTTAGTAAGATATTGGAGGAGCATTTGATCCATGTTCACAAGGTGTTTGATAAGTTGAGGGAAGAAAATTTGCTGATAGACCTGAAGAAGTATAGTTTTGTGAAGAAGGAGTTGGTGTACCTAGGATTTTTAGTCTCAGTAGAAGGTCTAAAAATGGACCTAGAGAAAGTGAAGGCTATCCTTGAATGGCCTACTCCAAGGAGTGTGACAAAGGTAAGATCCTTTCATGGACTGGCTAGTTTTTATAGAAAGTTCATAAGGTTTTAGCAGTATTTTTGGACCCCTAACTGAAACAATGAGAGGGGATAGAAAAGAATTCAAGTGGACTATTGGAGTAGACAAGATTTTTAATCTATTGAAAAAGAAAGTTACTAAGTAGCCTATTTTAGCACTTCCTAATTTTAGTAAGGTGTTTCAAGTAGATTGTGATGCTAGTGGTCTTATAATAGGAGTTTTTTTGAGCTAAGAAGGTAGACCTATTGCCTATTTTAGTGAGAAATTAAATGATGCAAAAAGACAATATTCTATTTATGATAAGGAATTTTGTACCATAGTTCAAACATTGAAGAAGTGGAGACACTATCTTCTTCCTAAGGAGTTTGTTTTGTATACTGATCATCAAGCTTTGCAATATTTGAATAGTCAAAGAAAATTGAACCAAAGGAATTTGAAGTGGGTTGAGTTTTTGTAGAGTTATACATTTTTTTTAAACCACAGGAGTGGGAAGTCTAATAGAGTTGCAAATTCTCTTAGTAGAAGATAACTTTTGCTAATAGAAATGCAGATAGAGGTGGTTGGGTTCAAGGAACTCAGTACTTTGTATCCAGATGATCCTAATTTTGGTGAAACATGGAAGGCTTGTATAGAACCTGTTACACTTGACAAGACAAAGTGGTTGGATTTCATGATCCAAGATAGTATGTTGTTCAAAGGAAGTTAGTTGTGCATTCCTAGAACTTCAATGAGAGAGAATCTCATCAAGGAGAAGCATAGTGGAGGATTGGCTGGACATTTTGGTAGAGATAAAATCATTGCTTTGGTTGCTAAGAATTATTACTAGCCGTAGTTGTAGAAAGATGTGAAGAAATTTGTATAGAGTTGTAGAGTATGTTAGATGGTGAAGGGAGTAAAGTAGAATACAGGGTTGTATCAACCATTACCTATACAAGAGAAACTATGGGTGGATATCAACATGGATTTTGTTCATGGATTATCAAGGACACAATATGAGCATGATTCTATTTTTGTGGTGGTTGAAAAGCTTTTAAAGATGACACATTTTGTTCCTTGTAAGAAGACTAGTGCTATTGTTCATGTGGTAGAATTATTTTTCAGAGAAGTGGTGAGACTACATGGTCTACCAAAAAGTGTAGTTTCAGATTGAGATACCAAATTTGTTGGGTATTTGTAGCATACATTATGGAAGAAGTTGAAGATAGATTTGAAGTTTAGTTCATCACATCATCCATAGACTAATGGACAAAAAAAAGTTGTGAATCATAGTTTGGGAAACTTGTTGAGATGCTTGGTTAGAGATAAACCAAAAGGATAGGATATGGTATTACTACAGGTAGAATTTTCATATAATAATTCTATTAATGGGAGTATTGGTAAATCACTATTCTAGATTGTATATGGGAATAGTCCCTGAAATGCTTCTGAATTGAGGCAGTTGGATAAATGAGAGATAAGTAGTGCTGAAGTAGAAGATTTTGCTAAACATTTGAAGAACATCTATGAGGAGGTGATGAAGCACATCATAAAGATGAATATGAAGTATAAAGCTAAGGTAGATATAAAAAGAAGGTATAAGGAATTTTAGATTGGAGATGAAGTCATGGTTCATTTGAGAAAAGATAAATTTTTAGTGGGTACATATAATAAGTTAAAGATGAAGAAGTTTGGACCATGCAAGTTAGTGAAAAGGCATGATTCTAGAAATGTGTATGAAGTCGAGTTTTCTGCTAACTTGAATATTTCACCTGTATGTAACATTTTAGATTTAACAAATTATTATGAATGAGGTGATGGAGATGAAGTTGCAGAAGTGCAGTGGAGTATTCCAGTAGCTAGTTTGGATAAAAAGGAGATTAAGGAGATACTACATAGTTGTTTTGAAAAAAGTACCAGAAATAGAACTTATGAGGAATATCTGGTCAAATGGAAAGGGAGGCCAGTTGTGGATTCATGATGGCTAGAAAAGGAGGAGGTTAACCATCTTGGTTTTCTTCTAAATACCTAAGATGTGATAGGGTCACTTCTCAAATTAACCCACATGTCTAATGTAGGAGCATCCTAGGTGTAAGAGCAATCTTGCATCTCCCAAAAATATTTTTTATTTTAGTCTTTTCTATTCTAATAAGGACTAGTAGATAGGGTGGTTACTATTTATGGGAACTTGCTATCTTCATTAAGTTTATCATATGAGCTTGAAATGTTCTCATTTTCTATAGGAAGGTTCACTTTAGAGTTATAAGCTTACCAAAAAAATCTTATTTCTCTAGCTTAAGTATCAGAGAAGTTATTGCAGATTTTTGATGGAAAAAATTGTAGAAAAGTCTTTAGAGTCACTATTGGAGGCCTTATAATGCTTGCATGAGGTTTGAAAACTTGATGGAAGGGCACTTGCACCATTCCAAGCCTATAAATTAGGAGCTAGTATTTTTGAAAAGTGGTTATAATAGCCAATCAAAGCAATAGTTTTAGAATTATGGCCTTCAAAATTTGGGCTACCAAAGTTTTTAAAATAATTTGTCAAAGATGTATTTAGTTGATTCTATATGTATTGTTGGGGTCTGTCGGCCTTAGGTATTAAGTTTCAATGTCTAGAACATTTCTAGGTAGTATAAAATTGCCTACTTAAGAAAGGCTTGAACATTGTCAAGGACACCTTTGGGTGATAGTTCACAACTTGTCTTATAAATTATTGTAATGAAGGTGCCCATGTGTATTAGCATAATGCACTTGTGAATTTTGTAATACCACATTTGTGGTGCAAATAAGAATTCTATATTTTGTTCTTGCACTTAATGTTGTTTCTTTGTTTTTGTTATGAGTTAATGGTAGTAAGGGGAGCACCCTTCATCAAGGAATACCGACAAAAGACTATTAAACTTTAAATCCTCTTCATCAATCATTCTCCCCCATTGATATATGTCAATGCACTTTATGACAAACTAACATTCCATGTTGAACATATTGTACTCATGTCGAACATCTCCAACTATCATGCATACTACTTTACCATGTTATTTTTCATGCCAAACATCTCCCCCATTGACATCAATGTCAAAGCTTTCAGTAACCAAAATCTCTACATCAAACTCTGCAACAATTGATACTCGCTTAGCTCGAGTGTCAAGAGACACTATTCAAAAGAAAATCCAATAAGAGTCCTAGAAGACTCTGTCCATCATGGATACTCCCCCATACAGGAAGCATCAACATTCAGTCCAAAAAAAAATGGTACTCTGTTACACTCGACTAATGCACTCTTGCATCTTCTACTCTAATGTAGGAAGGGGCATAACCCCAAGCATACCTCACAAATACTCAAAAGTCTATTTGGGAAGAGGCTTAGTGAATATATCTTCAATTTTCTCTTTAGTGCTCACATTCTCTAATTTAATTTCCTTTTGTTCAACTTTTTCTCTTAACATGTGATACTTAATAGAAATGTGCTTAGTCCTCAAATGCAACACTGGATTCTTAGACATATTTACTGTGCCTATGTTGTCATAATGTATGACAAAAAGTTCATTGATTTTAATCTTTACATCCTTTAGCATCTACTTCATCCAAATGATTTGATTGCAATTATTTACTACTACAACATACTCTGCTTCTGCTATACTTTGTGATGTACAATCCTACTTCTTGCTTAAGAAAGAAATCAATCTTCTTCCAAGAAAGAAGGCTCCTATACTAGTGCTCTTTTTGTCATCCATTCTACCTACCCAATCTTCATTAGTATAAGCACTTAGAGTAAAATTATTAGATTTTTCATACCATAATCTAAACTTAGATGTTCCCTTTAGATATTTAAATATCCTTTTGACTATTGCATAATGTGCTTCTCTAGGATCAGCTTGGAATCTTGCAACAATTTGATGGAATTACAAATAGGAATGATAAATTACTGAGACAAGTGGGTGAATTAGTAGTTAAAAAATGAACCCATTAAACTTTTCACCACTCATCCATCTCATACATTCAATAGGTAAACTTGAAATAACATGGAAAGCATAAACATATAAAACACATAAATACATAAACAATCACACATTTGACACCTAATATGATTACCCAAAAACCCTCCAAATGAGAAGGTAAAATTGGGGTGGGGATGACACCCACAATTCTTCACTACTATAGCAATAAAGTGTCACCAATTAAGGTTACAATGAGTTGACCATGAAATATGATCTGCCCTATGAAAGGTTTGCCCTATTAAAGGCTTACAAGGACTATTAAGTCCCACCTTGTTAGAGGATTTCAACACCCTATTAGAAGTGTGCTTGGCTAAAGGACTTTGGAACATCCACTAGGAATGTCACCCTATTAAAGTATTTCCAATGGTCTGTTAGGACTACTTTTCCTAGTAGATTTAACCAAAATCACCTGTGAGGATGTTTCATCATATATCTTGTGATTAGCTCTAGTAGCCCAATTAAAGATCAAATCCCTACTGTCTTTCTTGATCCTCTCTGATATGATAAGTCAGTGTTGTACCCTCTATCCTTTGTTCTTCTCAAATTGATTCTTCCATTCACTCTCTCATAAATTTTAAGTCTCCATGCAAACTTTGTTGTTCTCTACCTTCAATTCCTTATGCACTCTCTCTTAATGAAGTTTTAGGGTTTTATCCTCCTTAAGAAGACTAGAAGACTTAGGGTTAGGTATGAATGTATGGATGAGATTCATCATTTTTGCCACATAATCCTTCCCTTTTTCTAATCAGTTGCATGTAATTACATAGAAAATTTGCATACAGATTCCACCTTATCTTCAAAAGATCATATTTTGTTTTTAAATGATGCAAGAGCATCAAGAGGTATAAGGGAAATCCTATGTCACCCAAAAAAATGTACCTAGACATAGTTTTTGTTTCATGTGTTTTCATTTCTGGATACCCATTTGGGTCAAGTAAAGGTTCCAACTCTCACAGTTCAACTATCAATGTTTTGGGTTAGAGTATTTAAGCACCTTGGGATACGTGTAAATGCCAAAAAAATAGGACTATCTAATTGATCCATAATTATGGTGAATTAGAAGGTGTAAATTGGAGGGAGGATTAAAATTATAATTTAAAACATTCCAGAAAAAGAATCAAGTCAAAAGGCTACACGGTTTGAAAGTTATCGCAGTTTTTCAATTTCTAGAGACCTCCTAAGAATGCTTCAAAGTTAGGTTTGAGGCATTAAATTACCTCATATAGGGCCAAAAATGGGGGACAATCAAAGCTTTTCCATAGGGCTATAGAGCACTCAAGGAGCTTTCAAAAAATGTAAACGGTTCATCGATCGGAGCTAGGGTTCAAAAGTTATGCCTCCTGAAAGTTCAACTACCATTTTTGGATTCTTCTAATTTTGTACCAACTTCTAAAGTGACTTCTGGAGCCTTCCATTTTGGTGGTGGATGCCAACTAGCACTTTCTAGAATGTATTCTTAATCCTTAACCCTTTGGGGTCTATTTAAGGATATATCTGGCATTGTAAAAGGTAGTTTGAAGTGGAGTTTGAGAGAAGGTACTGGGAGAAGAAATTATCTCCAAATTTATGCTATTGTAAGCCCATAGGGCATGTTTTGGAGTTTGTTTCCTCTGCACTAAGTGCACTAGCATATTTTCATAGTTAATAAAGTTTTCCCTTTCCTATTGTATCCATTCTATGCTTGGGTCATGTCTCCATCATTAGATCTCCTAAAAAAATGGTTTACATAGTTGTTTATGCAATCTCAAACAACTATGTTAAATATATGTTACTCAGAACTTAAGGTTAATAACACTTGACGCATACTAAAATTATATCTTTGACTCAACACCTAAACTACTTAGCATCTACTATTTTCTTGGCACTTCAATCACTTAGCATGTATTGTCTGCTCAGCACTTAAGTGACTTGGCACATGAGTGACTCAACACTCATTGCAAATCAGCATGGTCTATATTTACATATTATACTCAACATATACTACAAGTTTGGCATGAACTTAATATAGATGACTTAAGTGTGTTGACACTCAATTCTCAAAACCAATCTAAGATCAACAATCTCCCCCTTTGACATGAGTGTCAAAAACACTTAACTGTACATAAACAATCTATCTTTCTCGAGTATAATATATTCACAACTTGGCATATACAAAACTTCAAAATTTTCAAAATTCTGTAATAGACTATATATACCTCAAAATTCATAACTCCACTTGAGTTAATGTGCCTATATTATCCAAAACTATGTTCTCCATTCTAAGTAAGTCTGTCTCTTGCTAATAGTCTTTGACTTAAAATATGTTGATACTCTTTATTTGATATGCTCTATTTCTGCTATTCTATTTTTTTTCTCTTCTCTATTTGCCCCCCTTTTTGGTATATCTCCCTTTTTTCTCTCTCTTTTTTTTTCTTATTTATTTCATCACCTCCTTACTTATTTATTCCCCTTACTTATTATCTCCCCCTTTTTGACACTTATGTCAAAGGTTCTATGCAGAAATGTTGTATTTGTTCAAAAAGTTTTTTTGGAAATCCATTATGATTTTCAGAGCAGCATACCAATTGTCACATGCAACATCAAGTGACTTGATTTGGATGGCTATCTCTACTGCAAGGTGAACTAGTACATCAAATATAGAAATATTAGGATCCTTCTTCAACAAAGTTTTTGAAAATGCAAAGTTCTTTATCGAGTATTTCCATATGAGGGGTTAGGGAGGCTTGAATGTTAGTCATCTTGGCTCTTATATTAGCCTCTTCTACTATTAGGAAAGCTAGTTGACTTTGTAAGTGAAGCAATGAGTGAAAATGCTTCTCACTGTGAGTAGGTTTTTCAGGTAGTTGCATACATAAAACTTTGAGATTTCTCTCCAGACTCAGAATTCTATGGTTAGTTTTTTGTGTGAAGAGTGTGAGATCACACAATTTTGTGTACAATGAGAATATGTTCTCAAGTACATTCTTCACTGTCTTAGTTTTTGTAGCCAATTGTACTTATGCCAATGCTATATCACTAGATATTTTCTCATTGACTCTCCCTTGAAATTTCCTTTCTGACCATTCCATAAGTTTTGCATTTGTATCCTGGTCTTCACTATTCACCTGATCCACAATATCTGATAGTTCTTCTAATATTGGCATTGACTCTTCAAGTGTAGGAAAACTAAAAGCATGTAGAAAGATATCTTTTATTTCTTGTAATGCTTGTCTTTGCTTATACTCCTTTCTGAGTTTTTCTTGATTTTTCTTCTTTTCTAAGGCTTGTTGCATTGAGCCTATTTGTTCCAAGGTAATGGTGATATAGTCATATTTAGGTATCACTATTTCTTCATCTAGAGTTACATCTCCATAGTGAATTACCTTCACAACCTTGGATGAATTGGAGCCTGGTGCTGAAATTTGCAATGGTACAACATTAGTGCTCAACTCATGAAGGACTTTTGTAGGAGTGCTAGATGTTGATAATGTTACCAATGCTTGAGTGGCTTCTTGCTCCTTCTCCTTTGGTATGTCCTTTTCTTCAAATTTCCCTTGATCGATTACTATTGTCTGGCTTGCACCTTGTGTCTGTGTTGTAGGTACAAATGCATCTATCTATATTGTTTTATCTTTCTCTTCTATTTTAGTTTACTTCTTCTCAATAGTGTCAACTTTTACAAGTGTCACAACCTTAGTAGATGTATCTACTAGTGTTTACATCAAAGGTTGTACATGGGTAACCAAAGGGATGGTAGAAGGCGGTTCTTATGTATTCACCTTGTCCCTTGTGATATCAGTTACTACCTTTTGGAGATCATCTACACTCACTAATATTGGTTGTTCACACAACTTTGCATGGATTATAGACTTATCCATATCCTCTTCAAGTCATTTGTAGTTAAAGGATTGATGTTTTGAGGTTAAGCATTAGGAACATCCTTAACAATAATTGTTTATGTTTACTTGACTATGTCATGTGGGGGGTTGACACTTGGCACTTGTGTTTCCTACACTCTTTTTTCCTTTTGCTAATCATCAGCTATTTTCATATCATCATCTTGTCTTTTAGATTCTTCCCCAATAGTATTATCTATCCTCTCATCTTCCTACATATCATCATCTTTTTCATTATCCTTGCTATTTGTCTTATCTTCACTCTTATCATCCTATTATTCTTTAGATGGATCAACCTCTCCTTGCTTCATAGTGGTTAACGCATAGATTAATTTCCACATTTGGGTTGATTTCTTAACCACATCATCAATATTTCTTTGTAAAATATTGAAGGCTCTATATTTAGGTGTAAACCTAGCTACATATCTCTTCACTACCTTAGCAATATATCCTTTTGTTAGCTCTAGCATCACTTGAGCTAATGTTGACTCTCTAATTTGTTTCTCAAGATTTAAATGATAATGCCACTTTTCTTCAACAATATCATATAGACCTTTGAATATATTGTTGGCAAACTCAAGTGGAGTGTTCTTAAATTTGGACATCATAGAATACAATGCCTCTTCCACTAGATTATTTTCATCTATACTCAATTTATCAAAATCTAAATTTTTCAATCCAAATAAATTTGCATTATTCTTGACATTATCAATAAATTTTTCAAGATCAGAAAGTGGTGTGTGACTTACCACTGTGAATTGACTAATGTAATCTAATTCTATCTTTTCTTCATTTGAATTAGGCTGAGCAATATATTTCCTTCTCTATTTCTTCTGCCCTTGGCCTCCTTGTTCTGACTACTTGATTTTTTCCTTAGCCTTTTGTGTGGTTTCTCTTGTGCTGGCTCTAGTGGTAGGAGTTGTAGGCTTTGCTAGGCTAGGCTTGACAATTTTCTTTTCCTTTCATTTATTCACAAGTTGAGCCTTGCCCTTCCCCTTCTTTGGTATAGATTGAGTTGGTGCTTCTTTGATTTCCTCTTCCTCCTTGGCACCTTCTTCTTCTTGGTCCTCACCCATGCCTTGGATCAAAGGTAGAGGTACTTGAGTTTTTATCTCTTCTTCTTCATTCTCTTCATCATCTTCTTCTTCCTCATCACCAAATTGAGCCTTTAGTTTCCTTACTAATTTGTCTTTCTTCTTTAATGTAGAAGCTATCTTCAACTCCATTTCAAATTTATACTTCATTACATCATAATTACCAAATATTTTACCAATCTCCTCTACTAGGAGTGCAATAATGGTAGCTAAGGCTTCATCCACATTGATTTCATAACCTAGAGGTCTTAGTCATCTAACCCTAAGTAGTACTGCCTGAATATAAGTGTAATCAATATCTACAAGGAAGCATATATCATTGTAGTGTTGCTCTACTAAGTCAATTGGTATTCTCAATCTCTACTTCATAGGCTTCTTAAAGTCTTCAAAATAGCTTGTCATAATTGACTCAAAGTTCTCTCCCATTTGCTCAATATACTCATTGATTTGGATAGCCACAGATCTATTTGTCTTCCATCCAATTTTACCAAAAGATGGGAATTCATTTTGTACATAGAAGGATATGCACACAAGGATTGATCCAAACTTACATTGAGCACTTTTTGTTTTTCTGATGGCACCTAGGTTTTCATTTATTTGTTGCAATTGAAGTTCTGTAAGATTATAGGTGTGATCTTTCTTAACAATTTTGTAACCAACATCCACTACTATTTGGGGCACACTATTTAACTTGCTTGATTGGTAGAACTTGTGGGAAATAAATCTAATAGAAAAATCAAGCAAAGGATCTATAATGGTGTCAATGATCATACCACGCTTGTTCCATTTAGCACCTATGCTCTTCTTAATTGCCTCTTTGGAGTCACTATGTAGGGTCTTTGGTTGATCTAGGTTTCAATAACTAGTCACCCTATGAATAATTCTTTTTGAAATCTTGATCAGTCCACCCTCTAACCATAGACATCCATCATGAATTCTGCTCATAACTATTTTGATCCATTTAGTTTTGAAAGCCATGGGAAAATCTAGGGCATGTGTCAAACCTTTTCTTTCCATAATCTTTAATTCTCCCTTCAGGACTTTATTTTCACTCAATTTATCATATGCCTATCTTATTTCCATGTCACCTATGGCTCCTACATTTTAGGTGCAACATTTCCTCACATCTTGAACAATTATTACTTTAGGTAGGATCATGGATAATGCTCTTGTTGGGTCTTATTTATAGGAAACTTCTAGAATAGCTTTGAAATCTAGTTGTTTAACTTCATTGCTAACTAATTGAAAATCAAATGTCTCTTTCTCTTTCTCAATTTTTGAACTAGAAGCCATTCTAACAAACTAGGGTTTATCAAATTTAAAACTACACAAATTAGCTTATGCAAAATATCTTTAAGATTCGATAAATTATTGCTTAGTTGTTGTTGGAATCCATGAAAATGCTCCAAACTAGTTTGTGCATCACTTCTTCACTTTGCTCATTCTCACTTTGAATTCGTAATGACAAAAAATAGGCAAAATTTGACCTTATACTTTTTAGTTTTCTACAAGTAATGCTTAGTCATGTACAACTATAAAAGTCGGCATCAACATAATTAATTCTCCATTAAGAATCTATAGAGACCTCCATTCACTCAACCACTACTATAAACTTAGCTCTAACTATCTTTGATCAGTAGCTTGGCATTAACTAGTTTTTCACTCGACATACATAGAGGACTTTTCATACTCAGTAGCAACATGAAACTTGAAGATTTTAACCTTGAATTTTCTATGAATTTGTGCATCTTAATTCATGCTAATGGAATCATTTCAGTGCTAATTTCTTTTGGAAATAATGTATAATGTAACACTTTAAGTATCAATCCAACATACCTCTTATTTGCTTAGTTTGATGAAGTGTGACCACTTGACCCATTGAGTGAAGTAAGCTCTTCTCCATTTGATGTACTACCATCATCTTTCTTCTTCCATGTCTTGTTCATTTCATTCCTGATGTGCTCAACATCTGTCTTTCCTTGGACCTAGTTGGAAAATGCTTGCTGATGTGACTAGTCTTGTAACAATTGAAACATGTAGTTTGACTCAACCATCTCTTGTAGTTACCATTGAAGTGAGTCCTCATGCAATTTCAGGTATATGACCATATTTCTGACAATAGTGGCAGCTATAACTTGTATTGTAATACTAGTTATAGGAGTTTTCATAGCTTCTTACCTTTGTTGGTTTGCTTGATGACCATGTGGACTTGGATTTGCATTCAAAGGCTCTATGTCCATACTTTTGACAATTGTAGCAGTGTCTTTCAAATTTTAGTGCATGCATGGTTTTGGTTCTACATTCATGTGCCTGATGACCTTGGTTGTTGTGCTTGTGACAATGAGTCATGTTTTTAGGCTTACCATTCTAGTTTACATTCTTGCTCCTACAAACATTAGTTGTATTTCCTTTCTTACCACAATGATGAAAAGTAGGCTTAGAGTTCTTACCTTTATTGTTCCTTTCCTCAATAGCTTTGGATGATTCTCCTTCTTTAGTGCTTGTGAATCCCAATTCTAATGTATCTCTACTAGATCTATGAGATTTTAGTAGTTGCTCAAAGTATTTGATGGCTTCATTTAGTTTGTTGAGACTTTCAACAAATTCCTTTTGTCTTTTTAGGTAATTTTGCATTTGTTCATTTTGTAGCTTGAAATTGGTTATTTCAATGTCCTTGACATTCAACTCATGGTGAAAATTCATCATTTTTCTTAAGGTATCCAATTGCATGTTTGAGATCTTGGATAGCTCTGTTGATTTTTCTTCCATTCTATTTTCCAAAATTCTTTTGTCTTGTTCAATCATGGCCTTGTCTTCCATAGCTTTATTCTTTTGTTCAATCACCTCACACAATAGTATAGCTTGTGATTCTTGCTCCAACTTGATATTTTTGATCTCTTTAGCTTGTGTTCTATTCTTTTCCATCACATCTGTAATTGCTACATTGAATTCACTGGAATTACCATCTACAAATAGCTTTTTGGTGTTAATCTCTTTGTATTGTGTGTCATTTTCTGCTATAACAATCTCTTTCCTTCTCTTCAAGGAACTCTTCAAAGAATTTTTGGCTTCATTTAGTTGATGCAGTGTGAGATGTATCTCGATCTCCTAGTTATCAATGGTCTTTCCCAACTTGTAGACTTCAATTTCAAGATCTTTCCTCTAAGCTGCAAAGCTTCTTCATTTGAGAACTTAGCTCTAATACCAATTGATGCAAATACAAGTAGGAATGGTAAACTATTGAGAGGGGGCGGGGGGGTGAATCAGTAGTTAAAAAATAAAGCCATAAAAATTTTCACCACTCATCCATCTCATGCATTCAATTGGTAAATTTGAAATAATATGCAAAGCATAAACATCTAAAACATGTAAACACATAAACAATGAAACATTTGACACCTAATATGATTACCCAAAAACCCTCCAAATGAGAAGGTAAAATTGGGGTGGGAATGGCACCCACAATTCTTCACTACTACAACAATAAAGTGTCACCAATTAAGGTTAAAATGAGTTGACCATGAGATATGATCTGCCATATGAAAGGCCTACCTTGTTAAAGGCTTACAAGGACTGTTAAGTCCCACCTTGTTAGAAGATTTCAACACCCTATTAGAAGTGTGCCTAGTTAAAGGACTTTAGAACATCTACTAGGAATGTCACCTTGTTAAAGAATTTACAACAATATGTTAGGACTACTCTACCTAGTAGATTTAACCAAAATCAACTGTTAGGATGTTTCAACATAGATCTTGTTATTAGCTCTAGTAGCATGATTAAAGATCAAATCCATACTTTTTCTTTCTTCATCCTCTCTAATATGATATGTCAATGTTGTATCCTCTATCCTTTGTTCTTCTCAAATTGATTCTACAATTCACTCTCTTACAACTTCTAAGTCACCATGAAAAATTCATTGTTCTCTACCTTCAATTCCTTACACACTCCCTCTTAATGAAGTTTTAAGGTTTCATCCACCTTAAGAAGACTAGAAGAATTAGGGTTTGGTATGAATGTATGGTTGAGATTCATCCTTTTTGCCACTTAATCCTTCCCTTTTTCTGATTGGTTGCATGTAATTACATAGGAAATCTACATACATATTCCTCCTTATCTTCAAAAGATCATATTCCATTTTTAGATCGACTAAAAAAATACTTTACATAGTTTGTGCAATCTCAAACATATATGTCAAATTTGTATTACTTAGAACTTAAGGTTACTAATGCTCAAAACATACTAAAATTCTATCTTTGACTTGGTACATAAGTTGCTAAACATCTACTATATTCTTGGCACTTGAATCACTCGGCATGTATTGTCTGCTCGACACTTAAGTTACTCGACACATCAGTGACTTGGCACTCATTGTAACTCAACTGAGTCTATATTTACATATTATACTCATCATATACTACAATTTTGGCATGAACTTAATAAATTAATTTAGTGTATTGACACTCAAATTTCAAAACCAATCTGAGATCAACACAATCCCAACTGCATTTTCTATGTCTGGCCTTGTGTGAGTCAAATAGTGCAAACCTCTGATCATAGTTCTATACTTATTTTTCTCAATAATAGGCGTCTCATCCTTTGTAGACAACTTGTTTCCAATTACCATAGGTGTTTCAATAGGTTTTCATGTTTCCAAAGCAAACCTCTTTAGTAAATTCTTCAATTACTTAGTCTAAGAAATAAAGATTCCTTCATTATTCTATACAATCTACAATCCTAGGAAATATTTCATCTCTCCTATGAAACTCATTTCAAATTCTTTCTTCATCTCTTTTATAAAATTTTCACTTTCTTTGTCATTTCCTCTAAATATAATGTCATAAAGTTTTTTACCAAAATCATCAGACCATCATTAATTTCTTTCCAATAGAGATTACTATTTTCCATACCTTTTCTATATCCAAGTTTTGTGAAATGTTTCTCCAACCTTGCATACCAAGTTCTAGGTGCTTGCTTCAATCCATACAATGCTTTTCTTAATTTTCATACTATATCCTTGTCATCTGTCAAAGGACATCCTTCAAGATTCTCAATGTATACCTCTTCTTCAAGTTCTCCATTTAAAAATGCTAACTTGACATCCATTTGATATACTTTAAATTTCTTTTTTGCAACATAGGCTAAGAATAATCTTACTGCTTCTATTCTAGCAACTAGAGCATAAGTCTCGTCATAATCTATCCCTTCTTGTTGTGAGTAACCATTACATACCTATCTTTCTTTGTTCCTTATAACTTCTTCTTACTCATTCATCTTGTTCCCAAATACCCATTTAGTTCCTATCACATTCTTGTCTACTTGTCTAGGGACCAATTCCCATGTCTCGTTCTATACTATCTAATCCAATTCCTCTTTCATGCCTTGTTTCCAATAATCATCTTTACATGCTTCATCTATATTCTTAGGCTCAGCTTGAGATATCAAGCGTAGTTCTTCATTGACTATACTTCTGATCATAACACCTTTGTCTTTGCTTCTAATGATCTACTTGGATGGGTGATTCTTTATCATATTCTCTCCTAAACTAGGAATTTCTATCTCAATTCTTGGTTCTACTAAAGGTTTTGAGATTTTTTTCTAGCTTGGATCTCGTTCATTCTGCAAATCATTGTTAGTCTCAGGAAATACCTCATCATTCCTTGGCTTAGTAACAACATCATCATCTAAATTGTAATCAACTATTCTTTCTTTTATTCTGAATTTCTCATCAATTCTTACATTTTAACTTTCCAAAATAGTCACTAAAGTTGTCTCTTCTATTAATATCTTCTCATTAATCAATCTAAGCTCATTATCATAGTCATTCAATACTCTTTCCACACTAGCTTTAGATTCTTCAACTTGATCAGATAGAAAACTCTTTCTAGTTTTTCTTATTCTTTTAGGATATCTAGATGAAAGATGACCAAACTCTTTACATGTCCAAAAAAAAAAATTGCATACCTTCAGGTTCTCTTTTTGTAAGTAGATCAATACCTTCCTCTATCTTCATGTCTTCTTTGGATCTAGATTTATTTTTTCTTGAAATTTTGTTATTTTGTATGTAATAGAAAGATTCTGGATCTCTAAACTCGATACTTTTCTCTTTACACAAATCTAATAACTCACCATGAATTTCCATAACTCGTGTGTCAAGATTTTTTTCATCAAATGTAGGACTATCTTCTCTGAACATGTTCTCCATGGATCTCCCAAAGTTTTTAAACTTTATCTTCAAGGACATGATGCTTTGATACCAATTGTTAGAAATAATAGTCCACCAAGATAACCAAGTGGGGGGAGGGACTGAATCAATTATCTAAAAATTTAAAGATTTATCTTCTTTAAAAAAACTTAACCATTCAACCAAAGTAAACAAAAACCATAATAAAATGCACATAGACAATTACACCAGATATGTTAACTAAGGAAATCCTCGATCAAAAGGAAAACCCCAGTGGGAATGATGCCCACAAGATGATATACTAATATAAGTATTCCTTGTTAGAGGATGGACCCTATTAGGAGTCTATTACAACATTTAGTACATGGAGTCCCTATTAAGAGACTTTGAATCCCTATTAGGAGATTCCAACCATATTAGGAGTTATGCCAACCCTATTAGGAGTTGTAGTACAATGTATGCAAGATGAGCCCATTGCTCAAACATGCAATTCCAACTACAAGAAGAGCTCACTGCTCAAACAAGTAATTTTATGTTATTTTCCTCTTTTCTTTGTCCTATCAACTAGACCAATTACTATTAGACCTTTTAGACCAAGTCACCAAACTTGAATCCAAATATCAAACCTTAGCAATGAAGTTTCCTTCACTTCTGCACAGATTTGCTCAATTTTTCTTTTTGTTCTCTTTTCTTGTCATCAATATAATTCATGTCATATTTGATAAAGGAAATCATCCTTCATTTATACGAAGTCCTCAAAAAAATTCCCTGAGTTAGTTGTTGGACCTTGTCATGCCACAATTCTATGAGGCAAAAACACAACTAATTTTTTTTTTTTTTTGAAAGAAGAGAGTGATGGAAAGAACACAATCATACTTTGAACTAAGAGGGAAAACTTAAAGGTAGTAACTTGTCCACTCAGAACTGAATTTGAGTTCCACTTGGGAGTGGTTGTCTACTTACTAAGGCTAAAAGAAAAACTATGTGGGGTCTAAAGGGTTGAGAGCTAATAATCTTTTGCACCTTATATGAGACACCCAATTAAGTAAGGGAGATCCAAAAATTGTGTCATTTTAGTAGCGGAAGTTCCAAGATTGAATCAAGAAGGTAGGTCTCTATATTATTTTATTTATTTTTGTTTAAATTTTATTGATTTCATTATTGTTCTTATTATTATTATTACTAATTTAGAACACCTATACTTCTACTCGATATACACTTTCCTTTCTGTTTAATACTAAACTAAAGTTTTCCATATTTATTCTAATGTCCAATTAATTATTAAATAATTTTTTTTCATCATATCCTAACCAACTTAAATAAATAATCTAACTATTTACTTGTATCTATTATTTTCTTAAAATATCTATGATCAATATATATATATAATGGAACAAGCAATGTTTAAGTAACACATATTTAGATTCACTTCTTATATTTATCTAGTATACTATAATCCAAATATATTCTAACAAGCTAATAACAAATTTTACCACTGCTACTCCCTAGGAAACTACCTAGCTTGGCCTAACACTTCATTAATTTAACATATAATTTTCCCTTATTTGTGGTTAATTTGAATCTCTTTCTCCTAAATTTTATTAGCCCTGACCTATACTACTCCCTAGGCATGCGACTATTTTGTCTCAGCACTATGGTGGAGAAGTTTATAAAACATTTATGAGCTTGAAAAACTCTATGTGCCCTTACAAGAAAAGTCAAAGATATCTTATGCCTAAGCATTAACTCCACCAATCATCATGCAAGGTCGACCTCCACTTTTAGCATCATTAATTGGTAGACAAGGGGATACTTTCCAAGGTATGCTGCATAGAGAAAAGAAAATATATTTAAGTGCCATGTTTATCATTAAGACTCTAAGCACCTAGGTCAAGATCAAGGGGTTTGACACTTGTCAGATCCATGACAGCAAAGACTTAGCAAGATTTTTTCATAAGTTTTTTTCAAGGTATATATCACCTAGGAGGAAATTCTTGGGCATTTACACTTGTCAAAATTTAATGCTTGATTGGATGTAGGTGGAGGGAGGGATGGCTAGGTAGGTGGGTGCTTTGCAAGTGTCTTGTAAGAGAAATCACATAAACAATGTTTTTTTTTTCTCATTTATTGTGTTAGGTCATTGGAAGTTATAGAGTATATTATGATTATTATTATTATTATTTTATTTATATTATGTATCTATCCTATCCATAGGGTCACATCATGGATAGGCTAAGTCTGATCTTTATTAAATAGGAGGATATTTTTGAAATGATTTAATTTTACTTGACAAACTAGATATTAATATTTTATAGAGGGTTTATTATTTTATTAGTCTGTAATAGAATGAGTGTTTTATTATCCACTCATACATTTTCCAGAATGCAAATTAAGCATCTAGAGGTTTCTTTTAAGCCTTACTAACTGGGTTAGCTCTACTCATAAAATGTCTATGATCATTTAAAATGAATTGATGATGGTTTATTAAACCATTATTCTTTAATTTCCTAACTAATAAACAATTATAACATAAAACAACTATTATATCACTATCAAGTTCTACTTGCAAAATATGCTAATTGGAAAAACTCAATGAGATCCAAAAGTCTCAATTTTCATGAACCTCAAGTATTCAACATATATTTTAATGACATCAAATTTTTATTTTTTTCATAGCTTAAGCTATCTAAAATTCCATTGACATCAATTGAATATCATACAACTAATTCTATTTCTAACTAATCATCAAGCAACTAAATTACTTTCTTGAAGTTTTGAGGAAATAAGGATATCAAAAGATAATGTTCAGACCGTTCTTGCAAGATACAACATGGTACAAAATCTTTTCTTCAGAAAACTCCAAATTGAGTATAGATAAGACATCACCAACACAACAAAATTTTCTTACATGTTTCCTTCAAATTCACTTTCAACACAATATGAACAAGGGTGATGGAATGACCAATCAAGATACACACAGTGGAAGGATCTATTGAAACATACATTATTCAAAATCTCTCTCTCTTTATGGACATATGAATTGGAACAATGACTACACTCTTACAATAAAAATTTCTTCACATAACATGTGGAGATCATCTCTCCATTTCCAACACAATAACAATAAGTCTCCTCCCATGCAAGGGATAACCTACATATCACCAAGCTTCCAAGTTTTTTTCCAAATTAATACTTGCACAAGAGATGCAAATGGGAACCATGGAGGCTCACCTCCCAACCTAGGCCTCAAGGAGGCACCCCACCAAGCTTGGGGAAACAAGGCATACATGTCATGCATGATCACAACAATAAGACAAGATTTAACACATTACATTACACCACACCCCTTTCAAAGGATTTGCACAAAGATTCAACAAATGAATCAAGAATAGGGTGAAGGTGGGCTCTCACCATGAGGAGGATTTACGTAACTTTCATTTACATTATACACATCTTCTCAATATCAAAATTCCCTTTCAGGGCAACCAATATCTTCCCTTCTACATACCTCCTTATACCTCCCAAGATGCAAGTGAACAAGATAATTCACATCCCATTGAGCATATACAACCATCTCCATACATGGGAGTGTTTCCTCAACTATATGTGTGAGCCCAACTAATCCCTTCAACCAAGCATCTCTTCCCTCCCAAGGGTGAGTGATGCTTCACACCCATTTCACTAAAACACATAACAAGAAACAAGGCAAGATCAAGGAAAGATTCACACAAAGCTAATCACATGCAACACACTACAAAGATCTTTACTCACAACACACCACAATACACCAACATCCCATCATGAAATGAAGAACACCATTACTAATTTACATGCAAAATAGAGAAACTTCATGGATCATGGTACCAACCTTTCTCCAAGCAAGGTAATGAATAGTTGTAGTAGAGCTCCCTCCTCTTTCTTCAAACCCTATTAGTCTCTAAAAGAAGAGAGTGGCCAAGTGAGCTTCCAATTTAGCCATACCTCCTTATATAACCTCTCATTTTTTAATTCCATAAAGAATTCAACTTGTATGGGGTCTCCTAGGTTTACTAGGTACCTTAGGGGTCATTACTAGCTTCCTAACTTATACTGTTAACATGGGTAGGGTTTATTTTTATCAAAATTCACCCTAGATTTACTTTATGGCTCTCCTAATACTAGGTAATTCAATTTTCAAATTCTTCCCATTGTTATGACCTTGATCTCTTACTAATTTAGGGTTACAAATTAGATTTCTCAATTAAAGCATTAAACTCAGAATAAGGTCGCCACATGATCCATCACTAATGAACATGTTATTTCACACAACAAGAACAAGTGTCAAGTGACACATGAATTGCACTAAACATCACACATGACACATTCAAGATCTACACATGAACACATACCACACACATACATCTCATGTTTACGAAATAAGCACATCACAATGAGGTTTATGAATCTTACAAAGATTTAGATCATCCCTAGTATCTCGTGGCCAGGTTCTTAGCTTGAACATTTTGAATCTCATTTTCATGTGGTATTATCTTATTGACCTATTGTTATTGGATAGGGTATCAACATTATGATAATCTAAAATCTAGATTAGTCTCCAAAAGAATCTCATAACTCATTATTAATAGTGAAAATGTCAATCATGACTTAATTTATCTCCTAATCACATTCATTCCTTAAGATTTATAATAGGATATGAGTGTGGGCCTTATATACCTCCTCAATTAATTATTATAGGACCCCATTAAGAACACGTTACACTTAGTGAACACAAATCTTTCGCCTTGTAACTTGAATAACTTTCCATACTTACAATATTATGATGAGAAAAATTAGCCACATAATCCTAAATGTGTATTCTTTATGTCCTCAACCTCAATCCTTAGAATATCAACTCTACTATGATATATAACAAGTTTACTAGAACATGCCTTTGTAAACTCTATCTTAGAAAAAACATCACCAAAACTTACATAACTTCTTCTAAACTTATCATTTCTTCTTTTGATGTTAACTACATAGACCAGATACTCAAAAGTATCTCCCATAATCTTGGGTAGTTAGAATACTCAACTAGTCCTTCATAGCAACTTGATCTTTCCATTATTCTTCTGTCAGATACCACAAAAAACTGCTATGTTGACATCAATGAAAAACTTGATCAAGAATGCAACGTATAATCATAATAACATATCTACAATACTTCCCCATAGGAATATCATCAAAATTAATGCTTCCAACTAATATTATAACACATCTTGATTGAATTTATCTTCTCTAACCTTTCACTCTATTGGTCTGATTTTTTACAAAGTAATTATCTTCTAGTCTTGATTTTAAAAATTAGAATTAAATCCATTGTTTGCTTGCTAGGATTTTTGGTTCTTTGGCCTTACAATTTTAATAACCTCTAAAAAAAACTTGTCAAAACCTAAGTCTTTCATTCATTTTAACTTAATTTGGGCATGAATCTTTTCAAATTTTGAATGTTCCATGGCTCATTTAATTTTTTCATGCCCCCAAGTGCGTTTTTAACCTTTTTGTTTCTATCGTTTGATCTTTATAAGATCTATGGATATTGCATCATTGATATGTAAAGGTGCAAGTGTTTTAATGATAGTGACATAGTGATTGGTGTGAAATTGACTGGCAGTGTCATGAGAGGCACAATGACTAGAAAACTACATCATTTCAAAAAAATTTAGTCACGTTTCTCATGTCAGAGTTGTCAGAATTGGAAAAGGAACCAAATATAATGAAGTTTAAGTGGCATCATTGAAATCTAGCTTTTTTGATGGGTTACTATGTCACTATCAAATTTTTTTTACATCCCGCTGGTAGCGACATAGCACCTTGTTAGAAAATATTGACGATGGCAGCTTTTGAAAACTCTGATGACCATGAAAGTTCCCAAGTGGCATGGTGGATGTGAGTTCTTATTACTATGTCAAAGGTATTAATTATGGTAATCATAATTGACTAGAAAGTATTTTTTTGGGACCAAATTTTAACTATATTCATGAGGTCGCTATGTCATGATTGGAAAAATAATGAATCTCACCAGTAGAGACATAGCACCTTGCCAAAAATTTAGAAAGATGGGAGTTTATGAAACGGATGGGTGTCAAAATTCTTATCATTAAATTTGTTCATGTAACTTTATTTCTTTGTTAGAAGCATTCATTGTGGTAATGATGGAAGAAATGGAAAAAAATTCTTGGCACCAAAATCTCTAAAGCCTTAAAAAGGTTGCTATGTCATAGTCAAAAAATGAAAGAATCCCACCATTAGCGACATAGCACCTTGACAAAAAATAGAAATGTGGAAACAATTCCAAGAGGCGGGTCCCAAACATTTGGTTTGTCAGAAATGAATCATGCAATCTTCTGGATACGGTGGCATCCTGCTAGAGACATATATGCACTAAAATTTTTAAGAATGTCGTGGGTCGCTATGTTGCAACCAAAAAATCTTTATGCCTCACTGATAGAAACATAGTGCCAAGCCTGAAAATGTGTCTACAATGGGACCCAAATCATGTGGTGTTACAGCTAGGATTAGAATATTAAGTTATATGCCAGCTTGATAGGATGTTCCCACATTATCAGTAACATGGACCCATGCACAAGTCAGAAGTTAGATGAAGTATTGTAATTGGTGGATTAAGAACAGATCAATGACCATTGCCAAGTTGCTATGAGAAGGTGTGCACTATTTACCCAATGTGACATGCCGACTATGGGACCCACCATAGTTTATATAACTCTAATGCATTCTTCCTAGTCTTTAGGTCAAGCTTAAATTTACGACTATCACTCTATCACTATGGAGAGTTGCTTGAGGTTTAAGGATAGTGACATAGTGAACAAAGCAAATGGATAGGGGACCCACCACATTTGTATTAAGTATTGAATCAATTGTCCTCCATTCAATTAGGATGAAATCAATGGTTGTTGCTATATTGCATAGGCAATATGCTCACTCTTTAGGTATAGTGAGATAGCGACTAAGCAACACGTTTCCTTAAGGATTAGTGGGTCCAGTTGGAAATGCCAAAAGTGAAGGAAGAGTACATGTGGAGAATTTTCATTAGTTTGACAACAAGCATTTCAAGTGGAAGATGAGTCATCCCTATTTTCACTCCTGAATCATAGGATTTTTTAAGATCAATGGTATAAATTTTAACGTAGAAGGTGGTGCCACTCTGTTTCCCTTACAGTTCATGTATGAGGAATGAAAGCTTTGTGTGTGAGAAAAAAATAGAGTATATTGCAGATTATCTTACCATTTTCATCTCACATGAACAAGATTTTGAGCTTCCCAAGTAGAAGAAAATAGTGAGAATTTGTGTTGAGCTTGATCAGAACATGAAATGGTTTCCCATTTGTTTGCAAGATGTTGCAAGATTACAAAGCTAGCGAAAGGTCAAATGCTACACTATTTGACAAATGGATGGTGGATCTTGCTTCTAGTGAACATCTTGAAGAAGCTAAAATAGATGATGATGAGGTGTAGGAGGATGAAGTATAGATTGTTAATATAATAGCACCAGATTAGGGAGAGGACAATGATAAATGTCATTAATCAATTTCAGTTACAGGTTTAGAGGCCTAGGATGTGGACATGATAAAGGAACAAAAAAGAGTAAAAGTAGTTCTATCAGTTCAGGATGAAAATAGTGAAAACCCTTGGGTAGAAATTAATTTGAAAATAATACAACAAGATACATCATTCAAAAATATAGTAGCTACACATGCTAAAGATTTAGAATAGTGGTAGCCAACCAAAGAACCAATAGCTTGTGAAGATGTAACAAAAATGGGACCTACCAAAGAATTACTTGATGTATTAACATTCTATTACACAAAGTTTTTATCCTTTTGTGACTATTTGCAAAGTGTAAATACCTTTTGTAAAAGGACACCTATCAATTCTCTATGCATGAATCTTGTTGCATCTCACATTATATAATTGAGATTCCAAGGCTAGACAAGGGTCTGATTGCTAATACAATTTCAGTCTATATTGAGTATGGTTTGGTCTAGTTTGATGTATGCAAACTTTATGATGTATCTTCTCTACAATTTTTTTAAGAATACATTGATGTTACAAGATCCTTGTGCTTATTTCTAGTGTCATTCTGAGTTTTATTACAATTGTATACAATTTTCAAAGAAAATTAATACAAAATTGAACCATTCCCATATCTGTTCTTGCTAAATTTTGTCTTCATTATTATTACCTAGTTATTTTGATATTGTGTGAGGTAAAGCTTGTCCAATTGAATGTAATTAAATTAGGTTGTATGTCAATTCATTATTGCTATTAATTCAATGAATTAAGTAAAGGCTTTAGTGAATTTGATGGGATTGTTATGGTAGTAGAAAGGATGTCTGCAAGAATGAATTCCAGTAAGAATTGTTGATAATATTCATTGTAATGCAACAAATCAAATCTATAAATTGGAGTAGATTCTGAATCCCAATGGAATAGGAATTGATCTAATTAATCCAGTCTTGAGATAGGTAGATCATGAATAAGCATCAATTCTAAAATCAAAATCAATTTTATTTTACTATTTGAAGAGTTTCAAATATGGTTAGCACTTGTTTGCATGTAACATTTTAGCTTTAGTTAGCTACTATTGTTGGAAATACTTGCAAATCTAAGAAGAATTGTGACCAAATATGCTTATAAGGGATGTATACCATCTAAAAATGTTAAGGAATAGATAAACTATATATAATGTTAGAGATATAAGATGAGAATCATAATGAAACTAATAAAATTCTCATACAACAACATTCATTTTGAATTATCCCTTAGGTATACCCACCTTAGTTTTGTAGAGCCTAAAGAGTAGAAAGCCAGTCTTGGTTTTGTTGAAGTTGGTTCCAGATAATATGCAAACATAATTGTTAATCGAAAGTAGCTAGTCCTTAGATTTGTGAGTATTATTATTTTGGTATTGAGCCTTTTTTGTTCAATAGTTGAAAAACACCAACAAAATGGAAACTCTACCAAGGATTTGTCAGATAGAAGTGTAAGAAGTACTGTAGTGTCTTTGGTCTTGTTATGTATGTTTTTGGTTAGATCCTTTGGTACGGCTCATAGATATAGTGGACATGTTTTAGAGACAAAACTTGAGAATTTAAAAAGGGAAAAATAAAATAAAATGCCACATATGTACATTGACATATATAACCCTTCCAAGTGTCTTATCTATTAAGAAAGAGTTACAGTCTTATGATCTTAGTGATTGGTTCATCTACATGTCAAATATTTATATATTGTCTTGTGTCCTTTCCTTAAAGTCAAGAGTACTTTTCTTTGTTATGTATTCCCTAGAATAGGGCGGCGACTCAGTCAAGGTTTTGAAGCTAGTGCTTATTTGATAAATAAGAAATATGGCTAACAAGAGAAAAAAAACAAGAGTTTACACAAGAGCCAATCCTAATGTACCAATGTATACTAATTTACCTCAAGGTGGTAGGAAGAAGCTAAATAAGAAAAAGGAAAAACCAAACCCCACTTGGAAACCAAGAGGTAGTGTATCAATCAATTCTTAATACCAACCAGTGGTAGGGAGAGAGTCCTCTTTAGTCAAATTTGAGTAAAAAACTGCAAGACTTTTAGGAGGAATATTTAGTACCCCATTACTAGATGAAAGAACATATCAAGACAAATATATGTCACTAGTGGGGAATGCATCCCCTAGGCTAGATCTGATAGCTGAGATGAATCATAGGCTAGGACTCAAGAGTTCATTTGGGGATCCTTTTAATCCCAAAGGTATCCCATACATGAAAAATAATCTTATAGACCTAGATGATCCCACTGATTCAAAAGCCACTTCTGCAAATCCAAAAGAAGTAAAATTAGAGATAGAAGTTTTGAAGAACTGGGTTGCTAAGGAAGAGGCTAAAAATGCTCATCTAGAAAAGGAAAGAGAGAAAGCCACCCTTTATGTCCTTGTTGAAAGAGTTAATTTGCTTAGAAAGATGGTTGCCTTAAAACAAAAAAACTTGAAATTAGAAGAAAGAACTACAATCCTTCATGCTGATCTTGTTGGAGATGTAGATAGCTTGAGAGCCAAAGTTCAAGAGCAAGAAAAACTCCTAAGCCAAAAAAAAGAACCTATTATTTCCCAGGTTCAACCCTATAAGCCTATCCAAAGTAACCAAGTAGAACCCACTGTCAAGTAGATAGATAAAGGAAAAGGCAAAGCTATAAGAATTGAGATAAATGAGCCTCAAGTAGCAACCAATAAATATCTAAACCCCCTATGTCAAAATTAGATCTAGATTTGGAAAAAGCTAGGAAAGAGAAAGATCTTGCAAAAGAACTCAACAAGTTTGAGAATGAAGTCCAAGCCACAAAAACTAGGAGGAAAATCTAGTTCATGTAAGGTCTAATTATACATTGGCTTCATTGCCAAATTTGTCTACCCCAACTGCAACTTTTGTACCAGCTTGTAGACCAGTAATTTCAATTCAAGGAGTATCTAAATCTTCCCCTACCTCATCATCCACTATTAATACTCAAATTCCTATTGTTCAACCTCAACAACTTCAAAATGTTGTTCCCAACCAAGCCAATGTAGCAAGCACCTCAAATTTTGCTAGTTTTTAGAAGAAACCTATATACATGGAAAAATATAGACAAATGTCATTTGTGGGTATCTCTTGTGCTCTAGATCCTATATCTTTTAATTTAAGAGATAAAATTGTTAAGTTCTTTAGAAATAATGTTGTCACTAGTGAATAGCACTTAAGAGTTTTCATAGATATGGTAAATGATTTTGAAGTTGAATATGAGGATGTGGTGATGAAGTTATTTGTTCATTCACTGACTGAAGTTGCAAGGGATTGGTTCAGAAGGTTACCCGATGATAACATTAGTTCATGGAGTGATTTGGAGAAATTGTTCAAAGAACAATATGGAGATAATACTAATGTTGGGTTCATATTGAATGATTTCAATAACATCAAGAAGAACCCTAATGAGTCTACATTTGACTTCAATGTAAGATTCCAAAAGGGTATGTAAAATTGTTCCAAGTTATGAGGTTGAATGAGGATGTTTGTCTTACAACCTATTTTAATGCTTCTGATAGCAAGATGGCTTACTAGTTGAGGGATAAAGATCCAAAAAATTTGAGGTATGCTTATAATGTATTGAATATTGAAAATAATAGGAGAGCATCTGGTAGGCTTGGTAGGAGAGATGACCCAAAGTTGTTCAATCCCAAGAGTAGCAACAAAAGGGAAGTTGATAAAACCGCTATAGGAAAGAAGACTAAAGAACCCACAATAGGTCAGGTATTGGACTTGTTAAAAAAGATGAACCCAACTACTTTCAATACACATAAGCCAAATGTGGGTGATAAATCTTGAGTGAATAATAACAATTACAATAGAGAACCCAAAATGAAAAATTACCCTTATACCACTCAGTGAAAGGATGGTAAGCCAATTCCTAGCCAAACCTAGAATGTAAAAGATAAGGGTACACTAGATCCTTCACAAAAAAGCTCTATTAATATGAATGATGGTGTGCCATGGTGTATAATTTGTTAATGAACTCACTCTTTGGAGTATTGTGCAGTTGCTCAATCATTTTTTTTAGATCATAGTGCACAAAATGAGGAGGAAGAAGAAGAAAAAGGCCATGATGACGTAAGTTGTAACATTTTGAGCATGTGTAGTGATTGTGTCGATTTTGATTTGGAAGAGATTGAAAGTGATCTTGAAAATAAGAAAATTGCCTATCAATTACACCATCAACAAGTGTTCTCAGACAATGAAGGGTATGATGAAGATTAGGTATGTGTTACATCTTCTAAAGTTGGTCATGTGAACTTGAGAATGCCTTCTAAAGAGGAAATTGATAGGATCACTATAAAGATGATCACCCAAGTACATAGAAATTATAATTTGAGAAATTGAACAGTTGATAATGATGTTGGGAAGCCTTTTGGTATATTTATAAAAGATGTTACACATAAGATGAAGGATGAAGACAAGAAAGCTAATGTAGAGATAGTTAAGATTAAAGACTTCAAAACCAAGAAGTGGGATCCCAAGAAGAAAGTTCAATTCCAAACAAATGAGACAAAAAAAACAATTATGCAAGAAAAGGGATCAGGATTTGATACTATAAAGCAAATAATAGTGCTTGATATTCAGAAGGTTCCTACTCTAGGCATGAATGTGAAACCCACTATATTTTATCCTATGGACATGATATCCATGTTGTCACAAATTACTGTTAAAGTACTTTTATCTAAACTATTTAGAATTGAAGAGCATAAGAGAAAAGTCTTGTCATGGTTGGGAGGGATAGGAAATAATAAGAGCAATGTAGATCAAAATGCCATTCAGTAAAGCCCATTGGTAGTGGAAGATAGTGGTATTATGTCTCAAATTCCCTAGATGTTCCTGGATGACTCATCAGTAGCCAATATATAAGACATTGACCCATTTTTTCTTAGTCTAATTATAAAAGGAAAAACCCTAAAAAATTGCATGATAGATTTAGGAGCTTCTAACACCATCATGTCTTTCAAAGTAATGGAAGCCCTAGGGTTGAAAGTAGATACTAAGCAAGGTAGATGTAGAGGTATGGATACTAGAGAGGTGTCAATTATAGGTACCATAAATTCTTTACCATTTAAGCTAGTTGCATACCCTAAGGTAGAGTTGACCATGTTAGTCCTTGTAGTTGATATTCCTCCACATTATGGAATGTTGCTCTTTAGAAAATTGAGTGTTGCTATGGGAGGTAGTTACAATGTGACCTAACCTATGCAACTTTCCACACAGGAGATAAGGTTGTTAAAGTAGATAGAGAGCCAAGGGTTAGTCATATTTTGGGGTAAGAAATTGACAAAGATGCTACTTGTTTTTTAGATACAAGTATAAATGCATTTAGAGTTGAGTTAATTATCCAAGAAGATGAAAGGTTGCTTGCTGTGATTGAGCATGAAGTTGAGCATTGTATGGATTCACCAATATTATGGACTATGTTTTTTGATGGGGCCATTTGTAAAGAAGGTGCAGGGGTAGGGGTAGTTTTTGTTTCTCTTGAAAATAATACTTTTAGATACTCCTTCACCCTAAATTTCTCGTGCACCAACAATATAGTTGAATATGAAGCCCTTTTGTTAGGGTTGAAAGTTGCTACCCACCATAGAATTAAAAAGTTACATGTTATAGGTGATTCAAAATTGGTTATCTCATAGATAAAGGGAACATATGAATCTAAAAATGAAAGCTTGAAATAGTATAAGAACGTTGTCTAGGATCAGATAGAATTCTTTGATGCAGTTGATATTTCAATGAGAGATAGAACCCTCAATAATATGGCTGATTTATTAGCAAATATAGAAATCAAACCACAAGAGGTATCATTATAGGAGTTTCATAGATTGAGGTCCAAAATAGACCCTCAATACCTGATAATAGTGAACATTGGCAAGTATTTGAAGATGACAAAGATATTGTCAATTTCTTGTTGAATGAAGATAAATACCATGGTCAAGAGTTGGACTGTAGTGATTTGGTTGAAACCATAGATGGGAAGGAAACAATCTTTGGTCAAGATGTCATACAATTAAAGACTAATACAGTACCCAAAGGTTTGGTTGTTTTGGAGAGCATGTTTGATAACCAAGATAGGGTAAAGTTTGGGGCTAAAGATTGTAAACCTCAAGAGCTAGAATAAATAAATCTGGGTACTAATGAGGCCTCTAAGAAAGTTTATATTGGTTAGAATTTGTCAGCTAAAATTAGAAAGCCTTTGACTGACCTACTAAGAAAATATAGACATATTTTTGCATGGTCATATGATGACCTAAAGGCTTGTAGAGGAGATCTTTTTCAACATGTCATACCATTAAAGGACAATGTGTAACCTTTTAGGCAAAAATAGAGACCAATAAATCCCACCTTAGCACCCAAAATGCAAGAAGAGGGTTGTGATGTCCCCACTCTAACATATAATTTAAATAATAAATAAGTATTATATATAAAGTAATAATATTTTATAAGTAATATTATATAATAATATTATCGCATTATAATAACAATGTGGAAGCATGTAATTAATTAAATGATAATCTAATATGATTATAAATAAATAATGATATTATAATGATTAAGATATGATTTAATATAGGAACACTATTAATATAAAATATTATAATATAATATTATATATATGGTTGATATATTATTAAATTAATATATGTTATAATATAGTTATTAATATAAATATATAATTAATATAATTATACTATTAATATAATATAATTATTATTATGAAAAGACGTGGCTCTTACTATTAATATGTATATATGTGGAATAATAACATTGAAAAGGGATCATCAGGTAGAAAAACAAGAAATATTTGCCCAGTACTATTTTAAAACCTAATATCCTGAAAGGGGACATTACAAGTGGTATCAAACCCTTGTTCCTGCCATCCTAAAGGGAAGATGGGAAATGCGTTGATTGTTATAAAGGTAATGAAAATCAATGACAAGGTAAAAGTAAGGTATAGCTTTATTTTGATTTCTTTTTATTTTACTTTTTTATATCATGTTATTGTATAAAGATAAACAAATATATTTCTTCTATTGAATACAATCAATAATCATGATTGTGATATTAAAGAAAGAAAAATATGTATTTTTCATTTATGAGATTTTCATTATAAAAATAATTATTGTTATTATTATTATTTTTGGTATTATTAGAAGTGTATCATGGAATCGAGTTTCAAATGTAATCAAGAAAAGGCTTGTGTAAGATTCCACCTGCCATAGGATTAAGACTTTAATATATTTGTTTATACATGCAATACATAAGAGAAATTTAGATTTGAAATGGCTAATCAAAGGATAAGGATATTTCTCCTCCATACTTTAATATAAACCAAAGGTTTAATAAATTACAATGTTGTTAAGTAAAAATGATTAAATCATCTAAGGTCATCATCTTCTAAGATAAGGTAAGGCTTGCGGTGGAATGGGCTAGGTGACACCACTCAAGGTACTGGGTAAAGCCTACATATACTGCGTAAGGCCTACAGTGGAGCGAATATCCCAAGGCACTATCTTACAGATGATGGTTGGAGAGAGATAATGATAATGAGGGAGAATGGTGAGGCCCACTAATTTGGGTAACAAGGCACCCCATTATGGTTTCTCCTCTTATAATTGAATGATAAGATTAAGTATCTAATGTTTCAAAGATTATGCTTTAAAATACTTTTTATTGAAAAATAGTTGATAGAATCACCTTAAGATCACAATTCTCTAATGATGACATAAGGCCTGCAGTGGAATGGGCTAGGTGACACCACTCAAGGTACTAGATAAAGCCTATGGGTACTAGGTAAGGCCTATGGTGGAGTGAATACCCTAGGGTACATCATACAAAGGCACCATCTTGGAAATGATGATTGGAGAGAGATAACAATAATGAGGGAGAATGGTGAGGCCCATGATTGAGTAACAAGACACCCTATTAGAGTTTCTCCTCCCATACACAGAAATTGATGAGTTAATATTATAATGAACATATACTTTTGATTGACAAGTCAGTAAATTGAGACTATAAACACCTTCTCAAGAGATTAGTTTATATATAATGTTTACTAATGATATTTTTTGGTTGCAAGTTCACAATTAAGGAAATGCATAACATGTGTATTGTGTGTTTGCATCATGTTTTCATCTCTCTACATTGTGTATACTTTGTATTTTCATTCATGTATATTTCATAAATCTCTCTTGTCTTTTGAATGCAAATATGTTTTGTATCTATGACAAAGTTTGTGTATGAAAAATTTTTCTTGAGGGCAAGCAAATTCGAGAGGGGAGGACTATGATGTCCCCACTCTAACATATAATTTAAATAATAAATAAGTATTATATATAAAGTAATATTAATAATAATATTAAAGTAATAATATTTTATAAGTAATATTATATAATAATATTATCATATTATAATAACAATATGGTAGTATGAAATTAATTAAATGATAATCTAATATAATTATAAATAAATAATGATATTATAATGATTAAGATATGATTTAATATAGGAACACTATTAATATAAAATATTATAATATAATAATATATATAGTTGATATATTATTAAATTAATATATTTTGTAATATAATTATTAATATAAATATATAATTAATATAATTATACTATTAATATAATATTATTATTATTATGAAAAGACGTTGCTCTTACTATTAATAGGTATATATGTGGAATAATAACATTGAAAAGGGATCATCAGGTAGAGAAAAAAAGAAATATTTGTGCAGTATTGTTTTAAAACCTAATTT
Source organism: Cupressus sempervirens (assembly GCA_028749045.1). Classification (NCBI taxonomy): domain Eukaryota; kingdom Viridiplantae; phylum Streptophyta; class Pinopsida; order Cupressales; family Cupressaceae; genus Cupressus; species Cupressus sempervirens. The sequence goes on along the minus strand of CM053787.1, from coordinate 953,754,403 downwards.
CCTAAAAGGGGACATTACAAGGGTATGTGCAAGATCATGGTCAACCAAACTATGCTCTTAAGTGGCAATAAAAAATCAAAAAATCAAGGTTATGTCAACTTGATGTGCAATTTTCTATTTGTTATTAACTTTATATCAAAAAGTTGAGAGAAAAGAATCTCTAGAAAATTGAATCTAGTTTCTAAACTACTAGGAGTTATCTCAAAAAAGTAAAAATTGATTGGTCAAAATTTTGAATTTTAATGCAATATTACAAAAAATTTAGAACAAAAATAGGAAGTAAATGTATGTCTGACCACCTTAATCAAAATCAAACGATAATATTTTTTAATAATATTCTAGATATAACTAGTAGACTCATGCTTGGATGTGACACATGTTTTTGGGTATTTTTATTCTAAATAAATAATTAATAATTAATTTTTGACTTTAGTATTTTTAGAATTAAAAAACTCTCATGTCTGACCACCTTAACTAATTCAAAACTCTACAAAATTCAACATTTCATTTGTTTCTCTTATAGTAGAAGAAACATAGAATGTGGTGCATCTTTTGGATTTAAAAAATGTTGTACCATTTGAAAGTTATAGTTGTTTTTCAAGTAGCATGTCAGTCAACACTTTATACATAACTCCATTAGAAAATAAGTAATAATTACTTATTAAACTCATAATTTGACAAACCTTACATTTATGGAAAGATAAGAACATTCTTAAGAAACCCTTTCATTTCATCAAATTTTGGTGAAAAAAAAGTCATCAGTTACATGTTTGAAGTAAAAATCACATAAAAATAAGCCAAAAGCACATTTTTAGGATGTCTTTAAAGTTGACCATGTAACTTTGGTATCAAAAGATATAGTAGACCTTATAAAGATATTAATTGTTTTCATTTAGTATTAGGGTGGGTGGGAAAAAAGTTGGAATAGATTTTGAAATGGTTTAAGATATTTCAGAACTAGAGATTTTTCAAATCACCACTTTTTGGCACACCATGATCCTACACATACACAAGAACTAATGAAGTTAAGGGATGGAGGGATAATTAAGCCTATTAGACATTCCACTTGGGTCTCAAATCTAATACCTATTAGAAAAAAGAATGGAGACATCAGATTATATGTGGATTTTAGGAATCTAAACATTGCTTCCTTAAAAGATAATTATGGGTTTCCAAATATGGAGGCTATGTTACAACAAGTAACTGGCTAAGAGTTGATGTCCATGATGGATGGGTTCTCAGGGTATAACCAAGTCCTGGTGAAAGAAGAAGAGCAGTTTAAGATAGCATTTACAACTCCTTAGGGAACTTATGTATATGTGAGAATGTCAATTGGATTGATTAATGCTGGTGCCACTTTTCAAAGAGCTATGGATGTAGCTTTTGATGAGTACATCAAAAAGTCTATGGTTGTATACTAGGATGACCTTACAACTTATTCCAAAAAGGCTAAAGACTACTATAAGAATTTGGAGAAGATTTTTATTAAAGCATTGGAATATGGAGTGTCATTAAACCCTGAGAAGCGTACATTTGGGGTAACTCAAGGTAAACTATTAAGACATATAGTATTAAAGGATGGAGTAAAGATAGATCCTAAAAGAGTGGCAACCATTGGTAAGGTCCCTAAACCAAAAAGTGTGAAGGGAATAGAATCTTTCTTTGGGTAAGTTAACTTTCTAAGGAGATTTCTTACAAATTTTGCTAAGATCAGTAGACCTATTTCCAGAATGCTCAAAAAAGGAGCTACTATTAATTAGGATGGTGAACCTTCATAGGAATTCCAAGATATTAAAAATGCCATAAAAATGCTCTAGTCCTTAGGACTCCAGATTACACAAAACCAATGCACATATTCTCTTTTGCATATTTCCATACTATAGTTGTAGTCTTATTGTAGAGAATGAGGAAGGATATGAACAACCAATTGCATTCTTTAGAAAATCATTACAACCTATTGAACTAAAATATGAGATAAATGAGAAGCAAGCATATGCTTTGATGAAAGTTGTTGAGGCTTTTAGATGTGATGGGGACACAACCCAAGAATAGAATAGATACAACAGAAAAGGGAAATTGTATTAACTGAGAAAATTATCTATTACAAACAATACAAAGAAAATAAACTTCAAAACATGCCCTAAGGGCTTACAATAGCATAAATTTGGAGATAATTTCTCCTTTTAGTACCTCCTCTCAAACTCCACTCCGAACTGCCTTTTACAATGCCAGAAATCTCCTTAAATAGACCCTAGAGGGTTAAGGACTAGGAGTACATTCTAGAAAGTGCTAGTAGGCATCCACCGACCAAATAGAAGGTTTCAGAAGCTGCGGTGGAAGTTGGCGCAAATCTAGAAGAATCTAGAAATGGTAACCGAACTTCTGGGAGGCATAACTTTTGAACCATAGCTCCGATTGACGAACTATTTACATTTCCAAAAAGCTCTCGAAGCGCTCTATAGCCCTATGGAAAATATTTTCTCATCCCTCATTTTTTGGCCCTTTTTGAGGTCATTTAATGCCCCTAACCTGACTTTGAAGCATTCTTAGGAGGTCTCCAAAACCTGAAAAACTACAATAACTTTCAAACTGTGGGGGCTTTTGACCTGATTCTTTTTCTGGAATTCTCTAAATCACAATTACATTCATTTGGCCAATTCACACCTTCTAGGTCACCAAAATGATGGCCAAATTGCATGCTCCTATTTTTTTGAGATTTTCTAGCACACTGATAGTTGAACTATAAGAGTTGGAACCTTTATTTGACCCAAATGGGTATCCAAAAATGTAAAGACATGAAATAGAAACTAAGTCTAAGTACATTTTTTTGGGTGACACAAGATTGCCCTGATACCTCTGGATGCTCTTGCATCAAGATGTTATTTGGTAGGTGCCATTGTTATTGCATTTGTACCAAGTGCAGTTGTAAATGACATTTTTTCTCAACAAGAAGTATTAGATAGAAGATGTAGGTGGATTAACAAGATCCAAGAATTTAACATTGAAATACAGAGAACAAAATTGGTAAGAGGTCAAGGACTAGCTAAACTTATGGCTCAGTCTAATTTAGATGCTAATCAGATAAATATGGTAGCAAATGACCTTAGATCTGATTTATGTGACATGGATCACTGTGAGTGGTATGCTAATGTTGTCCATTATCTACAACACATGGAAGTTGCTTCCAATTTGACTAAAAATGAGAAGAGGAGTACTAAGTTATAAGACATCAGGTACATAATTGTTAGGAACAATTTATGGTGGAGAAATTTTGAGGGAGTGTTACTTAAAGGTGTTGATCAAGAAAAGGCAAAAGAAGTCTTGAATGAAATGCATGTTGGAGTTTTTAGAGGACATTATATGGCCAAGACCATTGCACACAAGGTGATTAGAGCTAGATTTTGGTGGCCATCCCTTTTTAAGGATGCTCAGATCATGGTTAGAAAATGTGATGCTTGTCAAGGTTTGTAGGAAAATTGAAATTCTCAGGTAATACTCCATTCAAGTTAGTTGAGGTTCAAGCACCATTTCAGCAATGGGGTATAGGTTTGATAGGTGAGATCTCTCTAAAATCTAGCACTGGCTATTCTTGAATTTTGGTTGCTACTGATTATTTCACAAAGTGGGTGGAGGTAGTCTCTACAAGAAATGCAACTAGTAAAGTTGTGAATAGTTTCTTGCTAAATAACATTATTTCTAGATTTGGTTGTCCTCAGAAAATTGTAATAGATAATGCAATGTGCTTTAGGTCTAAGGAGTTCATGAAATTTTGTGACAAATATGAAATTATAAGATCAACTTGTTCCCTTATTATCCACAAGTAAATGGAAAAGTTGAGTCCACAAATAAGAGTTTGTTGAAAATAATAAAAAGGACCCTAGATGATAATAAGAAGGCCTAGGATTCCAAGTTCTAGTTAGCTATATGGGCTGACAAAGTGATTGTGAAGAAATCCATTGGTATAGCCACATTTGATATGGTATATGGAATTTAGGCAAGGATGCCTCAAAATAACCTAGTGAGTTTTTATAACTACATTCAAATGTATGATGAGGATATCATTAATGATATGCAAGAAAGATTGGATGAGCTTGTAGGACTAGAAAAAACTAGAAGATAAGCATCTCTCAGGAACCAAAAGTTGCAATTACAAGTCAAGACATTCTATCACAAAAGGACAGTGAGCAAAATATTTGAAGATGGAGATTTAGTCCTCATGTGGAATGCCAAGATTGAGGATACAGAAAAACATGGTAAGTTTGATCCTATATGGTTAGGTTCCTATCTAATTGAAAATACATGGGGAGAAGATTATTATATTCTCAAGGATTTGTCAGATCCTAAATAATACTCGTTTCTTCCATGAAAAGTAGTCTAGGGTTTTTCTATACATTTGTAAATCCTTTGGTCTTTGTACAGTTTCCTATACATTGTTTTTCCTTATTGTTTTTGCTCTCTCAGTTTTGTCAGGCTCTAAGAAAAGTTAGATTTGTGGTCTACTCTACCATAGATTCTAGGTCCTTGCATAAAATTGATTAGTCTATCATCCCTAGACAAAGCCATTGTTGGTCTATTTTTTTGCAAAGTAATTATCTTCTAGTCTTGATTTAAAAAATTGAAATTAAATCCATTGTTTTCTTGCTAGGGTTTTTGGTTCTTTAGCCTTGCAATTTTAATAACCTCTAAAAAAACTTGTCAATCCCTAAGTCTTGCATTCTTTTTAAATTTATTTGGGCATGAAGCTTTTCAAAATTTGAATATTCGATGTCCTATTTAATTTTTTCATGCCCCCAAGAGTCTTTTTACCCTTTTTTTTTCTACCATCTGATCTTTATAAGATCTATGGCTATTGTGTCGTCACTATGTGAAGATGCAAGTGTTTTAATAATAGCGAAATAGCAACTACCATGAAATTGACTAGTAGTTTCATGAAGAGGAGGTGCAACAATTGGAAAACTGCATTGTTTCAAAAAAATCTAGTCACATGCTTCATGTCAGAGTTGTCAGAATTGGAAAAGAAACCAAATATAATGAAGTGTAAGTGTAATCACTGGAATCCAACTTTTTTGATGGGTCACTATGTCACTATTAGAAAAAGTTTACATCTTGCTAGTAGTGACATAGCACCTTGCTGAAAAATATAGATGATGATAGCTTTTGAAAAATCCTTTGACCATGAAAGCTCCCAAGTGGCATTGTGGATGTGCATTCTTTTCACTATGTCATGATTGGAAAAGTAATGGATCTTTCTAGTAGCAACATAGCACCTTGCCAAAAATTGAGAAAGATAGGAGATTATGAAATGGACGGGCACCAAAATTTTTTTCTTTAAATTTGGTCATGTGACTTTATTTCTTTGTCAGAAGCATTGATTATGGTAATGATGGTAGAAATCGAAAAAAATTCTTAGAACCAAAATCTTTAAAGCCTTAAAGAGGTCACTATGTCATAGTCAAAAAATGAAAGAATCCCACTGTTTGTGACATAGCAACTTGACAAAAAATAGAAATGCGAGAACAATTCCAAGAGGTAGGTCCCAAACATTTGCTTCATCAAACATGAATTAAGCAATCTTCTAGACACAATGGTATCCTATTAGAGATATGTATACACTGGAAATTTTAAGAATGCTAGGGGTTTCTATGTCACAAGTAGAAGATCTTTGCACCTCACCAATATTGAGATAGCACCAAGCTTGAAAATGTGCCTGCAGTGGGACACAAATCACATGGTGTTACAGCTAGGATTAGTATATTAAGTTATATGCCAAGTTAACAGGATGATCCCACATCATCAGTAACATGGACCCACACCAAATTTAGAAGTTAGATGAAGGATTGTAATCATTGGATCAAAGATTAGATTAATGATCATCGCCAAGTTGCTATGAGAAGTTGTGTACTATTTACCTAATGCAACATGGAAACTATGGGACCCACCATAGTTTATATAACTCTAATGCATTTTTCCTAGTCTTCAAATCAAGCTTAGATCTATAACTATTGCTTCATCACTATGGAGAGTTTCTTGAGGTTTAAGGATAGCGACATAGCGAATAAGGAAAATGGTTAGGGGACCCAACATATTTGTTCTAAGTATTGAATCAAATGTCCTCTATTTGATCAGGATGAAATCAATGGTTGTCGCTATATCACATAGACAATATGCTCACTCTTTATGTATAGCAAGATAGCGACTAAGTGATATGTGTTCTCAAGGATTAGTGGGTCTAGTTAGAAACACCAACAATGAAGGAAGAGTACATATGGAGAATTTTCATTGGTTTGATTACCAACATGTCAAGTGGAAGATGAGTCATCCCTATTTTCGCTCCTAAATCATAGGATTTTCTTAGATCAATGGTCTAAATTTAAATGTAGAAGGTGGTGCCACTCTATTTCCCTTATAGTTCATTTATGAGGAATGAAAGCTTCATGTGTGAGAAAAAAATAGAGCATATTGCAGAAGATCTTGCCATTTTCATCTCACACGAACAAGATTTCAAGCTTCCCAAGCAGAAGAAATTAGTGAGAATTTGTGTTGACCTTGATCACAATGTGAAGCAATTTCCCATTTTTTTGCAAGACATTCAAGGATTACAAAGCTAGAAAAATGTCAAATGATACACTTTTTGGCAAATGGATGGCAGATATTGCTTCTAGTGAACAACTTGAAGAAGCTAAAATAGATGATGATGACGTACAGGAGGATGAAGTATACATTTTTGGTATAATAGCACCAGATTAGAGAGAGGACAAGGATAAAGCTCAACAATCAATTTTAGTTACAAATTCAAATGCCCAGGATGTGGACATGACAGAGGAATAAACAAGAGTAAAAGTAGTTCTATTAGTTCAGGATGAAAATAGTGAAAACCCATGGGTAGAAATTGATTTGCAAATACAACAACAAGATTCATCATTGGCCAATATAGTAGCTGCATATACTGAAGATTCAAAATAGTGGTAGCCAACCAAAGAACCAATAGCTTGTGAAGATGTACCAGAAATGGGACCTGCCAAAGAATTACTTCATGTATTAACATTATGTTACACAAAGTTTTTTCCCTTTTGTCACTATTTTCAAAGTGTAAATAACTTTTTGTAAAAGGACACCTAGCAGTTTTGTATTCCTAAAGCTTGTTGCATCTCACATTATATAAGTGATATTTCAAGGCTAGAGAAGGGTTTGATTTCTAATACAATTTGATTCTATATTGAGTGTGGTTCGTTCCAATTTGATATATGTAAACTTTATGATGTATCTTTTCTACAAATTTTCTAAGAATACATTGATGTTACATGATCCTTGTGTCTATTTCTAGTGCCATTTTGAGTTTTATTATAATTGTATACAATTTTCAAAGAAAATTAATACAAAATTGAACCATTCCCATATCTATTCTTGCTGAATTTTGTCTCCATTTTTATTACCTGGTTATTTTGATATTGTGTGAAGTAGAGCTTGTTCAATTGAATGCAATTCACTTAGGTTATATGTCAATTCATTATTGCTATTAATTCAATGAATTAAGTAAAGGCTTTAGTGAATTTGATGGGATTGATATGGTAGTAGAAAGGATCTCTGTAAGAATGAATTCTAGTAAGAATTGTTGATAATATTTGTTGTAATGCAACAAATCAGATCTATAAATTGGAGTAGACTCTAAATCCCAATGGAATAGGCACTGATCTAATTAATCTAGTCTATAGATAGGTAGATCATGAATAAGCATCAAGTCTAAAATTGAAATCAATTTTATTTTACTATTTGAAGAGTTTTAAATATGGTTAGCACTTGTTTGCATGTAACATTTTAGCTTTAGTTAGTTGTTATTGTCGGAAATACTTGCAAATCTAAGAAGAATTATGACCAAATCTACATATAAGGGTTTTATATCATCTAAAAATTTTAAGGAATGGATAAAATATATATAATGTTAGAGATATAAGATGAGGATCAGAATGAAACTAATAAAATTCTCATACAACAACATTCATTTTGAATTATCCCTTAGGTATACCCACCTTGGTTTTGTAGAGCCTAAAGAGTAGAAAGTCAGTCCTAGTTTTGTTGAAGTTGGTTCCAGATAAAATGCAAACATAATTTTTAATGGGAAGTAGTTAGTCCTTAGATTTGTAAGTATTATTATTTTGGTATTAAGCCTTTGTTGTTCAATAGTTGAAAAATGCCAACACAATACTTGTCTTCTCAACTGACTTTGTTCTCATCAACTAGTTTTGCATTTCTCATCCTTCATTTGCATCTTTTCCATCATGAATTCTATCTTTTGCACATGATACTCCTCTTTGTATCTCTTTTTATCACACTACCCCTCCTTAGGATTTAGCTCTTTAAATAGGAGTTTGGAGATGATCTTATATCATTGTCAATGTATCTCATTGATTATTACTATTGCTTAATGCTTTCCTATTTCTTATTATTTGCTTAGGTTACCCTTAAATGTAATATATGACTTTTTCCTTATCATTTAATATCAAAACTTAAATATTATGTCAGCCAAAAATAATTTACATATGAGTTTGTGCCATTACAAACTTGTATGTCAATGAATGGTTGCTTGGCTTCTGATGCTTGGCCTCAATTGTGCTCTCTACTATTACTTAGCCTCTAAATGGTTTGACACATAATATTTCTCAACTCCTAAATCACTCAACACATACTATTTGCTTGACTCCTAAGTGATTCGGGAAATATTGTTGCTTAGCACATACTAATTTTCCATATTACTTGGCATGTGTTGTCTAAATTCTTATGCTCGACTTACTTTATTCACTTGTCTTTCTCTATTTACTTAGCTTGCTTTATTCACTTGGCCTAAGTAGCATCTTGATCACAAAAATGCTGATGTAAGAGAAATCTTTCATCAAAAAAAAATATTTTATTTTAGTTGTTTGAATAATCATTGTCTTAATCTAGAGCTATTATCATTGGAGGATTGCTACTTAGTAAGTCAGTCATATGAGCTCAAAATTTCTTAATTTTAGAGGTGAATATTCATGTTGGATACATAAGTCTACTAGTTGAATCTTAGTACTAGATCATGCATATTCATTTATTTTTGTGGATTTTTTGTTTGTAATTTTGGTATATAAACTTTAGGCTCATTTAAGAAATGCTCAAACATTGTCTAGGACAGCTCTAGGCGATAGTTCATAGCTTTGTCTTGTAGATTATTGTAATGAAGGCACCCATGTGGGTTAGCATATTGTAATTGTGAATTTTGTAATTATACATTTGTGGTGATAATAAGAAGCCCATAATTTGTTCTCATAATTATTATTGTTTCTTCGTTTCTATTATGTGTTTATGGTATTAAGGGGAGCATGCTTCATCAAGTGGTATTAAAGTTGGAGTTCTTGAGTGTATGGATAGATCACTGACTATGAGGTAGTTTGCACCAGGGCTTTAGTTTGGATTGAGCATGTAGACAAATCACTGATTGTAAGACAGTTTGCACTAGGGTTTTAGTAGAAGAGAAAAAATGCCTCCATGAAGAGAGCATAGTACAAGAGTTGAAGGTGTTACACCTAAGGATTTTAGAACTCTTTAGAGGAAAATGAAAGAAATACAACAATAGATGTGTAAAGGAATGAATATTGTCATAGGAGATGGTGAAAGCAAGGATGAAAGAGAAGAAGAAGGAAATGTGGACCATGATAGAGTAGTGGATGTTCTTAACCTAGAGGAGGCAAAGCTTTTTAAAGTCATTTCTAATATTGCAAAAAGACCTAAGTCTAATGTTCACATATTTTTGGAAAATCTCAACCCAGAGGAATTGATTGACTAGATCAATGAACTAGAAGAGTAATTTGAATATTAAGATATTGAAGATCTAGATAAGGTAAATTTTGCAAAGGCCAAACTGAAGGGTCATGCAAAGATCTAGTGGAAAGAGATCTAGTTGGATCAAAATAAAAGAGGAAAGGACAAAATCACTAGATGGGAGGTGATGGTAGCTAAAATGAAGACATAGTTCATTTACATGGATTATGAGCTTGATCTATTGAAGAAAATGCAAGGGTTGAAGCAAGCGGGAAAATCTATTCAAGACTATACTAAAGGGTTCTACCAAGTTCTCATCAGAACTGGCCATGTAGAAGATGATAATTAGAAAGTTTCCCATTATGTTAATGGGATAAGTTCAATCATATGGGATGAGGTCAAGCATTTCTAGGACCACTCTCATATACAATCTAGAATGGTGATTGACCAATACTCCTATTCATAGAATCATTATATGCAAATTCAGCCTATGATAAAATCATGTCCCATCCTTTTGGCTTGTCTCCAAGAAAACATCTCACTAAATTTTCCAAACTCCTATTCAACACTTTTGTTTGTCCATCAGTCCATGGATGATGTGATGAATTGAACTTCAACTCTATTTTCATGATGAAGGGTGCTCTCCTTAATACTAGAAACTCATAATAGAAATAAAGAACCAATAAAAAAGATGAGAACAAAATATGAATTTCTTATTATCACAACAAATGGAGAATTATAGAATTCACAAATGCAATTTGATATGCTAACCCAAATGGGCATCTTCATTATAGTAATCTTCTAGACAATGCTATGAACTATCACCTAGAGTTATTCTAGAAAATATTTGGGTCTATTCTAAATAGGGAATTTTATGCCACTCAAGAAGGTTATAGATGCTCAAACTTAATACCTAGGGCCGACAGACCCTAACAAAACATATAGAGTTGTAGACACCAAAATTTATCCAAAACCCATTTCTTGACCAATTAAATCAATATTTATTATTCATTTGATTCCCCTACCTTTAATTAAATAAATTTTTATTTATTTAATTACATTTGCCTTACCCTAATTTAAATAAACTAAGGTTTATTTAAATCCTAACCCATCCCCTTTAATTAAGTACTTCATTTACTTCATTAATCCCTTTGCTAATCCCACTAGGAATTAAATATTACATTTAATCCTATTTGAGCACATCACTCCACCTTTAACCCTCACCTAACCTCACTAGCCTACCTAATCCACCTTGCTAAACCTACCCACTTCTTTAATCATGCTTTCTTTGCATAATCACCTAGCTAATCACCTTTTAATCCTAAGTGTGTTCTCACACATGTGTGAGGAATCCTCACACATGTGTGAGAGATGTTCACACTTTCCTCATCCCTCATATCTTGCATGTCTCTTGCACACTTGTCCTCTTGCATGAGAGTCAAGGTGTCTCACACATGTGTGAGAAGCCATGCCTTCTCACACCTCTTGCACACTTTTCCTCTTGCATGAGAATCAAGTTGTCTCACACATGTGTGAGAAGCCATCCTTCTAACACCTCTTGCACACTTGTCCTCTTGCATGAGAGTCAAGTTGTCTCACACGTGTGAGAAGCCATGCTTCTCACACCTCATTGATTATGTCACCATAAAAGGTTGCTCACACATGTGTGAGCATATTGCCCCCTTTGAATGGTCAAAACCCTAATCCATGTGGAGTCTTCTTGGCCTCCACCTCATTGACACCTCTTCAATCCTGAGAGATCCTAGCCCTCCATCTTGCATTCAATCTCAACTGTCCATTGCATCCATTTTCTTATAAATGGAGAGCCCTCTCCTCATTTTCACAAGCACCTTCTACTTCATTGTTATGTTGCTAGATTTGTGAGCAACCACATCCCATAATGTGAAATCATCTACACTTTGTGATTTGTGAGGTTTGCATAGTGCTACTTTGATGTTCATGTTATCTTTATTTTACATTGTTTTCTTTCATATTTTGAGGTTTGCATAATCATGTAGGAATAGATGTATTAGTTGCTTAGATTTTATTTCTTGGTTACATTTTTATGCAATACATTTTGGCATGCCCGGTGGGACCCACTTCACGGGTTCGAACTAACCATCTAATGTGTTTTTGAGTGTTTTGTGAGTGTTCAAGCTTGTAGGTTGAAGAATTGATTTGGAGGTCAAGTTTCATGAGGAGCATCTATTCAAGCCATAAAGCTCATTATTGCATTTGGAGGACCTAAGGGAATTTTTTTGACATAAAACACTTTATATTTTGCTTATGGCTTTATTTTCAAGTTCTAGGGTACATATGCATTAAATATTCATTATTAGAAAAAATTTTAAAAGAAAAAAAATTACTCCTTTGTTCATAGATAAATAGGTTAAAAGCAAAAAAAAAAAAAAAAAAGAGGGGGTTGTTTTTATTTTATTAATGCTTTGCTTTTTACATATATAGTTTTTTTTTATTTTATTATTTTAAATTTAATGGGGTTAGTTCAAATTTAAAATCAAAAATCCAAAAAGAAAAAATAATTTAAAAAAAAAAAAAAAGGGGGAGAGGGTTTAGCATTTATAAAATATAAAGTTATTTATTAGCATTTTTTTATATAAAAAAATCAAATATCAAAATACAAATAATAATAATAATAATAAATGTTTTTAACAACTCTTATTTTTATTTTTGCAGGAGGGCGGTGCCACCTGCGACGCCACTCGCAGCAGCGCCTGCGAGCGGCACAACCACTGTTGCAGCCCCACACTCCCCGAAAAAACCTGTGGCCACCTCCTACCACTTTGCCTGCAACCTCCCTACATCTTCTCTGCCCGCTCCCTGTCCTTCGTCGGCACCTGCCATCCCTGTACTAACCTTCCATGGGCGCTGCTACCCCTGCAATCCCCAGCGGTCGCCCACTCTACAACCCTCACTCTGTAGCCCACTCACGACTTGCAACTCCCTTTTTCCCTCCCTGCAACACTTCTCTCACACCACTTGCTCCATTGCAAACCAAAACTTCTCTTTGCCGACACTTCTCTCCTATGCCTCCGCTATTAAATTAACCTCGTGGCACTCTGTCTCTATCTCCTCTCTACTCTGCCGCCTCCTTGGAACTCCCTTTCATCATAGCCTATCTCCTCCACCCTTCATCCCCATGGCTCGCCATCCTCTCCACCCCATGGTGCTGCCACCTGTGACCACCCACGGCGGCTGCTCTATCCTCGTTGCCTCTGCTTGCAATGCTCCTTTGCACCTACCAGCCACTGAACATCGCACTTCCATCACCCATGGTGGCAGCTTTGCCCTTGCTGCCTGCTTCCTATACCCTACGACTCGCCTCCACCTTGCATCCTGTGGCCCTTTCGCTACTTTTTTGCCACTCCCTGTAGCCTCTCCACGTCATCCACACTGCTCAAACCCTCTGTCAACCCAAACCCCAGTCCACCGCCATCCATCACACCTGGCAACACCACCTCGCTCAGCCTCTGTCGTTTCAATAGCCACTACTCCCAACACCTCTGCCTGCCTAGCCTCAAAAACCCCTTTGGCCCCTTCCAATTTTTTTTTTTTTGGTTATACGCATAGGTTAAATTTTAAGTATCATTATTGTATTTTTTCAAAACAAACAAAAACTTTATTCCATTTCTCTTTTTGAATCTAGATAATAATGTTACCAACTTTTGTTTTGTTATTTCACGTTTAGGTTTTTTTTTTTTTTTTAAATATTTTTTTTTAATATCACATGACTATCTTTTTAAGCAAAACATTCAAACACAAAAAAAAAAATTTCTTGACATTATCTTAATCGTCAAATTTTTGCTCGCAGGTCACTGATGTCAGTACTACATCAGCAGTCCACATGCCTTTCTAAGCCATAAGGAGTAGTCTTCCATTTTTTGCTCATAACTTGAGAATATGAGCTCCATTTTTGCAAAATGAAATATCACTGAAAATTTGATTTCGAGCCTGTCATCATGGTTCTAGCTTCATGAGATTTTGATGTTGTTTATATCTGTATTTTTCCTATCAAAGACAAAACTTTGTGCTAACCTTTTCATTATAGGGTTGTTTCGCATTCGTCCTACATTTTTTTGCTGCCCTAACTTGTGTTTTTGCAAGAATATTTTCTCACTAACCATATTGCTTGGAGATTTAAACTTAAATTTTGTTTTGGAAATAAACTTGTATGCTTAAACACTCATCTTTGAATGCATGGTTAAAGGCTAAAACAATCAAATTCAATCTTGAATTCCTTAAGAGAATGGACATGAATGTTTAGATTAGCCAACATTTGGACTTTGGTGCTTAAAATGGACATGAATGTTTAGAGTAGCCAACATTTGGACTTTGGTGCTTAAAATGGATATGAATGTTTAGAGTAGCCACCATTTGGGCTTTGGTTCTTAAAAGGGACATGAATGTTTAGGGTAGAGGACACATTTGAATTTGGTGCTTAAAAAGAATTCACACCATCTTGAATTCTTTAAAGGATAATGGACATGTATGCCTAGGCTAGAAAATATTTGGAATTGGTGCTTAAAATAAACATGTATGCATAGGCTAGATCACATTTGGGTTTGGTGCTTAAAATGAAGTCATACACTCTTGAATGCCCTAAGATAAATTGACTTTATTTCTTGCATTTTTATTTTCAGCATTATACTTTCTTGTTGACGAACTCGCATTTTCATTCACGTTGGCGCTATTTCAAGTTGGAAAGAACATTGTATGCTTTAAACATGTGTGTCTTCAAGTAGATTACATAACCTAAAGTTTCATTGGGAACGAACACGTGTCTTTTTGAACCCCGAGGCCACTTACGTATTCTCTCCCCTCGTGCCTTCGGGTGATCTTATGTGCACAAGAAATAAGTGGCCTTGTTTTTTTTTTTTAGTAGGCCTTCTTTGGGATTTCATCACCCCTTGGGATGACCTCAACTCCAAAGTTCTGGCAGAGTATAAAAATTGGGAGGTGAATCGAAAGACACCTCTCTTGGAAGAAAAATATTGTCACTCTTGGCTAAGCCCCAAAGAACTTTATACCTTTCGGAAATGAAGGAGGAGATTTGGATTACCGTCTCCCCCTGGCTATGTGGCAGTATTTTTTTTCATCTACAAATTTGAGCCTCACATACCTTGCATATATTGAAGACACCCCTTAGTTGATCCTTGTACATCCTAGTCAAAACCATATAGGATTGTTGGTGTGTTTGACATTCTCAAGTGTTTGAAACACACTTGTCTTATATATATTTCCTTGTTTTATTTTGCATCTCAAATGTGAAAATTCCAAAAACATTATAAAACATAAAAATCCAAAAATTCATAAAACTTCAAAAATCCAAAAAAAAAAAAAAAAAAAAATTCAAAAACAACTAAACAAGTCTTGGTTTAGGTTCCCCTTAGTCAAGTTGTCCACAATATTCCACGTCACTTCTTCTTTCCATCACATTGATCACCCTCATCCATCTCTTGTCTTCATCATTCAAGCCATTCCTTACAGTCTTAACCATCTCCATTTTTCCAAAATCATTTCCTTGTCATTCAATCTAATTCCTAATCTTCATTCTAGTCATGCTTCATCATCATCCAGCTTCAATTTCCTCTACCAATCTCATAATGTTCACATCATCATTCTTCTAATCCAATCCCTTGTCAAATTCATTCATTTCTAATCAATTCTTAATTTGATGCATTTACATCTTCCTCCATCATCAATCTTTCTAATTTCATTCAAGTCTTCTTCCAATTCAACTTTGCATCAAATGTTCTACTTTGGACATAGGAGCATTGTCATCACCATTGGACTTTCACTCGAATCTCACATTCACTTGGTTAAGGTTTTTTATCACATCAAATAAAACCCTAATCAATCTAAATATCAAATCAAATCAAATCAAATCCAATGAAATTCAAATCAAATCAATGCAAAATCCAAATTGCTCCTCATTTGGAGTTCATATTTCCTTCATCATCAAATATTTCATCACTCTCCTTCTAACATATATGGATCCAAATTTTCTTAATCAAATGGTTGATGATCTTTACTGAAAATATGGAGTTATACCTCCCATTCAACCTGCATATCAAATCTATCCTCAACACTTCATATCTAACTCTAATCCATATCATGTTCATTATTCCTCTACCTTTGACACAGGAAATCCACCTCATTATCCTTCACCTACATACGATTCCATTCATAGCCCACACACTTCCTCCAACACAAATGACCTTGCCATGGAAATGGAGCACTTAAAGAATTATCTCTTGGAAAGCCAACAAAAAGAGGCCACCTTCCATGCCATGTGTCCTCTTCCCCCATGTTTTGAAGACCATAGTCCTCATGTCCCATCCAACCCCAACCCTCCATGCAATCCCATACCCATAGTTTCACCTTCACATGATCCTAATCCTCCAAAATCCACATCATCCCCAGCTTGTAAGGCATATTTCTCATCATTATTGGCCAAGTGTAAAGAACAAGATAAAGTGAGCCAAGCACCCAAAGTTCTTCCTCTAAAGCATGTCATTATAGATGCCTCTTCTCCTCTAGATCCAAGAATTTCTTCATCCCATCATTCCCTTATCCCTCAAGATCCATTTATCCCTCCTAGTTCATCTCCTAATTCTCTTCCTAATCAAGATCAAGACATTCCATGTACTACCAATTCCACTCCATCTCATGAGTTAGCCTCCATAGATCCTCCACTTCATGAAGAGATTCCTTCCACTCCATCCACTAGCTCTCCTCCATGTCAAGATCAAATCATGCTATCTCATGATTCCATCCCCTTCACTCCATCTATCATGGTCTTTGCATCCTATTGTCCCAGGAATCATGGTCTTCCATATCATGGTTTCATAAGGCACATGATTTTATTAGACCCCTTTTATCACGTACTTGACACATTTTCATCATGGTTCCTCATACCTTGGTGCATAGTGTTGAATACAATATCAAACTTAGGTTGTTCACACCATTGCATCATAACTTTTGCACTCTATTCCATCTTCCAATCCATTTCAAGAGAACATCCATGTTCTCCTAACCTGCATGTCTTCTCGAGGGGGCATACCCTTCCACCCTTGTCATCCTTCCTCATCCTCCCATGACTGGGGCATCATGCTACTAGTCTTATCCTTTCATCCACTATGTTTTATTCTTCTTTGATATAACATTACTAATGCTATATCAAAGAGGGGCAAAATGTAGACACCAAAATTTGTCCAAAACCCATTTCCTGACCAATTAAATAAATTTTTATTATTCATTTAATTCCCCTACCTTTAATTAAATAATTTTTTATTTATTTAATTACATTTTCCTTACCCTAATTTAAATAAACTAAGGTTTATTTAAATCCTTTACCTTTCCTTGATTTAAATAAACTAAATTTTATTTAAATCCTAACCCATCCCCTTTAATTAAGTACTTCATTTACTTAATTAATCCCTTTCCTAATCCCACTAGGAATTAAATATTACATTTAATCCTATTTGAGCACATGGCTCCTACCTTTAACCCTCACCTAACCTCACTAGCCTACCTAACCCACCTTGATAAACCTACCCACTTCCTTAATCATGGTTGCTTTGCATAATCACCTAGCTAATCACCTTTTAATCCTAAGTGTGTTCTCAAACATGTGTGAGGAATCCTCACACATGTGTGAGAGATGTTCACACTTTCCTCATCCCTCATATCTTGCATGTCTATTGCACACTTGTCCTCTTGCATGAGAGTCAAGGTGTCTCACACATGTGTGAGAAGCCATGTCTTCTCACATCTCTTGCACACTTGTCCTCTTGCATGAGAATCAAGTTGTCTCACATGTGTGAGAAGCCATCCTTCTCACACCTCTTGCACACTTGTCCTCTTGCATGAGAGTCAAGTTGTCTCACATGTGTGAGAAGCCATGCTTCTCACACCTCATTGATCATGTAACCATCAAAGGTTGCTCACACATGTGTGAGCATATTGCCCCCTTTGAATGGTCAAAACCCTAATCCATGTGGAGTCTACTTGGCCTCCACCTCATTGACACCTCATCAATCTCGAGAGATCTTAGCCCTCCATCTTGCATTCAATCGCAACTATCCATTGCATCCATTTTTCTATAAATGGAGACCCCTCTCCTCATTTCCACAAGCACCTTCTACCTCATTGTTATGTTGCTAGATTTGTGAGCAACCACATCCCATAATGTGAAATCATCTACACTTGGTGATTTGTGAGGTTTGCATAGTGCTACTTTGATGTTTATGTTATCTTTATTTTACATGGTTTTCTTTCATATTTTGAGGTTTGCATAATCATGTAGGAATATATGTATTAGTTGCTTAGCTTTTATTCCTTGGTTACATTTTTATGCAATACAAGAGTCAGCCAAATACATCTTTGATATTTATTTTAAAAATTTTAGGTAGCTCAACTTTGGAAGGCCATAACTCTCAAACCATTGCTCTAATTGGTTATTATAACCACTTTTTTGAAATGCCAACTACTTATCTATAGGCTCAAGATGACACAAGTGCCTTTCCGTCAAGTTTTGAGACCTCATTCAAGAATTCTAAGGCCTCCAATGGTGAGCTTGAAGATTTTTTCACCAAAAATCTACAATAACTTCTCTGATACTTAACTTGGACCAATGAGATTTTTATGGTAGGCTTATAATGTTGAAATGAACCTTCATATAGAAAATGAGAACATTCTGACTTCATATTAAAAACTTACTAAAAATAGTAAGCTCCCATAAATAGTAACCACCCTATCTACTAGTCCTTATTTAAATAGTAAAGACTAAAAATAAAAATACTTTTGGATGATGCAAGCTTGCTCTTACACCTAGGATACTCTTGCATTAGACACTTAAGGTAATTTGAGAATTGAGCTTATCATTTCTTAGGTGTTTAAAGGAAAGCCAAGATGGTTAACCTCCTCTTTTGATAGTTGTGATGAATCCTCTACTAGCCTCCCTTTCCATTTGACCAAGTATTCCTCATAGGTTATGTTCCTTGTACTTTTTCCAACATGTCTATCTAGTATCTTCTCAATCTCCTTTATTGCCAAACTAGCTACTAGAATATTTCATTGCACTTTTGCAACTTCATCTCCATCACCTTCTTCTTAATACTCTATCAAATCTTAAATATTAAATACTAGTGAAATATTTAATTCAACAGGCAACTCCACTTCATAGGCATTTTCAAAATCATGCCTTTTCACTATCTTGCATAGTCCAAACTTCTTCATCTTCACCTTATTATATGTACCCACTAGAAAATGTTCCTTTTTCACAAATGAGTGATGACTTCTTCTCTAATCTAAGATTTTGTATATCTTCTTTTCAGATCTTCCTTAGCCTTATACTATGTATTCATTTTTATGATGTGCTTCCTCACTTGTTAGCCACCACAAAAATAGAATTATACCCTCATTGAGTCCTCAATAATCCAAGAAAAAAATCCATACTAACATCCTCCCACAACTTATCTAGTATAGGTAATGGATGATACAACCCTATATTATGCTTCAATCCTTTTGCCATCTGACATTCTCTACAACTTTTTACAAACTTCTTTACATCTTGCTAAAACTGTGGCCAGTAATAATTCTCAGAAATGGAAGCTATGGTTTTGTCTCTACCAAAATGTCCAGCCAATCCTCCACTATGCTTCTTCTTGATGAGATTCTCTCTCATTGAACTTGTAAGAATGCACAACTAGCTTCCTTTCGACAACATACTATCTTGGATCATGAAATCCAACCACTTTGTCTATCAATTGTAATAGATTTTGTATAAGCTTTCCACACTTTACCAAAATTAGGATCCTCTAGATGCAAACTTCTGAGTTCCTTGAACCCAACCACCTCAATCTACATTTCTATCAGAAAAATATGTCTTCTACTAAGAGCATTTTCAACTTTATTAGAATTCCCACTATTATGTTTCAAAACAAATGTATAACTCTAAAAAAAACTCAACCCACTTCAAATGCCTTTAATTTAATTTTCTTGTACTATTCAAATATTGTAAAGCTTGATGATCAGTATACCAAAAAAACTACTTAGGAAGAAAATAATGTCTCTAGTTCTTCTATGCCTAAACTATAGCATAAAATTCTTGATCATAAACTCAATATTTTCTTTTGGTATAATTCAATTTCTCACTAAAATAAGCAACAGGTCTACCATCTTGACTCAAAACAACCCCTATTACAGTACTACTAGCATCACAGTCTACTTGAAATACCTTGTTAAAATTTGTAAGTGCTCAAACAGGTGGCTCAGTAACTTTTTGTTCAAGGGTCCACAAATACTGCTAAAACCTCTTATGAACTTTCTATAAAAACTAGCCAGTCCATGAAAAGATTTTACCTCTATTGCACTCCTTGGAGTAGGCCATTAAAGGATAGCCTTCAATTTCTCTAGTTCCATTTTCAAACCTTCCACTGAGACTACAAATCCAAGGTACACTAACTCCCTCTTTACAAAACTACACTTATTTAGGTTTATCAAAAAAAATTCTTCACTAAACTTATCAAACACCTTATGAAGATGCTAAAAGAGGAGAAGTCTTAGTCAAAAAAAGAGTCCTACTGAGTGGTGAGAATAAACCTAATCAAAGGAGCTTGTTTTACACAAGGTATAGATGTGAAGATAAGTGTTGTGATGATCATTGATGGTGGAAGTACTAATAGTCTAGTGTCAAAAATGATGGTCACAAAGTTGAAGCTAAAGAGATAGAAACACCCATGCCCATACCATATTTCTTGGGTACAAGATGATCGCAAGGTCATGGTTAATGAGTAATGCTCAATGATTTTGAATATTGGAAGCTACAAGGATGAGGTACTTTGTGACATCATACCTGTGGGCATATGTCATATATTTCTAGGTAGGTCATGGTAGTTTGATAGACATGATGGGCTAGAAAATACCTACATTCTGACCAAGGATGGAGTGAAACATAAGTTGAATTCATTGAAGGAGAAAGAAGAAAATTAATGTAGTACTACTAAAATATGTTCCATTGATGGAAAGGAGTTTCTCCAAGGTATGAAGTGTGAGAATATGTGTTTTTCTATAATTCCAAAAGATGGAAAAGAATAAGTAGAGCAGGTACCTACAAAAGTTGTAGATATATTGGGAGATTTTTTTGATATTGTGTCAAAAAATGTACTTGATAAATTACCCCCATTGAAGAAGATTAGTCACTAGATGGATTTGATTCTAGGATCCAATTTTCCAAACAAGATAGCACATAGAATGACTCCAACAGAAAGTGAAGAGTTGGATAGACAAGTTCATGAGTTATTGTAGAAGGGTTTAATTCGAGAGAGTTTGAGTCCATGTGTTGTACCAATAGTATTAATGCCAAAGAAGAATGGAGAATGCAAGATGTGCACAGATTCTTGCACTAACAAAAATATCACAATCAAGTATAGAATTTCCATTCCCAACTATGGATGATATTATGGACCATGTGAGTGGGGCTAAGTATTTCATAAAGATAGATTTGAAGAGTGGGTGCCATCAGATTCCTATTAGAGAAGGTGATGAGTGGAATACTACCTTCAAGAAAAGGTAAAGACTATATGAGTGGTTAGTCATGCCTTTTGGGCTAACCAATGCACTAAGCACTTTTATGATGCTCATGAATGAGGTACTAAAGGAGTTTTTAGGTAAGTTTTTCATTTTTTAGCTAGATGATATTTTGATCATTAGTAAGACATTGGAGGAGAATTTGATGCATATCTAAAAAGGTCTTTGATAAGTTTAGGGAAGAAAAGTTGCTGATAAACTTGAAGAAGTGCAATTTTTTGAAGGAGTTAGTGTACTTAGGATTTGTAGTCTTGGTCGAGGGTGTAGAAATGGACCCAGAGAAAGGGAAGACAATCCTTGAATGGCCTACTACAAAGAAGGCTATAGAGGTAAGATCTTTTCATGGACTGGCTAGTTTTTATAGAAAGTTTATAAGAGGTTTTAGAAGTATTCGTGGACCCTTGGCTGAAACAATGAGAGGGGATAGGAAATAATTTAAGTGGACTATAGGAGCATATAAGAGTTTTAATCTATTGAAACAAAAAGTTACAAAGCATCCTATTTTAGCACTTCTAAATTTTAACAAGGTGTTTCAAGTGGATTGTGATGCTACTGGTACTAAAATGGGAGTTGTTTTGACCCAAAAAGGTAGACCTATTGCTTATTTTAGTGAGAAGTTGAATGATGCTAAAAGAAAGCATTTTGTTTATTATCTAGAATTTTATGCTATAGGTTAGGCATTGAAGTGGATACATTATCTTCTTCCTAAGGAGTTTTTTTTTTATACTGATCATCAAGCTTTGCAATATTTGAATAGTCAAGGAAAATTGAAGAAAATTCATTTGAAGTGGGTGAGTTTTTATAGGGTTATATATTTATTTTGAAACATGGGAGTGGGAAGTTTAATAGAGTTGCAGATGCTCTTAATAGAAGAATTTTTTTATTGACAGAAGTGTAGATTAAGTTGGTTGAATTCAAGTAACTCAGTAATTTGTATCCAAAGGATTGATTTTTGTGAATCTTGGAAGGCTTGTATAAAACTTGTTACTCTTGACAGGACAAAGTGGTTGGATCTCATATTTCAAGATGGTATATTGTTCAAAGGAAGTTTTTTGTGCTCAATGAGAGAGAATCTCATCATGGAGAAGCATAGTGAAAGATTGGTTGGATACTTTTTTAGAGATAAAACCATTTCTTTGGTTGCTAAGAACTATTATTGGCCATAATTCTATAAAGATGTGAAGTTTGTATAGAGTTATAGAGTATGTTAGATGATGAAAGGAGTAAAGGAGAATATAGGGTTGTATCAGCCATTACCTATACCAAAGAAGTCATGGGAGGATGTTAGCATGTATTTTTTTCTAGGATTACCAAGGACACAACAAGGGCATTATTCTATTACTATGGAGGTTGACAAGTTTTCAAAGATAGCACATTTCATTCTTTGCAAGAAGACTAGTGTTGTTGTTCATGCAATAGAGTTGTTTTTTAGAGAAGTTTTGAGACTACATGGTCTTCTAAAGAGTATACTTTCAAATCAAGATATAATTTTTTTTGGATATTTCTAGTGTACACTATGGAAGAAATTGAAGACAAAGTTAGAGGTCAGTTCATCACATCATTTACAAATTGATGGACAGACATAAGTTGTGACTTTCAGTTTAGGAAACTTCTTGTTATTTTTCATTGGAGATAATCTGAAAGGATAGGAACTAATTTTACAATAGGTAGGATTTTCATATGATAATTCTATTAATAGGAGTATTGGTAAATGAGCATTGTAGATTGTATATGTGAGTAGTCCCAAAAATTCTTCTGAATCATGATAATTAGATAAAGGAGAGATAAGTAGTGTTGAAGTAGAACAATTTGCTAAACATTTGAAGAACATCCACGAGGAGGTGAGGAAGCACATTGTCTAATCAATATAATGCTTTTTTAGTTATAGGATTGGGCATTCCTTACTACCAAAGTACTATGTTGATTTTCATTAAATGTCAATCTGAGAGCGTGAACTTGAGATGATGTCTGCAAATTATATGCTCTAGTTTTCACTAAAAATAATTACTACCTTGAATGAAATAACCATTAAGGAAATATAGTTTATCCAAAGGAAAGACAACTATCAAATACTTGGAAGGAAATTCTAATTATTTAGCCATACATCTATACACCTCCTGCTACAAGAACAGTGACTAGTTCTGTTTCTAGTGGCTGCAGGAACAACAGTTCTATTTTAGCTTAGAAAATTGAGTCTAACTCCTACTTACTAAAGTAAACACCACCATCTACATGGGCCCCCACAAAAGAATGAAGGAAAGATAAGCTCAGATAAAAGTGTAGAAACTTAGTGAAGGCATGTATTCAACAAATATGTAGTATTACAATAACTTAGGAAAAATAGTAAGATGTCTATCAACTCTATCTGTCTATTCACTACTTAACCTCATAGATATAGATGAGGTCTTATTTAAAAGGAAGGAAGAAAAAAAAAATCCTAAAAATATGAATTTCTCATGAAGGAAAGTTAGTTACAACTTTAAGACTGCAAACATGCAATTGGTAAGACATTAATTCTCCCTTAAATTTCCCACAAATATAGAGATCATAGAAAATGCTAGATCTGTCGTTTATCTAATTTCAAATAGCTTCTAGGAATCTAGGTATCATGCATTTCATGTTTGACTGATTGCTTTGATTCTTACTTCCTTGCTCGACTGCCTTATTAGGTCTCACTTTGGTTTTCATTAAGACAGGTCCCTCCTGACTTTGCCTCCAAGTCTTCTAGCTGCAACAGTGTCATAATGCTCTCTTTAATAGAATCAATGCCTTAGCACTATTCCTTCGTAGTTTTTTTAACTCCCATAAGCGTGTATCCCTACAATCAACATTTAACACACACAAGACTTCCCAAAAACGTTTATTTTCATTTATTAGTTTATAAAGAAAAGGCATTTAATTATTCAACTAACAATTTTTACAATCTCTTCTGTTGTAGGAAGATCTACCCATACCAAACATTCATGAGGAAATATTTTTACCACAAAATGATCCCTTTTGAGATATAATTCTGATTGTCATTTTTATATCCTATGTCCATACTTTATACATCAAAAGTTCAAAAACATTTATACTAAAAGATGATAAAGTTCAGCATGTTATAGACAAATGTTCACAAAAAGGGCTAATAAGACTTCTATTTCTTCATGTCATCACCCATTATTAAGATGAATATATAGTAAAAGGCTAAAGAAGATGTGAAAATGAGGTATAAGGAATTTTATATTGGAGATGAAGTAATGGTTCAATTGTGAAAGGAGCATTTTCCAATGGGTATATATAATAAGGTGAAGATGAAGAAGTTTGAACCATGCAAGAAAGTGAAAAGACATGATTATGGGAATGCCTATGAATTGGAGTTTCCTGCTAAATTGAATATTTCACTAGTATTCAACATTTTAGATTTGAAAGAGTATTATGAAGGAGGTGATGAGGATGAAGTTATATTAGAACAATGGATTGTTCTAGTAGCTACTATAGCTACAAAGGAAATTGAGGAGATACTGGACAGTCATGTTGGCAAAAGTACAAGGAACAAAACTTATGAAGAATACATAGTCAATTGGAAAGGGAGGCCAATAGAAGAATCATCATGGTTGGAAAGTGAAGAGGTTAGCCATCTTAGCTTTCCTCTACATACTTGAGATGTGATAGGGTCACTTATCAAATTACCCTAGGTGTCTAATGCAGGAGCATCTTGGGTGTAAGATAAATCTTACATCAACCAAAAGTATTCATTTTAGTTGTTTGAATAAGGGCTTTCTTAATGTAGACTTATTGTCTATGGAGGCTTTCTACTTAGTAAGTTAGTCATACGAACTCAGAATGTCCTGATTTTAGAGGTAGTTATTCATCTTGGATATATCAGCCTAGCAATTGAATCTCAATGTCATATCATGTGTATTCATGGATTTATTGTAGATTTTTGGTTTATAATATTGGTATATAAAATTTAGGGTCACTATTGGAGGCCTTAAAGGCCCCAAATGAGGTTTGAAAACTTGATAGATGGGTACTTGCATTGATCTAAGTCTATAGATCATGAGATGAGGTTTTTGAAAAGTGATTATAATAGCCAATCAAAGAAAGGGTTCACAAGTTATGGTCTTCCAAAATTGGTCTGAGCAAAATGTCCAAAATAAATGTCAAAGGTGTATTTGGCTGACTTTATCTATATTTTAAGGGTCTCTCAACCCTAGGTATTAAGTTTGAGTGTCTAGAACCTTCTTGAGTAGCATAAAAATTTATATTTGAGAAATGTTTGAAAATTGTCTAGGACATCTTTGGGTGATAGTTTGTAGCTTTCTCTTGTAGATTACAATAATGAAGGCACCGGCCATATGGGTTAGCATATTTTAATTTTGAATTATATAATTCTACTTTTGTAGTGATAATAAGAAGACCATAATTGGTTCTCATAATTGTTCTTGTTTCTTTGATTTTGTTATGTGTTTATGGTATTAGGGGGAGCACCCTTCATTAGATGACCTACTGACATTGCTAGATAATGACTAAGTTTTTTGTTACTAACTTTGTAAAAACCTTAATGAGATCAACAATCTTCCCCTTTGACATTAGTGGCAAAAACACTTTTTCATAAGATATATTATCTTGTAGCACACATAAGTTAGACAATCTAGAATTTATTCTTGGTCTCTATACAAAATTTCAAAATCTTCAAAATATGCTAAAAATGTTGTCTCATTACCTTGTTACTCCACCTAACTAAATAGTTCAAAATTTTTGTAACTCCACTTGAGTAGATATTATCAAAAATCATTCTTCTTCAAAAACACATTGCCCCTAATGTCTTCCTTGGCATAAAATCTCCCTTTTTTAAAACTTATGTCTTTTAGTGTGGTACACTTAAAGTGTATTCATATAAAAATGTTTTGTGGAGTTTCATAATGATTCCTAATTCAAAATACCAATTATCTATGGCTGCATCTAAAGATTGAATCTAAATTTCCAAGCTAGTTGCCATGTCCACTAGGCCTTCTTTAGTTGAAATATGGGAATCTTTCTTCAAAAATGTTTATGCAAATGCTAGTTCTCATTGCAAAAGTTCCATGTGAGGGGTGAACATGGACTAGATACTGATCAATGTTGATCTAATTTTTGCATCTGTAGCCTGCAACTCAATAAGTTTTCCCTATGTTAGAAGTGATATCTGAAAATGTAATTGAGTAGTGCTAGGAGATGTCTTCAATGTATTTCCAATAGACTTTAGATCTCCTTGCAACCTATCAATAGTTTGTTGAGTTTCTTGAGTAAAGAAATCAGCATTGAAAAGTTTAGTATACAAAGAATATATATTTTCCAAAAATTCCTTCACACTCTCTATCTTTGTTGATAAGTCAACCTATCTTAGTTCTATGGCACTAGAGATTTCAAACCATTTTGATAACTTGACATTAGTCTCTATGTCTTTTATGTTTATGCTATCAACTATATGCACATGTTTTTCAATGAGATGTGTATTGGCTAATGAATCTAATATATCAAAAGAATCTACAAAAATATCTTTAGTATCATGCAAAACCTATTTCTATTTATGCTCTTTCGTAAGCTTTTATTCCCTTGATTTGCATTGTATAGCTTGCTAAAGTAATTCCATCTCTTCAAGTGTGATTTTTGTAGGATTTAACTATGGCAATAAAATAAATTCATCCAAACTAACATTCTCTAGTGATGTAGTGTCAGAACTCTTGGGTGTGGTCTTGATATTTTCAATGGAGTTGCATGAGTACTTGATCTTTGAAGAGTCTAGCTATTGGGAGGTGGTGTAGTAACTAGAAATGTAACTACTGTCTATATGGGCACCTGGTCCTCAATTTTAGAATTATTCTTATCCTCTTCTCCTTTTTTGTCTTCCTTTTTATCTTCAATATATTTTTGTGAGGTGGGTGTAGGACTATCTTCCTTACCGTTATTCTAAATACTTCCCTCTTTATCTATTACCAATATTATTGGTATACCTGAGCTTTGTAGAGTAGGTAGTGATTTGTTTAGTGTAGCTACCTTTCTCTCTTTCACCTCAATGAAAAAGGTAGGAATTGAAGATGATTTCTTATCATCCTTATCAATCTCACCTTTCTTCTCCAAAATTTTATCCTTACATATTATTTTCTCATGTGACTCTTTCTCCTTAACTTCTCCACCATTTGGTAGCACAATGGATATGTCTTTCTGTCATTTCTTAGTGGATGAAATCTTAGCCTTAGGAGATTCATCAACTCTTACCAATATAGGATGTCCACATGAAATAGGTGCATCAATGGATTCTTTTGCCAATTTCTTGATGTCATCATCACTGAGTGGATTGAATTTTTGTGTAGTGTTGTTAGTGATGTCTTAAATAGTTAAAAATTCATGTTGACTCTCTTTCTCTTACCATAGAAGAATAATTTTTGGTATATTAACATTTGTTTCCTCTTGTGTGCCATCATTTTTTGTTTCTTTCTTCTTTTCTATTACTTGTGTGGTCAACCCATGGATTGATTTCTAAAGTAATGTACTTTAGGTTACCACCTCTTCAACTTGATTTCTTAAAATGTGAAAAGGCCTATATTTTGGATAAAATATCCCATTTTACTTTTCTATGACTTTTTTAATCATATACTTATCTAGAGTATGTGCTAAAGTAACCTCCCTTTTCTTCCTTTTAGTCATCATGTTAAACTTCCATTTTTAATCTACTCAAGAATATAAGATTTTAGGTATTGCGTTAGCAATATCTAATGGTGTAGTCTTGAATGTAGCCATTATTTCATTTATAGCTTCTTCAATATTTTTTTTCTCAATTATCTAAATGATCAAAATCAATATGTTGAAATCTTGATGGATCTGTATTATTCTTTACATTGTCACAAAGATTAACTATGCCAGATGAGGGATTGCAACTTACCACTTTGAATTGACTCATGTCATCTAATTCTATTTTCTCTTCATTTGATTCATCTAGGAGTTCAAATTTCCTCCTTTTCTTCTTTTTAGGTTGCCTCAGTTCTATAGTATCACTCTTCCTCTTACCTTTAGATTTTGATTCTTAAGCTAGTGCAGTGGTTGCTCGAATGCTTGACATTTTCAAAGGTGCAACAGACTTCTATTCATTCTTATTTAGGGTCTTGTTGGGCTTCTAAATCTTC
Organism: Cupressus sempervirens; assembly: GCA_028749045.1. NCBI lineage: Eukaryota > Viridiplantae > Streptophyta > Pinopsida > Cupressales > Cupressaceae > Cupressus > Cupressus sempervirens. The sequence goes on along the minus strand of CM053787.1, from coordinate 953,725,859 downwards.
TATTTTCTCTTTCATTTCTTTCCTATTAAAATTTTCTCTTCCTCATCTCCTTCCTTGTCAAAACCTTTGTCTTCACCTAACCCTTGAGTTAATTGTAAAGGTCCTTGGTCTTTTTCCTCTTCTTCTTCACCAAATTTCTCTTTTAGTTTCTTCATCAGTTTGTTTTTCTTCTTTTTTATAGTATTAGTCTACAATTTGATATTTTTCCTTTCCTTTTCTTCTTCATAATTACCAAATGTCTTTTCATTCTTTTCTATGTCCTTTTCTAGTAATGTAGTGATGGCTATAGATGCGTCACCTACACTCACCTCATAAGGTAGATGTTTTAGCCATCTCACCCTAGGAATAACTACTTGTACATAAGTATAGTCAACATATACTAGAAAAAAACATCATTATAATGTTATTCCACTAGAGATATAGGTATCCTTTATCTTTCCTTCATAGACTTCTTGAAGTCTTAAAAATAGATGGTCATTACCAAGTTAAAGTTTTATCCCAATTGATCAATGTAATCCCCTATTTGTTTTTGGGTAATGGATTGAGTGGTCTTCCATACAACTTTACCAAACATGGGAAATGATTTTTGCACATAGAAGAATACACAAACAAGAAGTGAGAAAAACTTACATGAGGAGTTATTGGCTTTCTTTATTGCTTCAAATTTTTTTGATAGTTATTAAAGTTGTAGCTCAGCTAGGTTGTAACTATGATCCCTTTTGACAATCTTGTAACCAAGGTCTACTACAATACATGGCATACTATTAAGTCATCTTGACTGGTAGAACATATGTGCAATAACTTATACTACAAGTGTAATAATAGAGACTATAATTATGTCTATGGACATTCCCCTTTTGTTTCAAATGGCTCATGTAACCTTTTCAATTACTTCCTTGGTGTCACACCTCATTCTCTTATGTTTTTCCAAGGTAGGATACCCTATTACCCAATTTATGACTCTCTTTGTGATTTTGATAGGACCATTCTCCAACCTTATTTGGTTATCATGGATTAGACTCAAAACTATCTTAATCTATTCTATCTTGAAAAACTGCAAAAAATCTATGACACAAGTTAACCCTTTTTGCTCAATAATTTTATTCTCCTCCTTCAAAATTCCCTTTTCAAATAACTTTTGATTCATTTCCTTGATTTTAAGGTCTCCAACCTCTCCAACCTTGCATATGTAACAACATATCACATTATGTATCATCAAATTTTTTGATAGAATTATTGAAAATGCACCTAACAGATCTCCTTTGTATGCTATCTTACGTATTTCTTAAAACTTAGGTGGTTCACATGCATCATTACTAATTAGTTAGACATTTGTAACTTATTTCCCTTCCTTCCTTTCTGCTATCAATGAACTTGATGCCATTTTAACTTGCAAGGGTTTGAAAAATACAATAACAATCTAACTCAACACAAGTAAAATACCTCATGATTTGATGAAAATATCAAATAATAGCTAAATCACCTTATAATAACATGAATCTCTTTGCACAAATTTTTTGGTTTCTATTTGATCATCTAGTGGTTGAAAATGATCTAGAAACTTGACTAATTAGCCTTGACAAGTTGAAAAACCTTTGCATTTAACAATTTATACCTACACAATTTTTAGCTCAATTGCCATAGGGCTTACATTGTGCTCAATAAATATAGCTTACTTGGCTATCATGACAATTCCTTCAGTACTCAAAAATAACATAGAATATCTCATCTTTCTAATCATTTTAGTGCATCTTGATTTATGTTGATAAATCATTTTCATACCTTAAATGCTTGGAATTGATGCAAAATATATCATTTCAAATGTTAGTTCCATACATACCTTTGATTCCTTGGTTGGGGTGATGTGATCACCTGATCCATTGGATAAAGTGACCTCATCTTGCCTTGAAGTTCTGCAATCTTCATTCTTTCTCCATGTTTTTTTCATCTTGATCTTTACCTTTACAAAATCTGCCTTACCTTTACAATAGTTGAATTCATTGCTCAGTGTAGGTGACTAAGTTGGGTAGTTTTTTCTTACATGACCAACCTTAAGACAAAAAAAGCATAAAATATCATTCAACCACATTTTTTTATTACCTCTAAATTGTTTCCTTATGCAATTTTTAGGAACATGACCATATTATTCAAAATAATGACATCTATACCTTGTATTATAATCCCAATTGTAAGAATTTCCATGATGGTTACCTTTGTTTTCTTGTTTTATGTCCACTTAGGTTTGAATTTGCATACATATGCTTTGTGTCCATACTTATAATATTTGTAACAATATCCTTCAAATTTTTGAGTGTTGATGGTCTTGGCCATGCATTCATGTGCATGATGTCCTTGTCTCTTGTAGTTATAAAAGTGTCCCATGTATTTCTACTTAGGGTTTTGATTACCGATTTTTCTTCTACAGACTATTGGAAATATAGATGGAGAAACTAAGAGGGGAGGTGAATTAGTTACCATAAAAATATTTTAGATCCCTTGGATGTTAACAATAAAATTGATTACTACTGTTATTTGATAAACACATAGAAATTGTTGTAACTCAATAAAAGTAGTGTGATTTACTTATTACTAATCTTAAACATTCATAGTGATTAACTTGCAAGCATAAAATAAATAACATGAACACATGAGACACCAAGATTTAATGTGGAAACCTAATATGGGAAAAACCACCAATGTAACTAGTTATCGATTTTCACTCTTCTGAAGTGAGCCTTGTTAGGAGCCAACCTAGTTAAAGGTTACAAAACACACTGTTAGGTGTGACCTTGTTAGAGGATTTAATCACCTTGTTAGGAGTGGCCTTACAAGAGGTCTTTAGAACAATTCAATGGAACTATCACCCTGTTAGAGGATTTACAACTGGCTATTAAACCAAATCTATTAAGAGATTTTGGAATCACTACTACAATAATAAGGAAGTAACAATGAAATGAACTGAATGAGATGTAACTGAATTGCTGATTACAAATCTCTTTTCTACATCATGATAGATCCTTCTTAATCGAATTTAACTTTTCTACTCCACAAGGATATTTGGCCATCCTTCAAGTTCACTCACATTCTTGCCTTCTCAATTAATCAAAACTCTTGCATACTCTTACATAAATTAGAATCTCGACTTGATCTTATATTTATACCATACAAATTATCAAGTTGGCTTAGTTACAACTTACAACGACCAATAAAAATTACCACAGTTGGCTGGAATCAATAATTGAAATAATTAAACTTATTTCTCAAATCAAAAAAATCCTTCCTTGGTAGACCCTGCTCGGTAAACACTGATCTTGAAATGATTTCTTGTGTTAACCAATAGAAGCTTGGTTAACACTGAAAACTTGCAAAATCCTTTGGCAACCGAGTGAACTTGGTGAACATTAACTCTAACCAAATTTCCTTTGTTAACCATAAGAACTTGGTTAACACTACTTTCTACCATTATTTCCTTCAATGCCTGAGTGAGCTCGATAGACACTATTTTTACAGAATAATCTCTAGGAATGCTCAGTAGACAAGGAAAATTGCCTTGCTGACCAAGTGAGCTTGATAAGTATAGACTGACAACTGATATGACATTTGTGTAACATCAAAAATGACATAAAATTAGACAATTATATGTAAAAACTCCCTCTTTTGCATTCATCGTAACACAACATATCATAGCACAATGAAATTTGAAAACAAGACTTTCTATGATAGAAAGTTTCTCTATCTTAGATTTTATACCACAAACTTCTTCTTCTATATAGTAATCTCCCTCTATGAAGGAATCACATAGCTTATTTCATAAAACAAATTTTAGAAAGATATTATAGTAAACTCTCCCTCTTTGACAACGCATGCCAAAGACAACACATACAAAATAAGTATCAATATACCTTGAGTATTGATTCATATGCAATGTTCTCTTGACTATGTTGCATCAACTGATAGATCTTCAACTTGGTTCCTATTGATGCATCACTAAAACTTTATTTTAGTGAGCTTTAGATAGGGGAATGACTCCTAACTTACCTCTTAGATAAAAGAATTCATCCTTAGGTAATGGCTTCGTGAATATGTTTGCAATTTGTTCTTTTGTATGGAAATATTCCAATCTGATTTCTTTGCCCTACACCAATTCTTTCACAAAATGATATTTTATAGAAATGTGCTTGGTTTTTGAATGCATCACTAGATTCTTTGATATGTTAATTGCACTTGTATTATCACAAAACATGATAACTAGTTCTTTGATCTCAACCTTCATGCCTTCCAACAATTGTTTAAACTAAACAATATTAGAACAATTCACTACTGTTGCAACATATTTTTCTTCTATTGTAGATTGGGATGTGCAATTTTTCTCTTTACTTGTCCAAGATACCAACCTTTTACCAAGAAATAATTCTCCACCACTTGTACTCTTTCTATCATTAATATTTCCTGCACAATCAGCATCAATAAATACTTTTAAGTCTAGATTTCCTCCAAGTTTATACAATAAGCCATAATCTTTAGTACCTTTCAAGTATCTCAAGATTCTTTTGATTGCCATCATATGATTTTCTTTGGATTTTGCCTAGAATCTTGCCACTATACCAACTGCAAGAGCAATATCAAGCCTTGTATGAACCACATACTATAATTTTCCAATCATTGATCTATATAAAGTCTGATCTACCTCTTTTGAGTCATCATCTTTGGTAAGCTTTAATCTAGTACACATAGGGGTTCCAACTAGTTTTGAATATTCCATACCAAAATTCTTGAGTATCTCCTTGATATATTTAGACTGAGTGATGTAGATACCATTCTTTCTCTGTTGTATCTATAATTTTACAAAGAATTTAATCTCACCAAATATAGACATTTCATACTATTTATTCATTTGCTCTAAAAATTCTTTGCATAGATCATCATTCCCTATAAATAAAGTATCATCCACAAATATTTTTGCCAAAAAAATCTTATTGTTTGGTCCTTCTTTGATGTATAAATTACTATTATCATTAGTTCTCTAGAAACCAAGATGTATAAGGTAGTTATGCAATCTTTCATGCCATGCTCTAGGGGCTTGTTTCAGACCATACAATGCTTTTTATAATTTGAAAACCATGTCCCTTTTTTCGAGATCGACAAAACCTTCTAGTTGTTCAATGTAGACTTCTTCATCAATAATACCTTTAAGAAATGTAGATTTGATATCCATATGATATACTTTAAATCCTTTATGTGCTGCATATGTAAGGCCCTGACACCTTCCAATCTTGCAATAGAAGAAAAAGTTTCACCATAATCAATGTCTTCTTCTTGAGAGTAGTCTTTACATACCAATCTAGCTTTGTTTCTTAATACTTTACCATCTTCATTCAACTTATTCCTGAATACCCATTTTGTTACAATCAATTTTTTTTTCTTTAGGCCTAGGTACAAGAGTCCAGGTTTTGTTCTTCTCTATTTTCTCTATCTCTTCATTTATAGCTCCAATCCAACTTTCATTTTCCAATGCATCTTTGACATTTTAAAGTTCAAAATTAGCAAGTAAAAATGTACCTTTTAATTTACTTATTGTCATAGTACCTTTTGATTTATCTCTAATAATTTGATCTGGTGCATGATGCCTCCTAACATACTTCACTAATACAGGTTCCTTGCCCTTTGAATGAATTGCATTCACATCCTCTTGAACTTTAACTTCTAGTTCTAGTTGCTTAGACTTAGTAGGCATTGGCTTAGTAGCTTTAGAATGTGACTTGGGTCCTTGTGACTTAGTTTGAACTTCTTGCAACTCGGTGACTGAGGAAGACTTAGGAGTAGAAGTCTCTTTATTGATAGATGTGTCTAGCAATGTATCAATTTTTATGTAAACAAATCTCTTGTAATCCTCTAGTTCATTTTTGCCTTCTTCTTCAGTCCTTTCTACAAGCTCATCAATTCTCACATGTGCACTTTCTATGATTTTATGAGTAGACAAATTCAAATATATATATATATATGTCTTACTCTTGCAATAATATCCTAAAAATATACCTTCATCACCTTTCATATCAAATTTTCCTTTTCTAGATTCTTTCAAGATATAACATTTAATTCCAAATACTTTCAAGTAACTTACATTAGGTTTATAGTCATACCATAACTCATAGGAAGTTTCATATGAGTCCTTCTACTGTACTCGGTTTAAAGTATGAACTATAATGTTGATAGCTTCCTTCAAGTATTTGATAGAAATGTTCTTTTCAATCATTAGAGTCCTTGCACAATCTATGATAGATCTATTTCTCCTTTTAGCTATTCTATTCTGCTTAAAAGTTCCAGGGGTTGATACCTATCTTTTGATTCCTCTTTCAATGAAAAAGTTATTGAATTCATTGGAGATGAATTCACCACCTCTCTTTGATCTTAAGCATTTCAGTCTTTTTCCTATTTGCTTCTATACTCTTGCCAAATACCATTTAAATTTCTCAAATGCTTCTAACTTCTCTCTTAAATACATAATAGTCATCACGCTAGAGTAGTCATCAACAAAAAAAAAAAGAATTTTTCTCCACTGCAGCTTTCTATTCCAATAGGTCCACATGAATCAGTATGCACAATTTCCAAGATATCTTCAGGCTGATAATTTTTTCTTTTAGAACTAGTCTTTCCCATTTTGCCAATTTGACAATTCTTGCATAGACCAACATCAAGTTTCTTCAAACTAGGAATGCCTCTTACTTTTCTAAATTTTCTTATTTTCACTATGTTATCAAAATTTACATGACATAACCTTCTATGTCATAACCAACTTTCTTCAAATTGAGCAATAAAACATGAACACTCACCAAGATCAAGACAAAATAGGTTACCTTTTGTCTGTTTGCCTAATCCAATAAGTTTTCCTTGGTCATCAAATAGTTTTGCTCTACCATGCATGAATGCCACTTAGTAGATTATGTTTTAGTCCTTCAACGCAATAGGCATTGTCACATACAAGTTCTTTGGTTAATGAGATTCAACCTCTCCCTTTTATGCAACAAGGTTCATTGTTTTCAAACCTTACACTACCACCAACATAGTCTTCAAAGTGTTGAAACTTTGTTTTGTCTCCAGTCATATGATGTGAACATCCACTATCTATGATCCATGTATCATTTTTTCTCACATGAGAGATAAGTTCCATCTTATCCTCTTCATCATCAAATTCATCTTTTACAACAATGTAAACTATTTCATCTTCACTATTATCAGAGTCTTTAGCCATAAAACATGTCTTCTTACCTTTGTCCTTGAATGATTTGTGATTTTTGAAATCCTTCTTGCCATTACACTTGTGACTTTTCTTCTCATCCTTGCTTTCTTTGTTTGGGTAGCTGGCAACAATATGACCAATTTCTTCACATGAAAAATAGATTAGGAGAACTTTACCTTTATATTTTCCTTTGCATCTAGAATATTTCCTTGTAAGTAGAGCTTCAACAACTTCAAGATCATTGTTAGAAATTTTCTCTAATTCTTCTTCACTTTCTAACTGAGTGTCCTTTATTTCCTTTCCTTTTTCCTTAAGTGAAAGCTTGGCCTCTGTAGATTCAATATTCTTGAAAGCTGGAACATAATTGTCAAAGTTATCTAGCTCAAAGGTTGTCAATCTTCCTACTAAGGTATCTAAAGTTATCTTATGATTTGTCTCACACCTCCTTTCTGGAATCGCAGATACTCTAATTGCATAAATAGGAAACAATGTTTTGAGAACTTTACTTACAAAAATTTATTCTTTGATGTCTCCTCCATAAGTTTTAATTGCACTAACACTTGCTTTGATCTTTTCAACATATTTGGAAATGTTTTCATCTTCTCTCATTCTCATCTGATCAAATTGTCCTCTAAGGCTTTCTACTTTGGCTCTCTTGACATATTCATCACCACCATAGATGTCCTTTAGCTTGTTCCACATTTCAAAAGTGCTTTTGTAGTCCTTGATATCACCAAATTCCTCATAGCGTAGAGAAAATGGAATATCTATAATCATGGTGTTATGGTTCTTTTTCTCAACAATATCTCCAATAGATAATGTACCAATGGGAGTTGTATATTCTTCATCAAGATATTTGCATCCTGAATCACCAATGGAAGCTGAATGAAGTCTCATGAGTCCCTACCATGCTAAAAATTTATCTTTGTTAAGCTTTGGAATTTCTCTCTTGTAATACATCTTGATCTTTAGTTTAAGTCCTTAAAACCTTTCCTATAAGTACCAAATGCTCTTATACCAATTGTTGGAAATATAGATGGAGTAGCTAAGAGGGGGGGTGAATTAGCTACCACAAAAATATTTTAGATCCCTTGGATGTTAACAACAAAGTTGATTATTGCTATTATTTGGTAAACACGTAAAAATTGTTGTAACTTGGTAAAAGTAGTGTGATTAACTTATTACTAATCTTAAACATTCACAATGATTAACTTGCAAGCATAAAAGAAATAACATGAACACATAAGACACCAAGATTTAACGTGAGAACCCAATATGGAAAAAACCACCAATGTAACTAGTTACTGATTTTCACTCTTTTGAAGTGAGCCTATTAGGAGCCAACTTGCTTAAAGGTTACAAAACACACTGTCATGTGTGACCTTGTTAGAGGATTTAATCACCCTATTAGGAGTGGCCTTGTAAGAGGTCTTTAGAAAAATTCAATGTAACTATCACCTTTTTAGAGGATTTACAACTAGCTATTAAACCAACTCTATTAATAGGTTTTGGAATCACTACTACAATGGTAAGAAAGTAACAATGAAATGACCTGAATGAGATGCAATTGAATTGCTGATTACAGATCTCTTTTCTGCTTCATGCTAGATCCTTCCTAATTGAATATAACTTTGCTACTTCACAAAGATATCTGACCATCCTTCAAGTTTTCTCACACTCTTGCCTTCTCAGTTAATCAAAACACTTGCATACTCTTACATACATTAGAATCTCAACTTGACCTTATATTTATACCATACAAATTATCAAGTTAGCTTAATTACAACTTACAATGACCAATAAACATTACCATAGTTGACTGGAAACAATACTTGAAATAATTAAACTTTATTTCTCAAATCAACAAAATCCTTCATTGGTCAACGTTTCTCGGTAAACAATGATCTTGAATTGATTTCCCATGTTAACCAATAGAAGCTTGGTTAACACTATGAACTTGCAAAATCCTCTGGCAACCGAGTGAACTTGGTGAACACTGACTCTGACCAAATTTCTTTTGTTAACCATGAAAACTCAGTTAGCACTGCTTTCTACCATAATTTCCTTCGATGCCTGAGTGAGCTTGATAGACATTGTTTTCATAGAATAATCTCTAGGAATGCTCGATAGACAAGGAAAATTTCCTTGTTGACCAAGTGAGCTCGGTAAGCACATACTGATAACTGATATGACATTTGTGTAACATCAAAGACAACAAACAATTAGACAATTATATCCAACATAGACATTTTTTGGGTGACCTAATTTTCTACAATGATGCCAAGTGGGTTTTTTTTTCTCTCTCTTATTACTCCTTTTTTTACCACTTTTTAATGATTCTCCTTCCTTAGTAGTATAATATCTAAATCTAGTAGTATTACCATTTATTCTTGGTCTATTCATCAAATTTTTTAAGTTCTTAATGTCTTCATTAAGCTTTTTAAACCATTCACTAAATTCCTTCTTAGTTTGTAATTCATTTTTTAGTAGGTCATTCTATGATTTCAAAGTTATCATCTCAATGTCTTTCCTATTGAATTTTTTATTTGCAAGAATCATTTGATTCATTATGTCCAGTTGCATGTTTGCAAGTTTTCACACATCAGATGAATTCTCCTTAAGCTTGTTTTCTAATAATATTTTATCTTCTTTAATCATGACTTTATCTTCGTTAGCTTTCTTTTTTAGTTCAAATATCTCATACAACATTATTGATTGACCTTCTTATTTTCTTTTCAGATTCCTAACTTCTTCAATTAGGGTATTGTTGTTTTCCATCAATCTATAATTTCTACATCAAATTCATTGGAGTTCTTGTCTTCAAATAGTCTTGTAGTGTCTTCTTCTTGATAATGAGTGTTATTTTGTTGAATGATCATTTCCTTTCTTCTCTCTAATGATTGCTGCAATTCATCTCTTTTCTCCTTCAATTGATGTAGGAAAAGCTATATTTCACCATTCATCCATCTTAAAACTCATCAAATCAACTGGAATATCTAAATTTGTATCATATCCATAGCACAATATAAATCAACACATAAGACAAAAAAATTTAGTTACCCAGAAACCCTCCAAGGAGAAGGTAAAATTGGGGTGGGGATGACACTCACAAATTTGAACTACTAGAACAATAAAGTATGACTAATTATGGTTACAAAGTGTTGATCATAATCTATGACCATACTCTCTGAAAGGTCTGCCCTATTAAAGGATTTCAAGACTATTAGGTCTCACTTTGATGAAAGGATTTAAACTCACAATTAAGAAAGCACTCTCTTAGGAGATTTACGCAAATTTGTTAGGACTAATCTGTTAAGAGATTTACCCTATATCACCTATCAAAATGATTTAGTACCTGATCCTTTAATTAGTACCTTTCTACTAGATATAAAATCTCCTCTTTACTAAATATATCTTGATACTCTTGATCAAATTTCTCTTCTCTAATGTTTTACTCCTTGTCTTCTTAGCTGACTTTGTTCTCACCAATTCGTCATGCATTTCTAATCCTTTACTTAAGCATCTTGTATTGGCAATATAGTTAGTCACATGTCTAGATAGTTGTCATTTATGGAAACATATATTCAACATTTCATTTATGCATTTAGAATTAGATATTTGTCTAAGTGTTAGACAAGCTATAGCAATATAGAGATATATATCATGTTTATGGATGATACACTTTGAATTAGTTTATCCATAGTTGTTGAAAGCTCTATGATAGAGCTATGCTGATATATGTCAGTGCATAGATCTTTTTTTGGATAGTATGACACATGTTATAGTTGAAATACCAGTATAGGTATTTGATGGAGCACAATAGAGAATAACAAAAAATTGAGTTGTACAACTTAAAGAATTATTTTGGTGGCAAAATAATTATTAAGCCATGATGAGCCAACTTTATGGATATTAATCCATAATTTAGTTTATATTATATCAAGTGTGTGAATACATGAAGGTCGACTAAGAAGAGGATAACAAATGTGTGAAGTATAAGTAAAGATCTTATCTTGTGCAAACAAGTGTGCTCTATGTGGAAGTTGTATGATATGAAAACTATTGTATAGACAATGTAAAAGATATATGAGTCTTATGTGATGCAAGATATAATGTATGATTAAAGAAAGTGTGAATTATAGGAGTGAGAAAGTATTGTATGTATATCTACTCTTGTGAAGAACTTTATTGTATAAATACATGTTAGAGAAGTGGGCTCTTTTTGCATAGATTGTATTTGATCTATCAACTCCTAACAAGGTTGAGGCTTCTAACAAGGCCTAGTCCTCTAACAAGGACTCAAGACACTATATGTACTTCATAGACTCATAATAGGGTCAATATTCTTAACATGATCATTTGGTTTAGTCCTTGTGGGTATAATCCCCATTGGGGTTTTCCCTTGGACAGGGTTTCCCTAGTTAAAACAAATGGTGTTATGAATTCTCTATGTGTATGGCTATATTTACTATTCAACATTGTTGGTTTACTTTTGCATAAAAATTATAAAGTAGTTAACAATATTTAGTAGTGGGCAAAAGTTTTTATAATATTGATTCATCCCCCTAGTATTATCTATTTATAAAAATTGGTATTAGAACCTAATTACTTTTTAAAAAGATTAAAAAATTGAGTAATATCCCTATGAATATGGAATAGTTAAAGAGAAACCTTGAAGAATCTCTTGAACTGATTAACCTTTTAAAAAAGATAGAGATAACCTAAAAGATAGGTATGAAGATACAAAAGTTAACATTGGCAAATTTAAAGACAAGATTGATGATCTAAAATCTTGCAAGGAATCAATTGTGTAGACTAGTGACAATGATGAAGTAGGAAATCTCAAAAAAGAAAATGAGATCTTGAAACATGAATTGAAAATTTTTGAACTTAAGTTGAGTCTTAAGAAACATGGTAGTAAGAGTAAACCTGATTTGAAATATGAGAATGCAAACCTTAGATCCTAGTTTAGTCAAGTAACATCTGAAATAGATTCTATTAAGATTGAGCATTTAGAATTAGAAAAGTATAATATCATTGTGAAAGGAAAATTGACACAAGCTAAGAAAAAAAAATAGAGAAACTTTATTCCAATATTTAGAAGATTGATGAATAGATATTTCACTAGAGACCATCTTATCATAAGACAGGAGTTGGATACCTTATTGACAAGAAATCATTCAAGAAAGTTGAAATTAGATGAGAACCAAATCCAATTTTTGAATCCCCTAAAGAATCTTATTTGAGTAAGGTAGAATCAAACATGACCACCAAATTATCAAAAGAGATTGAATTATCTAACTTTTCAGCAAAAGATGATGAACCTAAGAAAATAGAGCAAGTTGGTAAACCTAAGAAAGATGAACCACCCAAGGAAGTGAGACATGAATTTAGAGATAGATGTTTTATATGCAATGAAATTGGACATATTAAGAGAGATTTCAGATGTAAGTCTTTTAAACCTGTTACTAATTTCTATTGTTATAATTATCATGGTTATGGACATAAAATATTAGATTATAAGAAACCTCGGTTTGATGGTAATAATGAAAATAGTTGATTGTTTAGGAACACTGACCCTATAGATAATGAAAGATGGAGATCATAGAGTAGATCTAACGATGGAAGAAGATCTAATAGAGAAAAGAAATAGTTTGTATGTTACAAGTGTAAAAATTTTAGACAAATTACATGGAATTGCAAAGCACCTAATAGTCAAAATGGAGCTAATCAGTGGAGGAATGCACCTATATGTCAGTTATGCAATAAATTTGAACACACAAAAATATTCTATAGAGTGGACAAAAGAAATTTTAGTAGGAATCCTAATAATAGAAGGAGCAACAACAAAAATGATAGAAGGAATGGAAATGGCAGTTATAATAGTCAGAAGGAAGCAATCAATGAACATGTTGATGGATTCAAGGAAGCATTTGTGAAAGCTAAGGATCCAAAAAGTTATCTTACAATTTTGGAGGAATAGTATTTGATTGTACCTAATGAGAAATTGAAGTCAATAATTGTTTGTGACTCGTCCTATCTAAATTAAGTAGTTAAATTAGAGACAAAATGTTAGTTGGTCAAAATTGATGTTAGAGAGTGGATTGGAAGTTGCACAGTTAACAAAAGATAAAATACATAGAAAGGAAGCTATAGTCAAGTGCATAAGAAAAGATATGATCACATGAAGATTTGAGAAAGAAAACAAGTTTACTAGTAAATAGAGATAACATTTAAATCTATGGTAGATACACATTTAATGTGTAGTGCAATTTAAAAAAATTTAAGGATCCCAATCAAGATTGTGAGTACCATTTGATCATGTGAAGTGTTTGGAGTGTGTTGAAGAGAAATTTGAAAATAATTTGGAGTGCAAAAAGAACTCTTGAAGCATGAAGTTGCAAAAACCCTAAAATGCAATTTTAAGGTATTTTATGGAGCTTAAATCAAGATATTAGTGCATATAGTTAGAGATACAATGTATAGAAAGTTTTTTTATCATGCTAGTGAAAGACTAAGATATGTATTCAAGAAACATCCATTTGCTTCTCTTGTGGATGATACATTAGGCACATTTTCACAATTACTGTAGAATGTGCTTCATGTAGAAGATATTATAAGTTATATCCACCACAAGATTGAGAATATAGGAGATGAAGATATACACAGGGACATAGGAATCATGTATAATAATGACTTAACCTTGATGTCTAAGTATGTGCACCTAAATGAGCTGAACCTAGTAAAGTATATGTTTTATATTGAGTTGCATAATCATGATTGGACACAAATCATTCTAAGTAGGGTACATGATGAAATGTTCTAGTTAGGAGATGAACATGTCATAATTGATAATGACCTAATTCACAAGGTCACAAGACTAAGTAATGAGGGTTTCAATCCCGTACATGAAAAGAATGTAAGGAAGATGGTTGAAATAAGCCTAAATACAATATTTGATAGAAGAAACATGAAAGTTGATACAATTCAGGGTAAACAAGTAAAGTTATTGAGTAAGATCTTAGGATACAAGTTTAAAAATGGTTGAAAAATTAAATCAATACTAGTTGGATTCTCACACGCAACTTATGTAATGGTAGTTCAGGATAGGAAAGTAAGTCTATGTGAGATAATTAGATTATAGCTGTTGGACAACATTACAACATTAAAGGACCAAGAATGCAGTATTGCAATTTAAGTCCTTATTGACTCATTTTTTCCCTATCCAACAAAGAAGTTCTTAGGGATGACTAATTTGGAGAGAAATGAGTGCACAATGAGTTTGGTGATTCAATGCTATAGATTAAAGTTGGAGAATTTCAGAGATAATGACATTGACATAATGGTAAAGGATTGATAGATTGAGATGAAACAAAGGTACAAAATACCTCCCACCATGGTGGAGAAGGATAAGGATGATATAGGCTTCATGGTGGAAATTGATAAAACCTACATGGAAACTATGGAAGTAAGTGTAAAGCTCATAGATCCCATGGGATATGAGATGAACATAGAACTTATTGAAGGGTATGCACAAATAATACTCCAATCTGAGAAGGACATTAAGTGCCCTAGATGGGGAACCTATGAAGAGAAGATGAGAGAAGTTTACTATAAAATTCATATTAAAGAGATAAAGAAGAGTGTGGAAAATAAAATTGATTCCATCCTTAAGAAATCAAGTATGAATCATGAGGATTTAATGAATTTAAAGAAATTGCACTAGAAATGAAGTCAAGTGGGCAATCTAAAGTGATAGCAGCAACTCCTATTGTTATTGCAAAACCTTTTGAAGATATAACCATTTCCAAATAGTCTACAAGTGCCATATGTAGTAGATGCACAAGTGCAACCAATAAGAACAAGAGGTGATCAACCAAGGAGGCAGTCAGAGGTGGAAACACTTATTGTGCAGAGAAAGTCAGAAAGACTAGTGAAGGTTAAGAAAGAACCAACACCATCCACCAAGAAAAGGGTTAAGAATAGCACCAATGGACCAAGAAATATAAGGGAGAAACTACAAGTCATTTATTTTGAGGATGAAGTTAAGGATTATACTAGTAGAGAAAGTTGTGCACAAAGGTAGGACATTAGCAGGAAATAAAGCATTGAAGCCAAAGGTATAAAACCTTAACATGCAAATCATTAATGATGCCAATTTTGTATATTTAAATAATTATTATAGTTTTTATGATAATATGCATAGAAGGAAACTAGAAAATGCCATAGTGAGGAATATGATTTTGTGGAATAAGAGATTTGATAACATTAAGATTAAGACACCAGAGGACCTATATAATAGGTTGTTGAATAGAAATAAAAGAGTGACAAAAAATGATACTAAGTTAAGAGAAACTATGATCAATAATTTATGTAAGGTTAACTCTAAGGAGGAATTAGAAAAAAATTTGAAGGGTATTGAGCCCTTGTTGAGGAATAAAAGAAGAGAAATTCTTCTGATCGGAGAGAACTATGAGGATGTGAAAAAGGAAATAGAGGAGGCCATTGTAAAATACACGACCTCAATGCCTATAGTAGAAGAGGTGAGTGCATAGTCCAAACTTGAGAGCCCATCTTATATACAAGAAAGTACACCTTCCAATGATGAAGATGAAGCATAATAGGCACTCTCAATATTGCACATTGTTATGGGTACCAAATCCATGCAAGTGGATAATACACACATAACTATGGATACAAAGGAGAACCCTTTTATAGGGTATGGAATATCCATTATTGGAAATATCACACTAGACACCAGCTTTAATGATGATAATGGAGAAGAAGAAAAGAAGAAATAAGATGGGGAGAAGAGAAAAAAAGAGGTAAAGAGGAGAGAAGAAGAAAAGATAAAGGAAGACAAGAAGAAAGAAAATAGAGGTTAGTAGAGGAAAAGAGGACATAAGAGGAAAAGAAAAAGAAAGAAGAAGAGGAAAGAAAGAAGAGGAAAGGAAGAATGCAAAACAAAAATCAAAGAAAGAAGCTAAGAGACTTAAAGAAGAGTGTTGAACTTACAAAAACTACACTCATTCCAACAATAACTCTAGTAGAAACAACAATAGTAGCAGTACCATGTAATGATGATTATGATTAGAAGGGACTAATGACTTCTTGAGAAAGTTTCTCCAAAAGAAAAAATCTATCAAGTCTTTGGAGAAGATGCTAACTAAAGTCTTTGAACAGATGCAAAAGATAGTTACTACAACTATAGCTAATCTAGACTTGAAGTCAAAGGCCAAGGAATTGGTTAAGACCTTTGATGATGAATTTACAACTTTAGCTGAGGTAGTTTCAATACAATCACATGCCAAATGTGATTCAACACTTTTTGATAGAGTGCACATAAATGTGAGAAATCATTTAAAAGCACTTGATGTATGCATCAAGGAACTAAGAAAATACATTGATGAAGGTAAAAAGTTGTATGGACAATCTGTGTTGTCATACAAGTACTTGACAAACTTTGAGAGTCAAATAAAGGGTAATTTGAGTGATCTTGATACACTCACTATAAAACTACAACTCTATGAGGTTAGCATTGAGGTGTCATGCCTAAAATTTGAACAAGACACACATATACAAATACTTTTAAAAAAATTAACTTTTGAAACACTTTAATAATTCATACCAAATCTTTAAGAGATTATTGCTACAATTTTTAATTTATGTTTACTATATTCAAGGAAATTTTTAATGTAAAATATATTCAAAAAATTTAAAAGTCTTTTTCAAATATTACAATCACAACTAGACCTTTATTCAGAAATTATATAATAAAGATCTACAACACAACTTTTTCAATACATAACTTTTACAAATATTTATAATAAATCTTCTTGAAATATCCAATAAGAAATGAAAATCTTCCAAGCTTTTTTTCAATACAAACCCATTTAGAACCATGTACAAAAAAATATTGAAAACCATGGAGAGTTAACCTCCCAACCTAGGTCTCTATGAGATGAACTATTGAGCTTGGAGAACCAAGACCAACTGGGTAACAATCAAGCACAACCACATAAAATAATAATTATACAATAAAACATTTAACACCCTTTTTGAGCTTAAACAATAGGTTATCATAGCAACCAATAGAATGGATGAAGGTGTGCCTAAGACCCTAAGGAGAAGCCAAATACATAAAACCAAATCTTTCTTCATAATGCATACAAAATAAATACCAACTCTCACAAAATTTCTCCCCTTATCAACCCCAAAGTGCATAACAATCTACTAGCACATGCAACCCATACTACATGTGCATCCCTCTTCCTTCTAGGGAAGAGACTCTCCACTCAAGAGAAAGGCCTAACTAACCCCTTCACTTAAAGACCACTTCTTCCCTCCTAAGGGTGAGTGATTTCCTTCCACACCCATAAAATCATAATCTCATAATTAAAGAGAAAGAAAATAAAAAATATAAATTCATTCACACCCAAAAACATAACATCTATTAGAAATAGGGATTATTGAGAGGGGGTGAATCAGTAATCTACAAAATTTAGTCACCAATTGGATATTATTTCTTACTTTAAACCATGCATAACAAAGCAATAAAGTACTGCTAAATAGTAATAGTAAACATGAACAAAGATAACTGATAGCACAATATTTTTTTAACTAGGGAAGCCCTAGCGAAGGAAAAACCCTAGTGGGGGTTATATCCACTAGATAATATATTGATATATAAGTTTATTGTTAGAGGATGGACCCTATTAGGAGTCAATTAGAAAATTTAGTATAAGGAGTCCCTATTAGGAGACTTTGAATCCTTATTATGAGATTCCAACCCTATTAGGAGTTGTAATATAGTAGATGCAAGATGAGCCCAGTACCCAAACATGCCCTTCCAATTACAAAAATAGCTCACTACTCAAACAAGTAATCAAACTTCTAGAATATAGGTATTGTGATTTCTTCCTTGACTGATCTCTAATTTTTAGCTCGATCTTAGATCACAAAATAGCTCATATAAAACTTTGCCTACATCACTTTCACAAAAGTTCACATATAATCACAATTACAAGATAACACTTGCAATCACAATTACTTACACTTCTTATCGCAAGATGCCCTTTGCATAAATACCATGCCTTTACAAAAATTTTTGCTAGATTGGCTAAAACCAAAATACACTTTTCCAACTTAGAGTAAATATCTAGGATGTTGGCCCTAATTAGACAAGTAATTATCTTGTAAACAAAATAATCTTTTCCTTCAATTTCATTCTCTTTTTTCACTTCAAAAATGATTATCTCTATTCCATAAAGTTTGTACTAACTTATGAGGTTATACATGTCATCACCAACATGTATACTATCTTCAGCTATCTTTGCTAGTCATAATATGTTGTTAGCAACAA
This sequence comes from Cupressus sempervirens, assembly GCA_028749045.1. Lineage (NCBI taxonomy): Eukaryota > Viridiplantae > Streptophyta > Pinopsida > Cupressales > Cupressaceae > Cupressus > Cupressus sempervirens. The sequence goes on along the minus strand of CM053787.1, from coordinate 953,707,260 downwards.
GTTATAAACAAAACAATACATTGTTGTAAACCAAATTTAGTACTTAGGCAATTTTTTGATTACCAAACACTAAGTATTGTTATTTTTGAGGTTTCATGTGAGCATGTTCATCATGTGTTTCCATAAATGAGAATAATTACATATCACCATTAGCTAATTTTTAATAATCTCGCCCATTGGCATTGATGGCAACAAAATATGGAAAATTGGCTAAGTGACAAAAACTTAACATAACAAAAATAAACATATAACATTACATCTATTATAATTTTTCCAACTTTACATATACACCCCTTTACAATATGTTTCACATCATGTACTAACAATATACTCCCCTTTTCCAATTTTTTGCAATTACTCCCCCTTTGACATCAATGACAAAAGTCAAAAGGTCAGAAATCTGTCCAAAAATGTTGTCCTTCCTTATGCTGATAGGATCTTCATGCAATCATCAAAATTTGCCTTCAAACTATCCATACGTTTAGTCCATATTTCCTGGGTGGATTCAGCTGAGGTGATAATTGTACATAAAGCATATGATGCAATCTTAACTGCATTAAGATCTGAATATAAAAAGTTAGAATATGTGTCCTTAGCCTTGATACATTCCTCCAACTATTTCTCAACAAAAGATAATTTTAGAGTAATAGTTTCTATGAAATTTGATAACCTCTTCAAAATTTGTTCCTTCCAAAGTTCTAGTTTCCTAATATCATTATGGATACTAGCCACTTGTCCTTCAAAATCATCTACTTTACAAGATGGATGTTGGATCTGGTAGGATAGAGCTTCTAGCTCACTCATCTTTCTTTCTATCTAATTGTTAATGTCTTTAGTCACTTTATATGATAAGGTACACTTGACATACAAAATTTTCAAATCCTATTGGCATTTCCAAAGTTTCTTTATACGAGTATCAATATTAACCAAATCATTCTTAATGTTTTGATAGATGGTGCTAAACAAGTTAGCATCGTGGAAAATCTATGCCTTTACTTCTGCAACATTCCACAACTTGGTAAACTCTTCATCAAATTATTTCAGCACTACTTGTACCCTCTATTTAGGATCTAATTCAATGTTTTGTACTACCAAGGTATTGTGTAGTCTGTGAGTAACATACATTAAAGTTCTCTGTAAGCCCTTCACTTTCCCATTCTTCTCAATAAGCTTTGTCAAGGATGAGATCAAATCTATTTGATCATCATCATTAGTAGTTAAACTAGCAAGAGAGAGCAAAGTGGATGAGCTAGATGGTTTATTATCATCCTTTCTTTGATTCTTACCTACTTCTTTTTCTCTTTTCTCTTATTACTCTTTCTTTTCTCTTTCCTCTCCTTCCTCTTCTTTCTTCTCTTCCAATATTTTCTTCTCATCTTCCTCATTTTTCTTTCTCATCTCTTCTTCTACAATTCTACTATTTTCCTCCTCTTCCTTTCTTTTCTTTTCTTCCTCAAGAAATTTTTGTTGGGCCTCCTCTATTTTCCTTTTCTCTTCTTGAAGTAGCCTATTCTCCTTTTCAATCTATCTTAATTTGTCCTCAACATCCTCAGTATCTGGTTCATTAAGTTTGAAACCTTTAAATAAATTGATATCATTAATGTCAATGGTAACATTGGTCTGATCAATTTGCATAGTGTCACTACTTACTAACACTTCCAAGGTTTTAGTTGGTGGATGAGATGCTACCTAAAATTTTGTTAGCATTCAACTAATTGATGTCGTAGTCTCACTTCTTAGTTTATCTTTTTCACAAACCATAAATAAAAATGGTCTCAATTTATTTCTCAAATACAATGTGAGGTTATTCAAAAAAAAATTAATTTCTTCTTCATCATCAATCTTGCAAATAGTTCTAAGAATAGACTTCCAAAGTTCTAGATCTTCTTCCCTTGGAGGAGCCTTCTTTTGAATGAATCTTTCATAGACTTTCTAGTTAATTAAGCTCTCAAGATCCTTCAATTGTAGATTGTTTGCTAATAATATATCACATAGTAGATATATCAATTTGATCCTTCTCAAAACAATTGTACAAATTATAAAACTTGTTCATCTAAAAAAAGTTACCTTCATTAGCAATAGTTGTATTGATTTTCTCTATTTTCAAGTTTTAGGGTTGTCGAGCTTTTACTACTGATTACTTTGAGGGAGTCACTTTCTCTACTTGATCTCTTATTCTTCTTGCTATTCATCACTAGACTCATCAATTGTCAATAGTGTTTTCTATATTTTTCCTAGTCTAGTGGCTTGTTATTTACTCTCTTTATTTTATTAGTTACTACATTTACCAATGTTTCAGATTTTCATTTCAATTCATGTTGGAAATCTGATTGAAAAAGATCATTTTTGAAAATCAAAGAGAGAGATTGTTGCAAAGAAGGAAGTTGGTTGATAATGAATGTTTTCAATCATTGTTCTGTCATTGATGTCAAACTTGCTATTTTTTGGAATGAAAATTGCTTATAAGATCCAAGTACTATCACTTAGTTGATTGATGAAGAGAATTTGATCAACAAGATGTAACAAAAGCACCTAAGGGAAAGGTTGAGTTATGGTTTTGTAGTGAAGTGCAAGGATCAGTTAAGACAATGGTTAAATGATGTATTGATAACATACTTGAAGATACAGAGGTTGGTTAAACTTTAAAAAATTAGAAGTATAAGTTGTAGTAAGGTTGACTACAAAGCTTAAACTAAGTTCATCAGTGAGTGTTGAGTAAGCTAGTTCAAGCCAAACAAATTCTCAGTTGGAGCCAAGCAAATGTAAAATCTAGTGTGTGTCAAGTGATATAGAAGGAGATAAGTGATATAGAAGGAGCTGAGTGTCAAAAAAACTTAGTAGGTGCCAAGTGAACTTCAGGTGTCAAGCATCAGTAAAACCTAGTTGATGCCAAGTAACGTAGTATGTGTCGAGTCTTAGAAGTTTGATAGTGCCAAGCTACTGCATTATTGAAAATATCAATGATTCACCAAATTTGAGCTGACAGAGTTGTTACCTTGAATTTTGTGAACCAATTGGAGGATAAGGATGATGAGCTAGTGGAACAGAATTCTATGTAAACCATTTTTGAGTGAAATCAAGAGGATTCTTCATGATGTTTCTAGAAGGAACATAATATGGGTTAGATTAAATGAATCCTACCTAATCCATATGAATTGAAATTAAAAGAGGGAAGAATTGAGCAAGAAAGGAAGTTCCAAATTTTTATTTAAGGAGTCACAGACCAAGAAGCAAGAGATTCTAGAGTGCCAAATAGTGAAGAGGTTGAAAGGGTGTCAAGAAAAAGACATCTAGGAGAAGTAAGAATAGAGCGCAAAGACTCTGCTTTGATAAGTGGTTAGAGAGAGATGATTGCACTTGTACATTGAGCATGGAGACTCAAGGAGGCAAAGCTTGAAAGGAGAGAAATTTGTTAGAGTTGCAAATATTGAAAGCCAAGAAATGTTATGAGCTGAGAAGTGATCTAAAATCTACAAGTTAAGTTGTACACTGTAATCAGGTCAAAACCCCTCATTTTTACTCTCTGGCAATTGTATCAATTAGGGTAAAAGGAAATCCTATGGAATTAAGTTTTTTTAATAGCCATTTGTAAATCATTTAATAGGGTGGTATTCCAAGTGAATGTTCTAAAGTCCTCTAACTAGGCCCACTTCTAATAGGGTGGTTAAATCCCTTAGCCAAGTCACATTTAACAGTGTGTTGTAGCCTTTAATAGGGTAGGCCTTTCACAAGGCATCACTTCAGAAGAGTGAAAATTGAGTAGCATATTACTGGTGGTTTTTTCCAAATTGGGTTTCCACACAAATCGTTGTGTTATGTGTCATTCTTTCCATGTGTTATGCTTGCATGTTGATTTAAATTAACTTGTTGAATAGGAATGTCTAAGCTTGGATGAATGAATAGTTTGAAAGGCACACTTTACTTGATGAAAAGTTTGAATTGGAAATTTGGACCTTGAATAACTAATTCACCACCCCCCCACACCCCACCCTTAGTTATTCTAAATAATTTCTAACAATTGGTATCAGACCCATTTGCTTATTTAGTTTCAAGATACTAGAAGTAGGAAGATTAGGATGTCCAAGAGAGAAGTACCCAAGCTCAAAAAAGAAAACTTTGTTGCATGGAAAAGTTTAATAAAATTGTAACTTGGATTAATAGGTGATTATGAAAAAACCTCAATTGGAATAGAGCATGTAGACCTAGCTGGACCTCTCTCTACAAATGATTTGAACAAAAGGAAGGAGTACAATCAAGCAATGTTGGAGATTGCCTCTGCACTCAACTATGCTAAATTTGATGACATCAAAGGTTGTGACACTACATTCAAAATGTGGAAATCCCTAATAGATATCTATAGAGGAGATCAAAATGTTCAAAGAGAAAAGAAGGAAAGCCTTAGAGGAAAGTTTGATGACATGAAAATGGAGGAAGGTGAGAATGTTGCTCAATATGGATCCAGAATAAAAGAAGTGGTAAGTGCAATAAGAAGTTTGGGTGATCAATTTGAAGAAGAGATTGTCAATAGAAAATACTTGAGAACCCTACTCCCTATCTATGCTATTAGAGTTTCAGCCATCCAAGAGCTAAGGTGTGTATAAGGAAACACATTAACCTTTGAAGGAATATTGGGAAGACTTACTACATTTGAACTATCCAACTTTGATAACTACAAACCTAAGAACCTTGAATCTACTTTCAAGGCCAAGTTGACATTGAAAGACATTGAGGAGGTGAAATCAAAGAAGATAAGTAGAAAAGGAAAATATGCATCCAATGATAGCAGCATAGATGAGGAAGATGTAGAATAGTTGGAAACACTATTGGCTAGAAGATTTCATAGAGGCAAAGGTAAATTCAAAGGTAAACTACCTATCATTTGTTTTAATTGTAATGAAGTAGGTCATATTGCTGTAAAGTGTACACAAAAGAAGAACTACAAAGAAGGAAGCAAGTACAAAAACAAAAGAGAAGATGATAGAAAAGATTACAAGGACAAAGGTAAAAGATGCTACATTTTTGAAGACAACTCTAATGAAAATGATGATGAATTAGTCTATGTGGCCATGAAGGAAGAATCAAATGAAGATGAAGAAACAACATTGGTAACTTGTGTGAACAAGAATGACAAGTGGATCATATATAGTAGATGCTCACATCACATGATAGGAGATAGACGTAAGTTTATTACCTTTACTTGGTATGATGGAAATAGTGTTAGATTTGATAATGATGCTCCATGTCAAATTAAAGGAAAAGGCTCAATTAAACTTACAAAGAAAATTTCATGTGATAATGCATACTATGTTGAAGGATTGAACTACAATCTGTTGAGTGTATCACAATTAGGCAATGTAGGTTACAAAGTAGAATTTGAAAACAAAATTGCCAAAATCTATGACACTGATGGAAATCTGATAGGAAAAGGTGAACAAACTAGAAGTAATTTGTTTTACCTAGATATGGAAGATGCAACCTATCTTTTTGTTAGACTTGATGATGTGTGGTTATGGCATAAAAGATTGCATCATATTAACTTTGACAATCTGATTAGTATTGTTGGTGTTTGAAAATGTTGGTGGGTTTTCAATTATCCCCATGAGAATATGATATATCTAGGGGCAAATAACTCCCATTCTCAACTTATCATTTCAGACATGGGGCCAACTATAAGGCTTGAACTTTCTTCTACTTCAAGCTTTGCTAAATCTAGGTGGGTAGACCTCAGATTCAAATGATACCGTACTAGTGCCAAAACATATCCCTGAATCTATTAAGTAGATGAAAACTCTTATATCTCATAATATCTCATGAAACGACATAGATCTATAGTAGCTAAATGCAAAGATATGAATCTCATGATTTGAGTGAGGATTAAACATTTAAGTCTTTCAACATGAAAGGGAAAGAACATTTGATTAATAATGTTGAATTCAACAAACCCTCATATATGCTGCAGCAAGACCTTAATGATCCTGTAACTGGCCACTGTCTAATCCATTGGGTAAATCCATGAATCAAATGCATACATATGGATATCTAATACTTATGTATATATTCAGATAAATGATCTATCTATTTACCTTGTAAATAAACATCGGTGCTCAATCCAAACCTCATTCTTACATGATATCCTTCTCAATGAACTTGCAACCCTATTGATTCCCTGAAGCATTTACATAACTCCTTCAGTCATAAGCAACAACAAAACAACATACAACCCTAAGGGACTACAACTATGATCTAAGCTCTTTGTTCAAAGATCATAAAACATTGATAATTCACTGAGGCTAGAGACGAGAATTAGAATGAAAGTCATGAAATTCTTCTGCTCTTTGTATTAATTTCATTGAAACAATACAACCAAATGCATGAAATGAAAACATGAAAACACCTAACAGATATGAACTATCTATATATTCCTTCCTACTACTAAAAAATGAAGGTGGAATCAGAGTTCTAGATCCAAAAAAGTGGTCTCACAAAATGATTGAAAATTTCCTACCAAAAAATGGTCTCACAGTGAAAAACTAGAACCCCTCTAATGTATTAGAGAAAGAAAGATATAGACAAGAAAGAATTCCCAGATCTATTTTTAAGACGATAAGTGTCCACTTGGAATTCAATCCCTAGGAGTTACAAAACCTCTTTCATCTCTTTGCCCATTTGATCTAATTTTTTTTCATCATTGCTTTGTAACTGATTTGCAAAATATCTTAGCTAAATTATGAAATCTCTTCGTACATCCAAAATATCTGATCCACCTCAGTAAATGCTAGTGAAATTTTGAGTTTTTACTGAATGTGGGTGAGCAAATTCAACCCAAATTGAGTTTTCACAACCTTTCAACCACATTCAGGTCATTACCTTATCAAAAATCAGTTCTGCACTTCCTCAACTGAATACAGCTACAAGATAAGAATCTGGAAGAAAACCTCATGTAGCAGGAACTAGTGGCTTTTTGTGCAAAAACTAACCTCTGAATAAAAAAGTTCATCTTCTCATGATTTCGAAGATATATAACATCGCATATTTTGCCTCTCAGAAACCCATTAAATCTTAGTTTGAAAAATGCCCCATTAACTCTTATTTAATTTTTAAATTTCAAAACTTTAAAAAAATATAAAGTCACAACTTTAGATTAAATCCCCTTTTGAAATTAAAACTTCTTTGAATGCATCTATTCTCATAAGACATTTTAAAAGACATTTGGAGAACATTTTACTTTTTCTCTTATGCCCCCATTTGGTCAACAACCTTTGACCGATTGCCACTTGTTAATTTTTTACTGGTCAACTAATGCATATGAATGCCACATGTCATCTTTTGATTGGCCAACTTTGCACACCTACCACTAACTACCATGTCATCACATACAGGAACCACTAACACATGTCAGCATCCCATAATATTGCATTCCTTAACTGGCTTGCATCTCTGTAATGTAGGCATGTGTTGTCTGTCAGATCATGACAAGTGTCACAATCCTATGCTTCCTCATAAACTGCTCCTGATCACCACCTCGCTGCTAGCCGAGACTTGTTGCCACATGGTGACAATCCATATTCTCCCATTGTATAACTAGTGTGCAACTTAATATTGTGGGCTTGTGTCGTCCATAGGATGTGGACACATGGCATAATTTGGGTGCATCTAGGTCCTACATGACACATCATCTCACTTGAATTTTTTTTAAAATTATACATGTTTTCCCCAGCTAACGTCATCCATAGGGACCCCACTTGGGTGCTGCCTTTTCAAAAGGTAGTATCTTTTAAGACACATTAGCTTTGTAAGAAATGGTATTTAAAAGCTTCCTAATGCCCAATCCCAATGAATGTGGGACAAAAGGATTAAACTACAATTTTCCTTTATGAAAGGTCTACTCTACGTGCCTTGGCTACTTGGGCATTCTGTTTATGCATTTTATACTAGTGTGAGGGGCTCTCTTTTAACACTCCCCTACTGCTGCTTTGATATGGGATACTTCCTATCTTTTGAAAGCATGGGTAGCTTTGAATGTCTTTTCCTTATTATGCTGCATGTGGAGGCTTGTTTTTAACTAGTCTGCGGTGGCTTCTCCTATTGAACATGGTGACCATATCTTGCCACATGTCCGTTCTTTGACATGGTGCTGATTCTTTTATCTACTGCTTCCATTTTATGTACTGCATTTGACTCACTCGTGGGTTTCTTGCTTTATGCATGGAGAAACCTTTAGTAACATGCGTGATTTGCCTTTTGAAATGGTGTGAGGAGTTCTCTTAAGTATTTCTATTTCATTTTGAAAGCGTCTGCTATAATAACAACTTGATTTGTCTACTCTTTCTTAACCATGACTTGCTTATTTAATGCCTAGCTTCTATTATCTTGCTTGCAGCTTCTTGTTTGACTAGTGGCTGCTCCCCTATACAATGGCATCTCCCCTTTAAAAAGATGCCTCTTGCTTCTTTTCACGTTGCAAATTTACCCCCTTTTTTCATTTCGTATCAATTTATCAGTTTTAAATCATAGGAGATACAAGTTATTGGAAAGAGAAAATAACTAAGGTAAATAAGAGGAATAGGTAATAATCACTTAAACATCACCCTCTGTAACCATATCAAAATTTTCTAAGGTTTGGTCTCTATGTTGACTTATATTGTTTATATTCTCAGTCCTTTCTCCTATGGATATGCTTTCTTTCGCATGATTCATATATGGTTTATTTCTATCCATCAATATTGCTCTGGCATAAAATCTATTTGGAAAAATGCCCACTTCCACAGTGGACAATAGCATATTAGTAATCAATGTTTCTTTAGACTTTCTCATACCTCAATCTACATTGACCAAATCATAAAGAATGATAACACATGATAAAATGGAAGCAAACTCAGTGATCACAATCAAAATAACCATTTGAGAGAGTTTGTCCCTCGCAACAAACCATTAATCTGATAAGATTAGTCAGACCTAGAAGTGGGTCCATCTAAAAAATTCTCATTTCTAGACAACTAACTTTCCAAATTGATCTAGTGATCACCTAATACTAATTGAAATAAAATTTTATCATTGAACCCTCATTTAAAATGCATTTTACCAACATTCTGCAAACTGTCACTTTTGCACCAGGAGGTCCATTAACTGGCCTTAAAAACTAATCCAAACCTCTGACTAGGCTCTAAAATATGACCCACTAATTCCTTACTTTGTACTCTTACATCTTGTTGAATCTCATTTCATGATGAATTTAGGGTCAAAAGAAATTGACAGTCAAAGTTACCTTCTCAAAAATACCTGCAAGCAAACATGTCAGAAAGCAATAAAATGGGTTTGAATTTGGCTTGAAAAATTAGGCAAATGAGAACATGGGAAAATGAAAACTAGGACACTCATTCTCTGTCATAAGGACATTATGGATCTATTATTTGGGCTCGTGATGAATAATTGGGCACAAATGGTGAACGGTCAAAGTGAGTTACTTGGATTTTTTGACTAGGAAGAATGACAAGAAATCAATTTCTGCAAATGGAATTGACCTGGAAAAGCACGTAAATGGATTTTTCATGACTTGCAAACTGACACACTTAAAGTATTTTTAGAGGACAACACAATGGTACAATCCATTTGATCTCACCTATCACAGATTAGGAATTATGACATCACGAATAGGGGTCTTGACAAATCTGTAAATGCTGACGCCAGTAAAACTTTAGAAATTACATTTGGAATAACATTTTAAAATTGATCAAATGGATTTTTCATGAGCTGAAACTTGAAACATAACAAGTCTATGACATCTGCAATGCAACGTAAAAGGAATTTCAATATTTGGGTCAACTGTTTAAAATTTATAGCATGTCAAATAGGGCCTCCCAAAATTATTTGCAAAGTGCATAAGCATGAAAATAAAAAATTACCAACTTTGAGGGATTCAAAACTTAGTCAAATGGATTTGAAATGACTCAAAATCTGAGACATAGGTTCTTAGGTATGGACACTAGATATTTTCAAAGTGGCAAGTCATGAAACATTTCTGAGTGCAAGATATTCAATGGCAAACATAGCCTTCTATTGATGTTTGACACAGGGTAAAATTGTAGATCTGACTACTCAAAACAAGACTTCACAAAATAGCTCAAAATGTCAATCTATCATCATGGAGCATGTAGATACATTGAATGAAAGGTGCTAGAAACATTAAACACCTCACGGGCTTCAAAGGTACAGCTGGGCACAATCTCATTTAAAAGTATTTATAGGGCTCAGATTTCTCAATGGTGCTCAAAATTTGGGCTACAATTTTGAGCACCAACAAGTATCAGAAAAAAGAAGAAAGTCAGAGGTTTTCTCAAACTAAAAAAACTTGAAAACATAATGTGCAAACAATGTCAACTAGGAAAGATGACTAAGTCTAATTTCAAAAGCAAAACATACACTTCCAAAGAAGTACAAGAGCTAGTCCATACAAACTTATGTGGTTCAATAGAATTAAAAAGCTACCTAGGAGACAAATCCATAATGTTATTTGTAGATGACTATTCAAGGATGATGATTGCCATGTTTTTAAAGCAAAAATCTGATGCATTTCAAATGTGTAAGTGGTATTTGGCTAGAGTTGAGAAGAAAATAGGAAAGAGTCTGAAGTGCCTAAGGTTAGACAATGGAGGAGAGTTTACATCAAAAAAATTTAAAATATTCTACAATGACAAAAGTATCAAGAGACAAACATCAGTACCAAGAACTCCACCTCAGAATGATATTGCTGAAAGAAGGAATAGATTAGTAATAGACTATGCCAAAACCTTGATGATGGAGAAAAATATTTCTCTAAAGTACTGGAGAGAAGTTGTAAGTACTATTGTTTACACTCTAAATAGAGTCCAAGTAAAGAAAGAAAAAAATGCAACACCTTTTGAACTATGGTATAATCACTCACCTAATGTAAAAAATTTCAAAGTATTTGGTTGTAAGTGTTATATTATTAAAGATACTAGAAATGGAAAGTTTGATGCAAAGGCTGATGAAGGCATATTCTTTGGATACTCCACTATTAGCAAAGCATATAAGTGTTTGAATACTAACACTAACAAGATTGTGGAGAGTGCAAATGTAAATTTTGACGAGCATGTAGAAGTCCAAGTTGATGAAACTAAGCAATCAGAAGATTATAGATCTTTTGTAGACTTCTATGAAGGAATGGCTATTGAAGATAATGCTGACAATCAAGTTGAAAATCAGCAACAAATTTTAGTATCAGTCGAGTCACAACCAATGAATGTTGAGATACATTCAGAAGTTGAGTTGCAAAATAAAGAAAATGCACATTCTGACTCTGAAAATAGTTCACATGAAAGAGACAATGAAGTACCAAATGGAGAAGAGAAAAATGACTCTAAAGCTAAAGGATCAAACATGGAAAAAAGGATAGAACCAAGACTAGCAAGGTATGTAAGAAGATATCACCCTACAGATCAAATCATTGGTGATAAGGATGCAAGACCAATGACAAAGAATAGACTAAGGAATGAATTATATTTACTGAGCAAGGTTGAACCTAAAATAGTAAAAGATGCACTACAAGATGCTGACTGGTATAAAGATATGGAAGAATAGATAGAAAAGATTGAGAAAAATAAAACTTAGACCCTAGTTCCTAGACTAGCAAACATGAATCTAATTGGTACCAAATGGGTGTTTAGAAACAAACTTGATGAGAATGGTAAGATAACTAGAAACAAAGCCAAACTAATTTACAAAGGCTATGCACAAGAAGACAGACTGGATTATGGGGAAACATTTGCCTCTATTGTAAGAATAGAAGGAGTAAGAACACTATTTGCATATGCAACTTACAAAGGTTTCAAGGTCTACCAAATGGATGTAAAGTCTACTTTTCTGAATGGTATACTAGAAGAGGAAGTCTACATATAACAACCAAAAGGATTTGTTGATGACAAAAATAAGGATATGGTTTACAAACTACACAAGGCACTTTATGGTCTGAAGCAAGCACCTAGAGCATTGTATGAGAGACTACACAAATATCTTGTGAAGATGGGATTTGAGAGAATAGGTGACAACAACAACTTGTATATCAAGGAAGAAAAAGGTGAAGACATTTTGATATTTGAAATCTTTGCTGATGATATAATATTTGGAGGAAAAGATAATCTATGCAAAGATTTTGCTAATCAAATGAAACATGAGTTTGAAATGTCAATGTTTGGAGAAATCAAATTCTTTGTTGGATTGCAAGTACATCGAGTAAAGCATGGCATATTTTTGACCCAATCAAAATACATCAAGGAGATACTCAAAACATTTGGATTAGAAGACTCAAAACTAGTTAGCACACCAATGGTGACAGGACATAAGTTATCAAAAAATGATGAATTGCTGAAGTGAATAAGACAATGTATAGATCAATGATTGGAAAGTTATAGTATGTTGTACATAGTAGACCAGACATTGCATTAGCTATTGAAATAGTGGCAAGATTTTCTATAAATCCAAAGGAAAATCATTTGATGGTAGTAAAGAGAATACTGAGATACCTAAAAGAAACTGATGACTTTTGTTTGTACTACAAGAGGAGTTAAAATTTTGAGGTAAGAGCCTACACTGATGCAGAATGGGGAGGTAATATTGATGATAGAAAAAGCACCAGTGGAGGAGCACATTTCTTGGGACGAATATTGATTACATGGACCAACAAAAAGAAAAGTTGTACCTCATAGTCCATAATAGAAGGTAAATATGTTGTAGCTTCTATCAATTGCACTAATATTGTATGGATTAAAAACCTATTGCAAGGTATAACGGAAGAAGTAAATGAGCCTATGATACTTTATTGCGATAATACAAGTGCCATCAACATATCAAAGAATCCTATAATGCATGCCAGAACCAAGCATATTGCAATTAAGTATCACTATTTAAGAGAATAGGTGGAAGAAAAACAAGTGAAGATCGAATATGTAAGTTCAAAGGAACAAATTGTTGACATTTTCAAAAAGGAACTACCTAAAGATGCTTTTGAATATCTTAGAGGTAAGTTAGGGGTGATACCCCTAGCCAAGGCTACTTGAAGTAAAAGAAAGACTGCCCTGCATCAAATGAATTGATTGTTGAAATATTACACATTGATGTAGAGGATACTTACTTTAGGATTCATGCCTAAAGTAATCAAAGTGCAAAAGCTAAAAAATTAGTCACAAGCAAGGTGATAGAGGGAGAAATTGAAAGAGCCTAAAAATTCTACACTTGCATGTTAATATGTTGAGATAATATGTCTTTGGCATTGTTGTCAAAGAGGGAGAAGTAGCAAGAAACTGATCAACAACATTCAATTGGATCAAGGGAGAAGATAAAGAATGAAAAACAATGAAGATTGTTGAAGAAAATATTGAAACTGATTAGAACACATGGACAGACAAACAAATAAGAGAAGATGAGCAATGCATACAAATGGAGAGATTGTAAGAAGGGTAGAAAGGAAAGAAAAAGGATACAATAGCTAAGAGGGAGAAGTGAAAGTAAAGCAATTAGGATAGTAGATCAAGAGAAGAAGAAATTGTGTAATCCAATCCAATTTTCTTTTTGGCATTTGACATACTGTTCTAACCCAATTAGCATTTTTGATAATTTGGTTGAATAGTTTGGTCTGATAGTTGATCAGTTTGATTTGCCAACAATGCCAAAGAGGGAGATTGTTGCAAAGAAGGAAGTTGGTTGATAAAAAATATTTTCAATAATTATTTTTTCATTGATGTCAAACTTGCTATTTTCTGGAATGAAAATTGCTTATAAGATCCAAATACTATCACTTAGTTGATTGATGAAGAAGATTTGCTCAACAAGATGCAAAAAAAGCACCTAAGGAAAAGGTTGAGTTATGGTTTTGTAATGAAGTGTAAGGATCAATTAAGACAATGGTTAAATGATGTATTGGTAAAATACTTGAAGATGCAGAGGTTGGTTACAATTAGAAATATTAGAAGTATAAGTTGTAACAAGGCTGATTGCAAAGCTTAAACTAAGTTCGCCAGTGAATGCCAAGTAAGCTAGTTCAAGCTAAGAAAATTCTCAGTTGGAGCCGAGAAAATGTAAAATCTAGTGTGTGTCAAGTTAAGTTCAAGTGTTGAGTGATATAGAAGGAGCTAAGTGTAAAAAAATCTTAGTAGGTGCCAAGTGAACTTCAGGTGTCGAGCATCAATAAAATGTAGTTGATGCTGAGTAACACAATGTGTCGAGCATCAAAATTTCAATAGTGCCAAGTTGCTGCATTATTGAAAATGTTAAAGATTTGCCAAATTTGAGCTGATAGAGTTGTTACCTTGAATTTTGTGAGCCAATTGGAGGATAAGGATGATGAGCTAGTGGCACAAAATTCTATGTAAACTATTTTTGAGTGAATTCAAGAGGATTCTTCATGATGTTTCTAGAAGGAACATAATATGGATTAGATTCAATGAATCCTACCTAATCCATATGAATTGAAATTAAAAGAAGGAAGAATAAAGTGAGAAAGGAAGTTCTAGATTTCTATTTAAGGAGTCAAAGACCAAGAAATAAGAGCTACTGGAGAGAAAAATTGTGAAGAGGTTGAAAGGGTGTCAAGAAAAAGACATCTAGGAGAAGGAAGAACAGAGCATAGAGACTCTACTTCAATAAGTGGTCAGAGAGAGATGATTGCACTAGTACATTGAGCATGGAGACTCAAGGAGGAAAAGCTTGAAAGGAGGGCAAGCTATCAGAGTTGCAGAGATTTAAAGCTAGAGAATTTTATGAGGTAAGAAGTGATCTGAAATATACAAGTTAAGTTGTACACTATAATTAGGTCAAAAACCCTTATTGTTACTCTCTAGCAATTTTATTAGTTAGGGTAAAGGAAATCGTATGGATTTAGGTTGGTTTAATAACCATTTATAAATCCTTTAATAGGGTGGCATTCCAAGTAAATGTTCTAAAGTCCTCTAACTAAGCCCACTTCTAACAGGGTGGTTAAATCCCTTAACTAGATCAAATTTAATAGTGTGTTGTAGCCTTTAACAGGTTAGGCCTTTCACAGGGAATCGCTTCAAAAGAGTGAAAATTGAGTAGCATGTTACTGGTGGTTTTTCCCAAATTGGGTTTCCATGTAAATCACTATGTTATGTGTTGATCTTTTTATGTGCCATGCTTGCATATTGATTTACAATAACTTGTTGAATAGGAAATTTTAAGCTTGGATGAATGAATAGTTTGAAAGGCACACTTTAATTGATGAAAAGTTTGAATTGGACATTTGGACCTTTTATAATTGATTCACCGCCCCCTCTCAATTATTCTAAAGCATTTCTACTAGCTCACTAGGCTGAACATCTAAGATTGCTACATACCGAATGCTCTATTCCAAAGATGTCTCTCTATGCTCTATTACATACAGAATGCTCTATTCTCTAGGCTGAACAATTATGTACACGAATTATTTGGATCCAACTTCAACAAAATCAAGACCAGCTTTCTACTCTTTAGGCTCTATAGAACCAAGGTGGGTATACCTTAGGGACGATTCAAACGAATGCAACTATATCAAAATCTTTTTAGTTTCATTCTGATTCTCATTTCCTATCTTTGACATATACATAGTTTGTCCATTCCTTGACATTTTAAGATGATATACATTCCTTATAAGCATATTTGATCACAATTCTCCTTAAGTTTACAAATATTTCTAGCAATAGTAGCTATCTGAGACTCAGAGATCAAATGTAAATGAGTGCTAACCCTCTTTGATGATCTTCAAAAAAATAAAGTAAAATTGATTTCAAATTTAAGCTTTATTGTTCTTCATGATATTTCCTTCTGCAGACTAAAATAATTAGATCAATGCCTAATCTATTGGGATCTAGAGTCTATTCAATTCCTAGATCTTATTGATTTCATCACAATCAATATTATTAGCAACTCTAGCTAAAACTCATTCTTATAGACATCCTTTCTATTATCATGGTAATCATGTCAATTCTACTAAAGCATTTCCTTAATTCTTTGAATTAAAAGAAATAGTAATTTCACATACAATCTAATTTAATTGCATTCAATTGAATAAGACTTATACAATTTCAAGACAACCAAATAACACAAATGGAGACATGATTTAATCAAAAAAGATGTGGGGATAACTCATCTTTGCAGTGATTTCTTTCAAAAAATTTGCATAAAATTGAACAATACTCAGAATAACTCAAGACTAAGCATTAAGATCCTATCATACTGACACAATTTTCATAAATTTGCAAAGAAAATAAATAACTAAGTGTTGATCAAGAAAATTAGACCAACAGAATTAACAAGATTTTGAAAGACAATAAATTGGACCTCTCTTCTAACCCTGGAATCTCACTTATATACTATGAGATGCAACAAGCTTCAGGCCAAGAGAAAATGATAGTTATTCTTTAAGACAAAAGATATTTACATTCTATTGTCAAAAATACAAAATTTCGTGTAACAAAAAACTTATACATCAAAGTATTCCTTTGGTAGGTCCCAATTCTGTTACATCTCAAAATGCTACTAATTCCATGATTTTCTGTTATGCTACTCTTATTCGTTGGAATATGTAGCCATCAAATTGGTTAATGTTGTGTCCTATTCCGATAATTGCAAATCAACCTCAACTCTGGGATCTCCGTTGGCTTCATCATGAACTGATAAAACCACCTTTATTCTTGTCTCTTCCTCATCCATGTCATCATTTTGGGCATCTAAACCTATAACTAAAATTGTTTTCTTGCTTTTATTCTCTTCTTTCCTCCGATCCTATGGGAGTGTATCAATGACCTATACTTCATCTTCATGTATCTCATCATCATCACTCTCAACTTCTTCCAACTATTCATTAGAAGCAATATCTTCCATCCACTTGTCAAAAAGTGTTTCATTTAGCCAGCTAAACTATAGGATATTTTTTTCTTCTTAATCACATATTCATCTTCTTTATCAATGATAACAAAATCATGTTTTGAAGAATCAATTAATAATTGGGCCTTTACTATTTCTTTTGTAGTGGTTGCCCACCATGCATGTCCTTTTTCATTTATGACTCCATTCATTCTTTTAAAAAATAAGTCATCTAATTCCTTGGCCCACTAATCTTTACTTTTCAATTTATTCTTTTTATCCAAGGCTAATGGGAATAAGTAAATTTTTTTACTTTTATACTTATTCAAACAACTAACAATTTTCCTCTATAATCCAACTCTCCTATCATCAAACTCCAACAAATCATGGGAAACATCATAAGTTTTTTCAATATAGTCATGTGAATACCTTATGATAGAGTAACATAAGAATTTAATTTCTTTTCTCCTCTTATCCGACTTATTGACAATGGGTTTCAAAGTCTCTTCATTTTCCTTTATCTATTTCCATATATTTATTACCCTGGCTTTTTCCAACTATTCATTAGAAGAAATATCTTCCATCCACTTGTCAAAAAATGTGTCATTTGGCTAGTTAAACCATAGGATATTATTTTTCTTCTTAATCACATATTTAGCTTCTTTATCAATGCTAACAAAAGCTTTTTTTAAAGAATCAACGAATAACTAGGCTTTTATTATTTCTTCTATTGTGGTTGCCCACCATGCATGTCCTTTTTCATTTATGACTTCATTCATTCTAAAACAAAATAAGTCATCTAATTACTTGGCCCACTCATCTTTACTTTTAAATTTATTATTTTTATCTAAGGCTAATGGGAATAAGTAAAAATTTTCACCTTTATACTTATTCAAACAACTAACAATTTTCCTCTGTAATCCAACTCTCCTGTCATCAAACTCTGATAGATCATGGGAAACATCATAAGTTTTTTCAATATGGTCATGAGAAGACTTTATGACAAAGTAACATAAGAATGTAATTTCTTTTCTCCTCTTATCTCACTTATTGACAATGGGTTTCAAAGTCTCTTCATTTTCCTTTATCTCTTCCCATATATGTATTACCCTAGCTAACTAATTATAGAAAAATGGTCATTCAATTTTGTTAACTAGATACATAAAAGCTTTCCTTAATTTTTCTTCATACTACACATTTAACTCTACATGTAGTGGCCATATTTTGCTCTTCTCTTCTTCAAAATCTTCAATTGTATAGTATTATGGCCTTTGTGGAGTAACTAGCATTTCAATAAGAGGAATGGATTTAAAAGGCTCCACTAGTGGGTGAGGGTATGTGATCCTTGGTCTAGTAGACTATCCCAACATCTTATTTTCAAGTTCAATCCCTTTTTGAACTTCTTTATTGTAGGCTTCTAGAATCTTTACATATTTACTTTGATTTTCAAACATTGTCTTTTCTTCTTTCTTTGCAATTACCAAAGATGTACCAACCTTTAAATATATAGCCTCTAGATGGGTAGTATCTGCCACTCACTTTACAGTGATACTCTCCATTAAACTAGTGTCATTTGGCTATGATGAAATAGCCCTAGATCCTTTCCTCAATGACCAAATAACTAAGGTAGCCTAGTCCTCACTAAATGTGGCACCTATTATTTCTTTCTTACTTTGATCATGTAAATCTAGTTTATTTGAAACAGAGTTAGAAACTAGGGCATTTTCTATATCCCAATTAAGTAATAGTAGAATATTTGATGCTTTCACCATTTTTCTACTCTCTTTAGGGTTATATTTTTGAATTCTTGCATCATTTCATCTTTCACTTGATTCTACATGGGCACCTCCTCCATTTATAGGTGCTCAGTTCTCAATTTATTGCACCTTTCTTCATATTTTCTCATATTTTCTCTACATACAAATTGGTAGAAGGCTCTTCTTCTAAAAAAATTATCATCAGACAAAAATTCATGGTTAATCTATTCTATTATAGGGTCCAATTCCCTTCCTCTATAATCTTCCACTATCAGATCAAGGCTTGGCATAGGAGGTTCTTGAGGGTTTCCCTCATACAGGTCTTCCTAAGTTATAAAAACTCCCCCTTGGGACCCTAGTTGTTCAACTTGTTCCCCAATGAGTTGCTCCTCTTCAATCTACAAAGGGGATTAGTCAAGTGAATACTCCTCAACGTGAGAACTTTTTTCTTTCATTATTGTTTTCCTCTGAGGACAAGGCTCACCAAGTCTTTCTTCCAAGACAAAACTAGTGGACACCATTATTTGTTTGTCTTTATCCACAGTGGTCTTATTATTCTATATCACATTATAACTTGACCTTTTTGGACAAATAATTGTCATATTCCCATGTTGGGAGTAAATGCTAATCTCTTCATAACCTCTTTGGCCTTGTCTAGATATGCATTAATAAAAAATTGTTTTTTCTCATTCATGGCTTCCATTGTCTCAGGAAAAGTAATCATGAGTTTATTGATTCTATCTAACTTTATTTTTACATTACCAAGAGGCTTATAATCCTTGTCAAAATAATGAATAAATTCCAGAACCCTTGAGGAAATCTTCCACTTTTCTTTCTTGGTCTCTTGCTCTTGCAAGCAGAACTCATTTCTAATTACATCCTCAGGCTAATATGTTTCATGATCAATGGCACCAAATTTAACCCTTATTCTAAAAATCTAGTTATAAAAACCCTCTATTTCACAAAAATGAGCATGAGACACTACCATCATATACTAATCTAAAATTTTGTATAAAAATAACCAACCATCCTTCTTAATAAGAAAATGATGGGTTACAATACAAGTTAGGAAAATTGAGGCTCTATTTCTTCTCACCAGATAGGTTTCTTCTAGTCTTCCCAGTTGCCACAACACCTCAACTATTCCTATTTTCAGTGGCACTTGGTAAGGAAAAACATGAGGAATCCCTTGAAAACCATAAACTCTAATAATAGTAGAAATAGGATATGGTATAATGTCTCCCTAGTTATGAGATACTTTCAAACTAGATGGGTTATCCATGGGTCTAATAAAATTTACTAGTGCCTTAGGAACTCTAGGATTGTCACTTAATAAAAGGCACCTCAACTTTGAGGCAAAATACCTATCAAACCTTTAAAAACTAGCATTTTCTACATCCCAAGTCATGTCTGCACTCCACAACTGAATTGGCAGAGCCTCTCCCTCATTTTCTCTATTCAATTCCATCTCTTTACCAAAATATATGGCTCCTTTGAACAAAAACATGTGCATCAGTAGAGAATAATGACCAAAACTTTTTTAAATCTTTCCTTTGGGAATTCCAACTAGGCCTTTATGGATTTCTTTTGCTAAGTAGGAGGCAAAATAAAAAATAATATCAACACTAAAAGAAGAAATCTAAGCTATCATATACATGAAACTTATAGGCATAAAATTGTGTTCATCTTCACCAAAAACCCTACATAGAGTCATGTATATTTTTGTAGCCCAAGAAGTGAAATATTCCTTTTTGAAAGGCTCCCTAGAGGAGGCTATAATTACTAGCAAGTTTCCAATTGTGCCTATATGTGCCCTTAGCACACCCTGGCTGATTTTATCCCTTTTAGACAAATATTCTTTTTCTAGACCTTGTAGGTCAATGGTTGTATGATAATTCAAAAATGGCACCAGGTCAAATACTTCCCTAGTTTCCTCAAGAATGTTGTGATTAGGCATTAACCATCTATTCTTCTTACTACCCTAATTTCTAGGTGATAGCTTTTGGAAATAGTCATTAATAAATTAGTATCCATGAAGACACTACAGACCACTAGTTTTCCCAAGCCAAAATTCTAAATGTTGGCATGAGGGACAAATAATTTCCTTTTTGAGAACCATTTTTTAAAAAGGGAAAGCCTATTTTTAGCTGTTTTAGCATCCCTAACCCAATTTCCCTTATCAAATTATTTGTCAGCAATCTTGAGTCTAGGGTTTAGGGAGATTAACTTTTTCACCTTGACAGTCTCATTTGTGGATTCAAGCAATAATTCAAGAAGACCATCATGAAAATTTCTTGCCAAATAATCCTCTTGACCTAAAAAAGCCTTCCTTTGAGGCATGGTCAATGTCTTTGCAAATAACTAGAAAACTATAATGTAAATAGAAAGAACATGGACTTACTTTATTCTCTGCTACCCTTTTCTGCAATTCTGCAAAACTCTACAAACAAGTAGAAATTATTTCACACCATGATCACCTTCAGCACAAGTTTTTAATAGCTTTGAATTCTTTTGGAAGCTTAAAACTTTGTTCATGTATGAAAAGATAGCAAGATTTCTACAATATATCCTATTACTAGTTCGCAGAAGGAGCCTTCATTCTTCGTAAATAAGCTATAAGGAAAATAGGATGGCATCACATTCAGATTTTAAAAATACACCGTTGATCTCAAAAAATTTGATGATCCATGAATAAAACTAGGGATGACTCATTTCCCACTTGCCAAGCTAGAAGTCAATCCAATAAGATTTCTCCACATAAGCTTTTCTTTTACTACTAGCATTTCCATTTTTTAAAAGTTTGAAATAAATCATATTTCTATCCAAGGGAATAAACCTATACTTTTCTAGCTATGTCATCAATAAATGTAACATAATAATGAGAGCCACCAAAGGAAGATACCTGAGCTGGTCCCCATACATCTATATGCACAAGCTCTAATTTCTCCTTTTTGTTTTCCTTCCCAATCTTTACAAAACTCACTCTCTCTTTTTTTCCATATACACAACTTTCACAAAAATCCATATTAAAACATTTTAGACTTGATAAAACTTTCTTTGAATGAAGTACTTTCATACCTTTCTCACTCATGTTCCCAATTCTATTGTGCCACAACGGTGTATCAGAATCTACAACAGCTATTTTTTCTCCCTACTCAACTGCAGCAATTATTCTTGAACATTAATTTTTCTCTGAAACAATCAAAGTAGAAGGAACAATATGACCTATACAAAGATATAAGGTGCCTACTTTCACACCTTTTTCTACTACAAGGGAAGCTTTTGAAACCTTCCAATTTTTATCATTAAAAGTAACTACACAACCCTCATCACTGAGTTGCCCTGCTGAAATTAAATTCCTACTCGGCCTTGGAACATGTCTTACCTCATGTAGTAGCCAATGATTCCCATTTTGCAACTTAATCTTAATTTTTCCCTTTCCAAAAATTTGACAGGGTTCACTATCCCCCAAATAAACAAGCCCAAAATCCCCTTGGACATAATCAATGAAATAACCTCTATGAGGTGTAGCATGAAATGGAGCACCAGAATCTAAAACCCATGAATCATCAAAACTTTTTAAAGATAGAAGCAAAGCATCCTCTTCAGATTTGTTACTTACCAAATTTGCCTCCTTGTCTCCATTTGATTTATCTCCTTCATTTTTCTTTCGATTCTAGCAATCTTTCCTTTTGTGCCCTAGTTTCTCACAGTACCAACAATTATTTGGTCCTCTCAATTGAGACCTCCTCCCCTTTGACTTTCCTCTTGATTTCCCATGATTTCCAGAGTTATTTCCTCTCTCAATCATTCTGCCCCTACTTTGTGCATTCAAAACACTTCCTAATGTAGATCCACCTAAGGATTTCTTACAAGTTTCCTCACTCAAAACAACACTGATCACATCATCATATTTTAGGGTACTAGATCTAGGAATAGAATTACTCACTACCATTACCAAGCCATTCCAGCTTTCAGGAAAAGAACACAAAATCAAGAGAGCCCTAATGTCTTCATCAAAATTAATACCCACAGAAACTCATTTAAATGATTTACAACAGATCCAACTTCTACCATTTTCATATTAAATAAACACTTCATGAGAAATACCTTGTTTGAAGCGGAGGGCTTTTCATACAGTATCGCTAGGGTTTTCATCAAATCTTCTGTCATCTTTACTTTTGTAATATTAAATGCCATCGATGGTGCCAAGAATAACTAAATTCTTTCAAGTGCCTTTCTATCAAAAAGATCCCATTTAGCCTCTGACATAGTTCCTTGATTCTTGGGTTTGCCTTCCAACGGCTTCCATAAATCTTTCTGATATAGATAGTCTTCCATTTTTATCTTCCATAACTTGAAGTTCTACCCATTAAACCTATCAAACCTCAGCTTACACTCATCTTCCATCGTTCCTACTCAACTGTGAGACTCCCACTTAACCATGAAACTTTCCTGCAAAGGATAACTAAATGATAACCTCGCTCTAATACCACTTGTTAGGATAAACCAAAGACAGAAATAAAAACTACATGCAAATATAACCAATAACAAAAAATAATAGATCACACAGAAATGAACACAAGGCACCAAGATTTAACATGGTTCACCTAATTCCTGGGCTACGTCCACCAATCAGCAAGTCCAATCTTATTACAATCCAGTGATTACAACTTGATTACAGTATGTAATCTCCTACATCTCAATACCACTGCAAGAAGCAATTTCACATCAAAACATAATGAAAATACCCAACCCTAAATCTTTTTATACAAGTATTAAACCGCTTTAGGGTTATAACATGCCAGCCATAAATTAGCCATAACTTTAGTGACGAATCTATGAATGGCGAATAGTACCCAAAAAAAATTCTCTGATTAGCATGTATAGTACTTTCCTTATCAATCTCCACAATCTAACATATTCTCTATAAAAAAATTAATGGTAGTGGTTGTGGAGTAACATTAGTCAAGAAATATCTTAGTTATGCATGAGCTATAAAGGCAATTTTTGTAGATTTTGTTCTAGTCGACTCTTCTCTAACTTCTCTAATATTGCTCTGCAATTTCATGTGTAAATTCCCTTTCCCTCTGAACTGTATGACATTCGGCCTTATCTCCTTCAGCCATTGATGTAAAGTACAAGAACTATTTGCCTCTCATTGGTGTATTATAGAGATCTGTAATCTTGCATGACTATATGTCTTTTGGCCCATGAATGGTATATAAGTGAATTCTCTCTTTCCTTGTGTCATTCATTTGGGTTTTCTGATCTGCATGCAATTGTTAGATTAAAGCAAGTCTTGATGTGTATATCTTTGGTGTCATGATGGTTCAATAGTGCATGTATGGGTAGAGATTGGTTTGAACACTTTATTTAGTGCATCACCCCTTTAGGTTAGAGTAGGTAGATTTTCTTTCATGCATTCTTTCTCCTTTTTCCTCTCCAAGAGTAGTTAGGTGCACCCTGATAGCAAAGGAAGCCGGCCTTCTCTAGAGAATCAACCTCATAGTTCAAGTCCCATAGCTTGGAGGTTTTTTCTATGTTTCACAAGGTTGTCCTTAGGTAAAAACTTTGGACAAGGGTGCAAACCTCTGTGACAATAGGTACCATCTAAACATAATTGGATACACCTTTTCCAAACTTTGCAACCACTAATTCAATCTATGAATGAAGTTCTGAAATGTTGACGTTGTAAACAATCTTAATTCAACTTAGTTGAATCAAACTCAACAACTGACCTTGATCTTCTTGTCTCATCATCATCTAGCGTTTCTTTTGAGATATCTTCTCCTTTCACAAATGCCTCATTAAGCTCTTCTCGAAGTTAATTGACAATGTTTCTTTGTTCCTCATTTTCTCTACTAGTTCTAGAGTTCCTTTCATGGTTTCTTTTTACTTTCTTTCCATCATTCCTTCTATTCCTGAAGTTTCTTCTATAGTTCCTTCTAACTCCAAATTTTTTTTCCATTCTATAGTACTTCAATGTGTGTCCAAATTTCTTGCATAACTGACATATTGGTGCTCTACTTCTAGGATTTTTCTGATCATCAACCACATGACAATTCTAAGCAATGTGTCCTAAGTTGTTACACTTATAACACATGATCTATATTTTCTCTTCATAAGGTCTTCCTTCTCTCGATGTCCTTTCATTATATATTCTTCTATCTATAGGGTTAGTATTTCTAGACATTCTACTATTTCTTCTATCATTATCATAATTAGGTTTCCTACAATCAGTTGCATTATGGCGCATACCATGACAATTATGAAAATTAAGTTTATTAATATGATTAAATGACTTTTTAGTATAATCTCTCTTCATATGACCTCTTTCATTACATAAAAACACTTACCTCTAATTTCATACCTTGTTTCCTCAGGATATTCCACATGCTTTGGTTCATCCAAAATTTTAGCTTCCTTGTCTTGTCTAACTTCTCTAGGTTTATATGAAGATTAATAGGATTCAATCTTATTGTTAGATTTGTCTTTTTCTTTTGGACTTGATCTAATCTCATATTTCTTCATAGATATGTTAATTAGATAACCATGACCAGTCTTATCATAAGTGTGTCTCTAACTTGACATTGAATCATCAATCTTTTCTCTACTAGAATAAAGTTTCTCAAGCTACTACTTGCACTAAGTTAATTCACCTTTCACAATAGTATTTTACTTGAAAAATTCTTCATGATCTTCTTTTAATGTTTCAAACTCAGACGTTTTCTTTTCTATACTTTCTCTTAGATTTCCATTCTCAATCTTTAAATTAGATTCAACTTTGCTAGGATCATTTTTCAAATTTAGTTTTAGATTTGTAATCTTCAATTCATGCTTCAAGATCTTGTATTATATCTTCAAATTCGAATAATCATCATCACTAGTTTTGGATTCAATAGATTTAGGCTTGGATTTGAGATGTTTCGATCTTTTCCTTCAATTGACCAATGTATACTTTAGAATCTTCATATCTGTCCTTCATCTTATCACTTTCTTTAGTAAGGAGATCAATTTTTTCAAGAGCTTCTTCAAGGTTCTTCATCAACTATTCCATATCTATAGGGATCTTAATCAAGCTATTAAGCCTCTTCAAAGTAACTGTCTCTGATACCAATTGTTAGAAATAGGGATTACTAAGATGGGGGTGGGGGGTGAATAAGTAATTGATAAACTTTAGTCACCAACTGGATATTATTTCTTACTTTAAACCATTCATAACAAAGCAATAAAGTAATTCTAAACAATAACAATAACAATTCACATAGATAACTCATAATACCAAATTTTTTAAACTAGGGAAACCCTAACCAAGGGAAAACCCCAATGGGGATGATACCCACTAGATACTATACGAATATATAAGTTCCTTGTTAAAAGATGGACCCTATTAGGATTCAATGAGAAAATTTAGTATAAGGAGTCCTTGTTAGGAGACTTTGAATCCCTATTAGGAGTTGTAGTATAGTAGATGCAAGATAAGACCACTACCCAGACATGCACTTCTAATTAAAAGAAAAGCTCACTACTCAAACAAGTAATTATACTTTTGGAATATAGATACTGTAACTTGTTCCTTGACTAATCTCTAATTTTTAGCTTGATCTCATCTCACAAAATAGCTCATATAAAACTTCGCATATATCACTTGTACAAACATTTGCATATAATCACAATTACAAGATAACACTTGCAATCACAATCACTTACACTTCTTATCACAAAATGCCCTTTTCATAAATACCATGCCTTTACACAAATTTCTACTAGGTCGATTAAGACCACAATCCACTTTTCTAACTTAGAGTAAACATCTAGGATGTTGGCCCTAATTGGATAAGTAATTATCTTGTAAACAAAATAATCCTTTCCTTCAATTTTGTTGTCCTATTTTTCTTCAAACATGATTTTCTCTATTCCATATTTTTTATACTAACTTCCAAGGTTATACACATCATCAAAAATATGTATACTATCTTTAGCTAACATCAGCAACAAGTTATAAACAAAATAATACATTATTGTAAACCAAATTCTATTCTTAGACAATTTTCTAATAACCAAACACTATCTTTATTTCCGAAGTTTCCTATGAGCACGTTCATCATGTGCTTCCATAAATGACAATAATTACATATTACTATTAGCCAATTGTTAACAACATGGACAATGAACAATACACATATGCCTTTGTAGCCAAATTTACATTACTTTTCTTCAGAAAAATAATATAACACATAATTCGTAAAACATGAAAAAAGCTCCAAACTTTCTCCAAGCTATGGAAAATGAACTAATTTGAGGAGAGCCTTCTACCATTTCTTAATCAAATCTTCAAAAATAAAAAATCTCTAAATCTAGAGAGTGGGTGAATCCATCTCATTTTTTCTAAATCCCCCTTAATAAAGAAAAAACTGAACTCCTTTTTCTCCATTATGAAATAGAAAAATCCCCTTAACTCACCTATGTTTCCCTATTTGATTAGGACTCCAACTCACTGAAGATAAGATGAAAAATTGGGTAAGATTTCTTCTATTTTCGCAATACTTGAAAAATGAAATTTTAAAAGGGTTAGAAAAGTGATTTAAACAAAAGTAAAGCTAAATTCAAAGCCCTAACATATAGTACTAACATATAGGTAACTTAATTTTACCAAAATAACATCCTAGGACTCTAACAAAGCCCTCTAAATTCACTTTAAGCTCAAAATTCTAATTTAATCTAATTAAAGCCTTCATATGATAATTTTGGGCAAGGCCATACAACTTAGACATTTCTAATTCATTATAAGTATGGATGGATGTCTTTTTCCAATATCTAAATTTGACTTGCCACTTATACACATAACAATACAAGTGCCAATTGATACTGTAAATATACACTTAACATTATGAGTGAAAATATAATTTAACACACTCATTCACATTATGTTCACAAAGTAAAATACTAAATAATGAGGCTAAGATATCTTCATTAGATGTACCCTTGGAATTCTCAATAGATTCAAAGGTATAGTCTTGGTTCTCCATTTTACAATGGTTATATTTCCTACACACTCAAACTACATATTAATAGTCCAAGATATATAAATCATATGCATATATAAATCATAAATTAATTTTATATTCATGATTGAATCAAAATATAAAATATATCTCAATTGAATTTCTAATAACATTTTTCCATTTCTAAACCAGTGTGCATATATAATACTAGCATAATCAATTCAACATGATATGACCATTTGCATCATTTCATGATTTTCAAATGTATGATCCA